>OY728129.1:1369402882-1370002882 GCA_963277665.1 Viscum album
GTTCCGATTACTTAGAGAATATTGTAAATATTAAAATAATCAATCTTAATTTCTCCAAAAATAATATTTCACTCGTATCATACACATATACTAGTAAACATTTCCCAAGTTTCAAATTTAAGAGATTCATCCCTTCTAATGTTGTGAAAAAATTCCAATATTACTGAGGACCACTTATATGGTGAGGCTGACCAATGTTTCACTCTAATTATGAATTCAATGGAAATATTTGGTGTATATTCTTTGGTATAGGTGGAGTTTAAGAAAATGTTCTTCACCCAATAGGTTACTCATACTCTTCACAAGAAGATGGTGAGGAATTTATTTTTGTTGAAATAAAAGGATAATAAATATATTAGAACATTAAATGAAAGCATAATGAGGTTTTAAATGTATTCTAATAGCACAATTTATAATCCTGAGAGTAAAATTGATCATTATTTTGGTGTTATAAATCCAAGACCTTGAAAATAATATTCCTTAACAGAATACAAATGCTGCAAACAGATTGTTTGATGTGCACTAAAAGTAGAGACAGAAACTGAACACTCTCATTATTCTAGAGAGAGAATAACGATTGTAAAGAAAAGTAACTTTCTTAATGTATGTTCAACTGCCTATATTTAAAAAAATTGGGAATAAATACAATGATAACGATCTATAAGGAACAAGGTTGTTATTAAGTGTGGTATGATTTTTCATAAACATACATATTATCACAAGGTAAAGAAGATACTAGTATATGTGATGAAAGAGAATATTGTCTAAATTAATGAACCTTCAATACTTCAATGAGTCATGTATAAGTATTATAAGGATTTTTCAATTCTATTCCATATCCTTATAGATATGAATAAAATATTCCACAAACAAACTGTTAAACCATGAGGCTAAGGAAGAGTGTATGTTATCACTAGCACTAACATGGATTGTGAAAATGATGTAATGAATGGTGAATCCATTATTTTATCTAAAATGTTATTTTATTATTTGATTATGCTCTATAATATTCTATCATACATTTCATGTTTACAAGTAATATGGATTCAACACAAAAATAATTGGTTATTGAACTCTCTGTTAAAACACTTGGTGGAATAATGGTCATAGAAAATATATATAACTATTCTCTAATATAATTTTCTTGAGAGATACTTCCTAAATATATATATATTCTCCCCTTGTTTGAATTTTTCATAATATTGTCTATGTATTGTAATTATACACATAAAGTACGTATCAATTAATGGGATAAAAATCTCATTTAAAATCCAAAATCAAATTTTTTGTCAATTATCAATGTAATGATGATCATAAACTCGATGTGGAAGAAAATTTTACAAAATGGGTTTTGATAACAATAAATTGAGGACTCTTAAATCAAATGATTTGGGAGGAAGTCAATGCTGATAACATACCAATTTTCCAAGAGTATACAGATGTATTTCTGGATAAACCACCTTGTCTTTCCGAAAAGAGTGAGGTTGAGTCCTCAATCATTATCATACCTAGATAAGTTTTTATCAAAAAGTGTCAAAATATAATTTCTCACATTTAATTGGACGAATTAATGAAGAAACTTCATGATAATAGGGTTAAGGGTATCATACACCCTAGTGCATCACTAGGGGTTCACTAGTCCTATCTGTAAAAAATATGTATCAATAAATATTCCATTTCATTGATTATTGTGATCATAAAAAATGATGGTCTGGAACATGTATTCTCTACCCTGAATTGATGATATGCTCGATTAACTTAAAGGAGTTGAATAATTCTCAAATATTGACCTTTATTCTCTATATCATCAATTAAGAGTTTAAAGGGAGGATATTTCCAATATAGTGTTCCATATAGGGTATGGAAACTATAAAATAATAGTGCTTCCACGTGGACTTATGAATGATATCATCATGTTAATGGATAATATGAATCAAGTCTTTGGATAATATCTTAAACAATCTATTGTTTTCTTTGTAGTTGATATTCATATTTATTAAAAAAGAATGAAATAGTTTGAAGATTTTTTTGGGACAGTGTTGAATATATTAATAAAGAAGAAAATGTATACCATGTTTAGAAAGTGTGTATTATTGATATTGAAATTATCATTTTTTGGCCAATTATTCACAAGTTACATAATATATATAGATCCTTAATAGAAAAAATTTAACAATAAATAGACCAGAATGACTATAGTAACATTGATATGTAGATTTATTGAGTTATATGGGTATTAAATATTATTTAAGAGATGATTATCAAGGATATAAAATACAATAATTAGTTTAACTGAAAGGGAGTGAAGCTCCTTTAGGAATAGTACGGAAAATAATGTTTCTTGGAACTAAAAAATCTATTTGTTCCTACATTTATAGTTATATTACCCTATAGTGGGGAAAGTTTAGTAATTTATAATGATACTTCATCAAATTAATTTTGATGCACCCTCATGTAGAATGATAAGGTAATTACATATGCCTCGCTAAAATTAACGAATCATGAAGGAAATTACATGATACATAATATAGTTATAGTAGTAGTGGTCTTAGTAATAATTATATTGCAGTATTATTTCTATGGTGAAAAGTGTTATATATATATTGACAAAAATATCTTGAAATATATATTAAAATAGAAGGAGTTGAATATATTCCAACTAAGATGGTTGAAATTGATAATGTATTAGGAATGATAAAAAAATAACCACCTAGAGAAGGTAAATAATTTAATTGGTTCTCTGATATGAAAATATAAGGCTACCCTATCCCTTTGGAGAATTAAAAAGCACTCATTACTCATGTATTTCAAAAGTATTAAGCCTAGATCCACAAGGGATGCTTAGGAAGCCTATATTTCCCAAATAAATACTCAAGACCAAGTAACGTAATGTTCGAAGAAACTATTAAGAATAATGTTGAGGTACATACAATGATAGTGAGTATTATAGAGTTTGAATTTGATAAGTATGATGTTATAAGGTTTCAAACCCAGATACATTTTCCATAAAACTAGATATGAAGAGGTGAATTTTGGATAATTATACAAGAACATCCTTCCCATACATCCAGGAAGAACTAAGATATATAGAGATCTATAGAAAAATATCTAGTTGGTTAACATGGGGAAGGTTATCATAGAATATTTATCATGATTGTTGGTGTGTAGAATTTTTATGGATAAATGATGGAATTCTAATGAGATAATGAAACCATTACCCATTCCATAATGGAAATGATAAAATATTACCATGTGTTTTATCAAATGACACCTTAAGAAATATGAACGTTGTAATTATATTTGGTTTATATTCAATCACCTTACAAATTCATTTCATTTTATAACCATAAAATAATATTTCTCACATGACCAACACACCATGATATACGCAAGGGTTCCAATTATGATTCATGGAGTACTACTCTCTATTGTATCTGATCAAGTTATGAGGTTTACCTATAGGTTTTATATATGCATTCAATTAGTATTTTAAATAGATATGAGTTAGAAATCCTCTTATAAAATATATATTTGATTTTTATTCAGAGATAAAGATTTAAAATCTTGAGGATATAATGATATAATATTCAATAGACATCAAAGGATGTTGGGATTAACAAGTTACCCTTTGAAAGTTCTCTAATAATATCAGTTTATAATCTAAAATTCATATGGAACCATATGAGGCTCAATATGGGAATAAATGCATGATTCCAATATATTGGGATGATGTTGATGAGGGGAAGATGATAGGACATATAAGTGTCCAAGAAATGATATATAATTTTCAATCTATTAATGTCATGTGAAATCAGAAAAAAAGTCGACATAATTGTTAAATATATAATCATAGAAAAGATCTATAATTTCAAATTGGTTAAAATATATTCCACAAAATATCTCCCTAGAATATGTTCATAATATTTGGGAAAATGGGATGATTTTACCATATAATATCAGTCCTTTTAAGATCCTATATCATATTAGTGTTTTACCTTATCCTTTAGCACTCTATCTAAATCACTCACTAGTTAATGATTTTTTGTGTATAAATTATGTGGAAGTACATAAAAAACCAATAACATGTACTAAAATTAGATTTGTTGAAACTAGAAGATGATTTCTCATTTGTGGAACAACCAGTGCATCTTTAGGTTTGATGATATAAAATATTTTAGAACAATACCACTCATTTAGACAAGTTTCTATAGAGGAATCAAAAGTTCAGAGAACCTACATGGTAACCCAAGGATAGAGTGAGAGAAAATTACCCTCAATTTTTCGTCCTATTAAATAAATTTTTTGGATTAAATTTATTTTTAATGGGGTTGGAATGTAACAACTCATGATTTTAGTAAAAACATTTTCTTAAATATCACGTGAATACCTTCCCTTGCATGAAACATTGAACTAAAAAATATAAATATTAACTTATTAAATTTATTAAATTTTAAAATTATTTTATAGTCATATAATTTAGGGAATAAATATCAGAAAAGAAATTATAAATACAATATTAAAATTTATAATAAAACAACAATCCTTTTATTCATCTAGATATACTTTTTAAAAAACCGCTTCTTACACATTAAGTGCGCTACTGTGAAAATTATCTTTTTTATCACTATTAGAAATGTTATTTTGTAAAATGGATTCCATATTTCAAAAACGTGCACCTATCTATTAAAGAAAATTCCTCATTTTATTTTTCAACATATATTAAGATTACTACTATTAAAGTTAATTTCTGTGATAATGGTAAAACTGTAATTTTCATAGAATTGTGTAATTAACATTGTGAAATTGTATTTAATAAAATAAAATAATATATTCAGAAAAATAAAATTAATATAGTTTTTAAAAAGAGATTTAAATATATTAACAATCATTAAATTCGTAATCAATGATATAATATTAAGAATACCTAATGGAAAAAACATCATTTTTCTACAATATAGTTTTTCAATATATTATTTATTTAATTTATAAGAAATTATCTCGTAGATAGAAAATTAATTTCATTAAATTAAGGTTAAATTTAGGTTTGAGGAACAAAATTTTTATAATAATGGTAATTTATATTTTCCATAAAACATATATTACATAATTACAAACTATCTACCTAAGTAAAAAATACATTAAACTGTAAAAACAAAACACAAAATTACTTAAAATATGTTTAATACATGTTTCAAAATTATTGGGGGGATATCACCATTATCTCTACAAAAAATCTACCATTTTCCACTTTGATATTTTGACGCTTGAATAGTGTCATTACATTTTTTAAAAATAATGGTGTTCACAATAATACCATTTTCTCCACATATAAATAGAGACTCATCCACCAACCATTATTTAAAATTACATCCATTAATTTTGAAATGTTTCTATTTTATAAACATATCTCACATTTAAAATTCATTAATATATATTATATATCATAATATTACCATTTAAAATGATATTTACATGTGAAATCTCATGTTCTCAATATATTTTTTTCTTATTCCTTTATTTTTATTATTAATATTCCTCTTAAAAAAATATTATAGAAACCCTAATATAATTACAATAGAATTATTTATATATTTTTATGTTAATATATTAATTTAAAAACTATTCTTTAATCTATTCCATACACTAATAAAAACAAAATAATGTAAATCATGTATATGTGTGGACTGTTACCATAAAAAATGATGTGGTTAATTTTTCATAACAATTTTTCAAGAATAGTAAAAATTATGTTTTTCATTGATGAATACTATGAATATTTTAAAATTATAATTTGAAATTTATAATTTATAATATACCTTCATTATATAATTATCATTGAGAAACTTAATTGTAAATCATTGGAAACAATTTCATTTTTCATGAACCATTCCATTTTTCACCTAATGAAATGAGACATAAGGAATAATTGAAAACAAATGATTATTCTATATTGTATATCCTAGGAGTAATGAATATTAGGATAAGTAAAAATAATAACACAATCATTATGTACTTTAGTCAAAACAATCCAGATTACTCACACCTAATATTGAAAATAGATAGTAGTTAATTAAAATACGCATAGAGAATAATTTTAAATAGAGTTTATTAAAGTTTATATATATGAATCAAGTTATTAAATTTATGATTAAAATATTTATTTTAATTTTATATGTGGTTAGAGAACTTGGAATACATATAATATAAGGTTAACATTTTTCATTACTCATTATATTTTTTTCTTTTATAATGATTCATTTTTTATAATGGATTTACCATATGAATATAATTTATTATATGAATATAATATAATGCATCCTCTCTTTTGGGGAAGTTTAATTTGAAATTCAAATCCTTACATGGATTAATTTTCATTTATAGAAGTATATCATTGTTGATAATAATTTTCAACCACTATAATGATGGTTTCCCCTCTTTGTTTATTTATCCTTTTCCAATCAATGGTCTCGTCTCTATGTGGAATCCCAACTAGGTATTCTGATATGTGACCCTCACATTTTCTTTATCCTTTTTATAAGTATTTTATGTTACTATTAGTAGGATATGAGTTTTCAAAAAATGTGTATCAAAATATTAAAACGTTTTTCAACCATTTCATACAAAAAATATCTTCCACTATAAGTCCCAATCAATAACCTGTATATAATTTCAAGTAAATTTTATTCAAGATTAACCTTAAAGAATATTTTCCAATATTTTCAATTCAACTTTTCAGAATTTTTTTGAATGAAATATAACAATTATTATATTTCTACAATGATAAGAACATTTTCTAAAATGAGAAATATGATTCTGCTACCATTTCACTCTTTATATTAAAGTGAATTTTTCCTTGAAAATTTATTTTCATGAATCACACTCAAAATGTTCTTATCAAATACACTTTTGGTGTGATTGAATTATGGGTATCAAATTTTTTCATTCATAACAAATATTTTGGTGATACCATTTGGAAATTCTATGATACCCTTTTTTCTTTACATGGATTCTTTATAATGTGATTAATGAATGTAATTTTATTCCCATGGGTTTTCATAATATATTAATATGACTATATATGTTTTTAAATATCATTAAGTAATATAGAATGTGACTTCTTATATAAGATTAAAATATTATGATGCCCTATTAATATGATTGTGAAAATGAGTCACAATTATTCTATATCTCAAAGAAATATTAATATTTAATGATATATTCCTTTGATTATGAATAATTCCACATGTTTATTATCTCATGGTAACACATGATGTTTCTATGGTTTTTATTTTATCTTACATGTTCTTATATCATGATTGATGGAAAACACTCATCGATTCCAGATTCTTTTAATAAGAAACTCATCACCATCTCATATAAAATCATATAATTTTGATATAACCCTAGATTTCTTGATGATAAATGTTTTCTTATTAAGTTTTTGATCTTACCCATTTCTTATTTTTTCCATTCAAAAGGTTATGAATATGATTATAACTTATAAGAAGTCTATATTCGGGTCTATGTTGTCTTAATTATATATGAATTGTCATAAGTATTGTAGAATATTTTTTTCTATGTAATGAGCCCTCAATGACACTAAACCTTCAATTACTAAATTCTGAATCTTATTTTGCGAGATGTGATGGGTATATTATTACAATGATGTAAAATATATACATCTTTTTCATGGGTTGTTATATAGAATTACATATTTAATATAACATCCCAGGTAAATAAATAATATGATATTGTCATATTTATTAATATTTTTGAATTAAATATTAATTTTACATTAAATGGGATTCTATGTTTGATGGAATACCCAATACGCAATAATGGGTTTCTTTAAAATCTTACGTTGCACACAATGTTGAGTTATACTGAAAAATAATAATATAATATTATTATTTTAAATGGTAGTTAAATCATAGTCATTGTATTGGCGAGATTGAACAGAACTAACTACAATATGATTATAATTGTTTTTTAAATCTCTTTCCCTTTATACAATAAAATTTTGAGGCTTAAAATGAGAATGAATCCAATTTTAAGCAAGAATACTCTAATAATATTTAAAAGGTCGATTTACCGCTTTTGATGGGGAAACCCTTTTAAATCTAGTTTTTTTCACTAATATATGTTTTATTTTACAAAATAAAATTATTATTTAGAATCGGTACATCAGTATTTACTTTGGGTAAATTTTTGGAATTTTTCTAATAAAGTTAATTTTTTAATGAATAGTAAAAAATACTGCATTTTAATTCAAAAATGACTTTTAATCTAATTTATTTATATGGTTAGATTATCTTTTTAGATGGATTTAAAGTGTAATTATATTACATATTTACCATTTAATCCAATGTAAGTCATTGGATGTAATTTCACTTTGAAATTTGACATAAATATATGTCAATCATTTGGTAGTTAGTATTTCATAAAAACACACTTTTTTGGTTTTGACAACATTTTAATTTTAAATTATTTAATGAAACTTTAATGTTTTGAATTTGGTAAAGTAGACTTCATTTTTGAATTCTGAATATCAAAATTAGCTTTGGGTTAATTTTTTTTATTTTTCTGAAAACATTAAATTTTTGATGAATAGTGAAAAAACAATGCATAGTAGTTAAAAACCGACTTTTTCATTTAAATTTTTTTACCACTTCTGTGAATTGAATTTCAAAAATCTGACATATATGGTTGTCATCAGTAAGTAATATGTGGTTCAATTAGATGCAAATAATTTTTGGTGAATAATAACTTTGGACTTTTTTTTACCGCGGTTAAAGGTAAATTGGGTAATTCAAGATAAAAATAATTTTATAAAAATATAAAATTACCTTAAACCTTGTCCTAACATTATTTTATGATTGATGGCTAGCCAATACAATCATCGGGTGATACTTTTGGCCTTTGAAAGCCATTTGGGTAAGATAATGACATTAATAACGTTTTATTTAAAGTAAAAATAAAAATATCATAAACATGTACTATTTTGCAAAACAAATTTTAATCTGGGGTTATATAATTGAAATTTTTGACTATAAATAGTAATTAGAAATTGGAAAATATTTTCTATATCATGGTATTTTATTTATAATTTTTAGATAGAAAATAAATAAATTTACTTATGACACAGTGATGATGTAATGATTACCTCATTAATGAATGTTTTAAATAAATGAGATTATAAATATTACAATAAATTTATTTTGAATCTTATTATTCTATCCACTAATTTTATAGATTAAGATGACTTATTATCTTTTAATTAATGAAGATTTTTTGAAATAATCAAGTTGAATTGGATTTTTTAAAAAGTCATGGTATAAATAGTAATAAAATTGACATAAAAGAGTTTTTAAATCAATCAATATTTTATTAAATGATAAAATAATCCTAAAAATATAAGATTAGGAGATATGACATATATGATGTTAAATATTTCATTAACTATCCATTTTGGGTTACTTGTCATTTTATTGTAAACATATTTACCATATAGTATGAATATATAATAAGACATGGTAAAAGATAAATAAATTAAAAAATGGTTAAATAATAAAATATAAGGATTAAAAAATATCAAAAACCTGTCCAATTATTATTGGATGATTTTAATTTTACTTTTATGAACCTTATCTTCAAATTAAATAATTTTTGGACCTTTTGAAACTGAAAATAATTTTATAATAAAATAATACTTTCAAATTTTCCTAAAGAGCCCATCCTCCCTCTTATAAAAGGACACCACTTCTAACCCATTACTCACACCTCTCAAGACCCTTGGATCTTCCAACCTCTGCCTAAATAAGTTTCCAACACCCCTCTATTACTCCCATAAGCCTTACCTTAGGTATAAGGCACTTCTAGAAAGCCTTTTGGTTCAAACAAAAGGGAGTTACACGATTTAAAGGTAACGTCTTCCCTCAAGTTCTCCTTTTTTATTTTACTTCTTCACTCACTATTATATTATTTTTATTTGATTACATAAAAACACCAGTATCCTTAATATACTAGGTTGTTTATATGGGAAATATTCAAACAACACTTAAACACAACACCATTTAATGGCTATTGAACATTCGGTTTCTGTGGACGGTGAATTACTACCTCACGAAATAATGATTATTCAATCTTCTCCTACCACCTATTATGGTGGCCACTATGATATAACTATAATTATATATGATATTTGTGATATTTAGTTTTTATATATGATTTTGTAATTATATTTTATAACACACCTTTATAATTTTCATGTTGTATATATATGATAATTTTATTTGAGGAAGTACGGACTACCGCCCCCTCAAAGTGATATTACTCGTTCATACCATACATGGAACGTATAAAGGATGGTGTTAATGAAATTATGAAACATATATAACATATATATTATACTATAATTATAATATACCTATATATAATTTAGTTCTTATTCCTTTAAATATGAAATAGAATTAAAAGTAACTTTTATGTGAATGTACGGCTTACTGTCTCCCTGAATGGTGCATTTCATTTCTTATATAAATATTTTATAGACTATTATAAATACATATATACATGATATACATGATATATATTATATCTAAATCATTAATATCATTCTTGAGATAATTGAATTCCAACCACATGGAAAATTTGTAATTATAACTACTTCATTTTGGACTCATGTTTTGAACATCAGAAAAATGTCCGTTATGAACTAAAATAATAAACTAATTGTTATTGCAAGGTAATAAGTGACATAAAACCAATAATAAACATGAAAAAGGTTCTTAATCAAGTATAAATTAACTTCTATTTATTATTCAGGAAATTAAATAATGAACGAGTCAAGTCGGACATGAGGTAAGGGACTTCGTCTCAATGTCCTTTTATTGAGGCATGTTTTCATAATGTACAACTCCTTCTTCTAACCAGTGTATAATAAAACCCGTTGAATTTTACTTTCATTCCAAGAAATTATTTTTCTATGAATAATTTTACTAAACTAAAGAAATGAATGTTTTTGAACATATACGATGAAAATGACCTCTCCACTGCCGCAATCATTATTTGGATTTCTCTATATGCCTTAATGTTTTTTAAAATGAAAAAGAAACCCCTTATCTGTTTTTGAGTGTTTTGGTATTGAAAATTGTTTTTGAAATGGATTAATTATTTCAATATCTTGAAATTATTTATTGTGATTGCAAATGAAATGTTATTAGTGAAATATATATTTTCAATATTTTCTGTGTCAAGATTTTATAATGGTACTTATACAATTGATGGGTGGATACGTGATAAACCAAATGACAGGTGGTGTCATGATAAACTAGTATGGGTGGTTAAGTTAAAACCTCCAATGCATTGGGTATGGAATTTGCCCGTATTGATATTCCATTTAGTGATATGTGTGGATGTCGACCGTATGGTTATTCCATCTCAGAAATTTTATGTCCCAAGTTACATTTTTATGTTATGTGTGCTTTCTATGGGTTTTATTGTAATATTTTGTTTATAAAATGGTAAGAAATGATATTTTATTTAGTGAAGAGTATTTACTAATTTATAAAGGATAAAAGTATTACTTATGATAAAGTATTCATTGTTTACTTGTTTTTTTAAAAAACTAATAGTTTTCCTTCTTTCTGTATCCCTTACTGAGCTTTTTATGCTCAACCCAAGTTTTTTTGAAAGGTTTTTCACAAGAATTAATTATGAATAGGGTCAAGGATGGGATCATGGAAAATTCATGCTTTCTAAAATATGGAATGACACATGAATCGTTTTTTAAAAGTTTTTATTTCATGATAAAATGGATATTGAGTAAAGTGTCTACATTATAATATTCTTGATGTAACATAATAAGTTATGTCCTAATTCCATAAAACTATAAACCTAAAAAGATCATCAATGTAAATTATTAACTGAATTCAATATTATGTAACGTTTAATGATGTGGCCTTATAGTTGGTATTAGATGTAGGTTTAAATAACTTTAGGATTTAGGGTATTGTTAAATTAATACCCTTAAATTAATTTATGTTAAGAATGACATGGTATAGAATTTATAGATTACCATGTTGCTTCGCCAATTATATTTTTGTGTTCAGAATGGTTTTTCATAGAGGAAATAGTGAAACTATGATGGGAAGGCATAGAGAGGAGAATAACCTTCCAAAATATCATCCTGAGAAGGTCAGAATCAGAACTGAACAGTATGTTGCAGTGATGGATCAATTGATTCAGGTGAAAAATGGTGGTGGTATACATTCATGATATCAATAAGAAAAACCCCAGAGGAACAAGCCTATAGTTGATCATTTCATGAGGCAACATACCCCATCATTCAGTGGATCATCTGACCTTGTTCAAGCTGAAGGGTGGATTAAAGCACTGGAAAAGACCTTTAATTTCATGGGTTATACAGACAATCAAAAGGTTAGTCTTATTTTTTACCATTTTGAAGGTGAAGCCGATCAGTGGTGGTTGATGGTGATAGATAACAGGGATGGTGAAGAGATTTATAATCATGGTCGGGATGAATTCAAAGTAATGTTTCTTGAGAAATATTTTCATAAGGTGGTTCGACATAGGATGGAAAAATAATTCTTGGAATTGAGTCCAGAGAATGACTTAGGGGTTACTTAGGAAGAAAATTTCACTCGACTGGAAAAGTACGCTCCAAATATCATCTAAGATCTTGATAGTTAGATAAATCAATTTTAATCAGGACCGAAGCTGTGATAAAAAAGATCATTAGCCTCTCGTTAATTCAAAATCTATGAGCAACTTGTTAGATGTGCCGAGAAAGTAGAAATGGATTTTTCTGATGATCAAGTGTTCCAAGATAACAAACAAAAGAAGAGGTATAGTTGGCAGACAAAGGGAAATAATTCATCAATGAATCCTTGAGGCAATGAAATTAAATATCCATCTTATGATAAGTGTGGTAAAAACATATTGGATAATGTTTATCAATGTCTGGAATGTGCTTCCGGTGAGGTAAGTCTGGTCATATTGCTCGTAATTGTAAGGCAGATGATCAACCAGGCAATGAAAATCTAGTGGTAAGATGTTTTAAGTGTAATGAAATGGGTCATTATGCAAATTAGTGTCCAAATAAGAACTCAACTGAGGGAAAGAATCCTGACTACAAGAAGAAAGGGATGGTGAAATCCTTTGCAACTACTTCAGCAGATTTTGGGCCATCGAATGATGTAGTATCATGTACACTGTTTGTTTATTCATATTATGCCAATGTGTTTATTGATTCAAGGTCTACACATTCTTTCATTTCTGAGAAATTATTTAGTATGTTGGGAATTCCATCTCAAGATATTATTCCTGAACTTAGGGTAAAAACACTAGGAGGGAATGTTGAAAAAAAAAAGAAATTATATGAACCTTCATATCCTTCTGTGCGAAAAGAATCTACCTGAAAAACTTATTGTTTTTCCTCTAGTAGAGTTTGAAATTATTTTGGGCATGGATTGAATTTCCATTTATCATGCTAAGATTGACTACAGAGCTAATGTGGTTTATTTTCAGAAAGAATTTCAGTTTGTGTACAAGAATGACCCATTAATTTTGGAAACATATCAGGAAGCAAAGAAACTTATGAAAGATGGAAATGAATGTTGCCTTGCACATATTGTTGAAAACAAAATAAATTTTCAGATTAATGATGTGGCGGTAGTAAATGATTACCTTGATGTTTTTCCTAATGAGTTTCCTGGTATAATACCTGATCGGGAAGATGAATTTACTATTGACATAGTTCTTGATGCTAACCAATTTCAAAACCCCTTTATCAAATTGATCAAATTGAACTTTTATAGTTAAAGTAGAAATTTTAGGAGTTATTAGATAATGGTTTCATTAGACCTATCACATCACTATGGGGTGCTTCAGTCTTGTTTGTTAAAAATAAATAGGGTTCAATGAGTCTTTTCATTGATTATAGAGCCTTGAATAATATCACTATTATGAACAAGTATCCTTTGCCTCATATTGATGATTTATTTGATTAGCTCTAGGGAGATTAGTATTATTCCAATATTGAATTGAGGTTGGGGTACCATCAGTAGAAAGTAAAGGAAAATGAAATTCCAAAGAACTTTTTTTGTACTAGATATGGCTATTATGAATTTGTACTTATGCCTTTTGGGTTAAACAAAGAACCTACTATATTCATGGATTTTATGAATAGAATTTTCCATGAGTTCCGAGATAAGTTTATTATTGTGTTTATTGAATATATTTTGATTTATTCCAAAATTAAAGAGGAACATGAAATTCATTTTAGGGTTATCTTGAAAACCATAAAAGAAATGAAATTGTATGAGAAATTCAGAAAGTGTGAGTTTTGGGTACAATAAATTTCATTTCTTGATCAAATTGTTTTAAAAAAAGGCAAAACTATTGATCTGAAAAAATCAAAAGTTATTTATGAATTCCCAAGACTTACCAATATCATAGATAATCCTAGTTTTCATGGATTATTGTGTAATTATTGGAGGTTTGTTGATAATTTTTCACAGTTATCCAGCCCACTGACTATGTTAACTTGAAATGGTATTATATTCATCTAGACAAAAGAAAGTGATGATTATTTTCAGGAATTAAAAATAATATTGTTGAATGATCCAGTTTTGGTACTTCCTTCAAGAAATGGTGAGTTTGTTATCTAGAGTGATGCTTCGTTGAAAGGACTTGGTTGTGTCCTTATGCAGAATGATCAGGTAATTTTTTATTATTCACGTTAGTTGAAACATCAAGAGTTAAATTATGATACACATGAATTGGATTTAACTGCTATTGTTTTTTTATAAAAATTTGGAGGCTTCCTTTATATGGTGTAAAGTGTGAAATATATACTAATCACTAATGTTTGAAGTATATACTCACTCAGAATAATTAAACATAAGATAAAAGAGATAGTTTTAATTGATCAATGATTATGATTGCATGGTCTATTACCATCTAGGGAAAGGAAAATAAAGTGGTTGATGCTTTGAGTTGAAATAGTAATTCTACCTTAACCATGAAATATTTGGAATGAGATCCTTTGGTTTTTGATTTGATGAATTTTGGATTAGAAGATGTTAGTGCAGGATGTTCCTCTGTTTTGTTTAAGGTGTCAGTGAAATAATATCTATAAGATAAAATAAAGAAAGCGTATAAAGATGAAGTGAGTTGTATAAAAATTTAGAATTGGTTTAGAAGGGCATGTTACTAGAATTTAACATTGATAAAGACTGTGTTTTTAGGATTGGAAAAAGATTATGTGGGCCTTGTGATTAATAGTTAAAGAAATAGTTGTTATGTGAATCTCATAGTTCTCTGTTTTCAGTTTATCCTGGAAGTACTAAGAAATACATAGATCTTTGAGAGTATTACTGGTGGGATGGAATGAAAAGAGATATTGAAGACTTTATTGTGAAGTATTTGACTTTTAAACTGGTTAAAGTAGAGTGACAATTACCAAAAGGGATGCTTCAGCCTTTACCAGTACCGAACTGGAAATGGGAAAATGTGTACATGGATTTTGTTGTGGGATTACTGAAGACTACCTGAGGTAATAATGAAATCTAGGTTACTATTGATTGATTAACAAAATCTGCTCATTTTATTCCAATTTAAGATACTTTTCCTCTAGATCAACATTATAAATTTTATGTTAAAGAGATAGACATGTTACATGGAGTTCCCCTCTCTATTATATCAAATCATGATCCCAAGTTTAATTCTAACTTTTGGAAAGGCTTTCAGAAGTTGTTGGGTACTGAATTAAATTTTAGTACAGAATTTCATCCACAATCATATGGGAAGTTAGAATGAAAAATTCAGATATTGGAAGATATGTTACGTGTTAGATCAACAGATTACTAGGAAATTTGGGACCAACATCATTCTTTGGTTGAATTTTCTTATAATAATAGTTTTCATTCTAGTAAACAGATGGCTCCATTTGAGGAATTATATGGAAACTAGTGTCGAACTCCATCTTTTTGGGATGAAGAAGGTGAAAGGAAGTTGATGGGATCAAAATTAGTAGAAGAGATGGAAAAAAAAGTTTAATTGATTAAAAATCATATGAGAATAGCTTAGAGCAGGCAAAAAATTTATACAGATAACTCGAGGAAGGAACTTTCTTTTGAAGTAGGTGATCATGTGATTCTCAAAGTTTCTCTATGGAAAAGTGTGATGCATTTTGGTAAGAAGGTAAAGTTGAGTCTGAGGTACATTGGACGTTATGAAATCCTAGATAAAGTTGTATTAGTTACGTACATAGTGGATTTACCTCCATGTTTATCCCAGGCACACAATGTTTTTCATGTTTCAATTTTGAGAAAGTATATGCGGGATCCATCTCATGTTTTGAGTCCAGAGGTAGTTCACTTGGAAGAGAATCTATCTTATGAGGAACAACCAGTCCAGATTCGTGACAGAAGAAATTGTTGCAGAATAAGGTAATTTATCATGTAAAGGTTTTGTGAAAAAACCATATGGTTGAAGATGCAACATGGGAATCTTAAAATTTTATGAGGGATAAATACCCCCACTTATTTAATAAGTGAATATAATTGCGGGAACACAATTTCCAAAGGGGGGAAGGATGTAACATCCCAGGTGAATAATGAATGTGACATTTTCATATTTATTAATATTATAGAATTAAATATTAATTTTATTTTAAATGGGATTCTATGTTCGATGGTGTAACTGATATGCAACAACAGGTTCTTTGGAAATCTTACATTGCACACAATGTCGAGTTATACTGAAAAAATAATAATATAATATTATTATTTTAAATGGTAGTTAACGCATGGCCATTATATTGGTTGGAATGAAAATAACTAGATACAATATGATTATAAATATTTCTTAAGTGTGTTTACCTTTATCCAATACAATATTGATGCTTAAAATGAAAATAAATCCAATTTTAAGAATGAATACTCTAATATTCATTAAAAAGCTGATTTACCACCTTTTGATGGAGAAACCCTTTTAAATCTAGTTTTTATCACTTTTATATGTTCTATTTGAAAAAAATAAAATTATTCATTAGAATTGGGACATCAAAATTTACTTTGGGTAATTTTTTGGAATTTTTCTGATAATGTTATTTTTTTAATGAATTGTAGAAAATACTATATTTTAATTCAAAACTTCCTTTTAATCTAATTTATTTATATGGATATATTATCTTTATAAATGGTTTTAAAGTGTAATTGGTTTATATTTTTACCATTTAATCCAATTTTAGTCATTTTAAGTAATTTCACTTTGAAATTGGCCAAAAATACATGTCAATATTTTGGTAGTTTTTATTTCTTAAAAACACGCTTTTTGGTTTTGACAATGGACATTAATTTTAAATTAATTAATAAAACTTTTATGTTTTTAATTTAGTAAAATAGAAATCATTTTTGAATTCAAATTTCATAATTATCTTTCAGTGAATTATTAGTATTGTTCTGAAAAGGTTCAATTTTTTATGAATAGTGAAAAAACACTGCATAGTAGTTAAAACCGACCTTTTCATTTAAATGAAATTTTACTACTTCTGTGAATTGAATTTAAAAAATATGATATATATGGTTGTCAATAGTATGAAAAATGTGGTTCAATGGGATAAAAATAACTTTTGGTGAATATTAACTTTTGACTTTTTTACCACGGTTAAAGATAAATATGGTAATTAAAGGTAAAAATAATATTATAATCATATAAATGTACCTTAACACTTGTACTAAACTTATTGAATGAGTCGTGGAGGAATAATAAAATTCATGGGTGAGACGTTTTTTCTTTTAATTCTATTTGAATAAGATCATGAGATTGATAACTTTATATATAAATAAAAAATAAAAATGTCATATACATTTGTTGTTCTTATAAATCATTTTTAATGTGGGGTTATATAATTGATATTTTTGACTATAAATAGTAATTATAAAGCTAAAAATATTTCCTACATCATTTTATTTTATTTATTATTTTTAGAAATAAAAAAAATAAATTTACATATGACACAATGATGATGTAATGATTACCTCATTAACGAATTCTTTAAATAAATGAGATTATAAATATTAAAATAAATTTATTTTGAAACTTTTTATGCAATAAACGAAGTTTATAGATTAATATGAATTGTTATCTTATAATTAATGAAGATTTTTCGAAATCATTAGGTTGGTTTGGATTTTTTAAAATGTCATGATATTAATAGTATTAAAATTAACATAAAATAGTTTTTAAATCAATCAATATTTTATTAAATTAAAAAATAATCCTAAAAATATAATATTCTTCCAAATGAAATATATGATGTTAAAAATTTCATTAATGATTCATTTTGTGTCTCTTGGAATATTATTGTAAATATATTAACCATATAGTATGAATATATAAGAGGACATGGTAAAAGTTAAATAAGTTAACAAATGGTAAAAAAAATATAAGTATTAAAAAATATCCAAACCCTATAAAATTATTATTGGTTGATTTTATTTCTACTTATATGCACCTTATATTTGAATTGAACATGTTTTGGACCTTTTTAAACCAAAAATAAATATTTAATAAAATAATACTTTCAAACATTCCTAAATATCCCCTCCTCCCTCTTATAGAAGGACACCACTTCTAACCCATTACTCACACCTCTAAACCCCCTTGGATCGTCCAAAATCTACCCAAATAATCTCCCAACATCCCTATATTCCTTCTAAATGCCTTACCTTAGGCATAATGCACTTTAAGAATTCCTTTTGTTTCAAACCAAAGGGAGTTACCCGATTAAAAGGTAACGTCTTCCCTCAAGTTATCTTCTTTTATTTTACTTCTTCACCTCCTATTATTGTCTTATTATTTGATTACATAATAAAAATGGTATCCACAATATATTAGTTTTTTGTTATGAGAATTAAAATAACTATACTAACACACACCACCATCTTTTGGGTATAGAACATATTGTTTCTGTGGACGACAAAGTACTGCCTCAAAAAATAATGATGGTTCAATCCTCTCCTACCACCTCTTATGGTGAACATTATGATGTAAATGTAATTATATATCATAATTATGATATTTATTTTATCTATATGTTTCTTTAATTAAATTATATAACATACCTTTATGCTTTTCATGTTGTATATATAAGATAATTTCATTTGAGGAAGTACGGACTACCGCCCCCTCCAAGTGATATGACTCGTTCATAGCATACAAGGAACGTATAATGGATGGTGTTAATGAACTTATGAAACTTATATAACATATATATTAAAATTTAATTAAAATATACCTATTTATCATTTAGTTTTTATTCCTTTAAATAAAAAAAATAATTGAAATTAGCGTTCATGCGTACGTACGACTTACCTTGTCCATGAACGGTGCATTTCATTTCTTATATCAACATTTTATAGACTATTATAAATACATATATAATTGATATATATGATATCTAAATAATTAATATAATTTTGGAGATAATGGACTTCTGACCACATGGGAAATTTTTAATTATAAGTACTTCATTTTTTACTCATGTTCCGAACCTCGACAAAATGTAAGTTATGAACTCAAATAATAAACTAATTGTTATAGCAAGGTAAGAAGTGACATAAAAATAATAATAAACATGATAAAGTTTTTTAATAAATTATAACTTAACTTAATTTTATAATTTATTATAAAATTAATGAACTATTCAAGTCGGACATGAGAGACGTGACTTCATCTCAATCTCCTTTTATTAAGGCCCGTTTTGATAATATACACCTCTTTCTTCTACTCGGTGTATAATAATACCATTTGAAATTTATTTTGATTCAATGGGAATATTTTTCTATTAATCATTTTACTAAATTACAAAATTGAATGTTTTTTGACGTATGCGGCAACAATGACCTCTCCGCCGCCGCAATCGTTATCCAGCTTCCTCTCTAAGCCTTATTGTTTTTTAAAATGAATAAAACCCTTATTCTATTTTTTGGTGTTTTGGTATTGAAAATGGTTTTTGACATGGATTTATTGTTTCAATATCTTGAAATGATTTATTGTGATTTCAAATGAAATTTTATTAGTGAAATATTTATATTCGCAATATTTTAATTGTTATGATTTTATAATGGTATTGGACATTTGACGGGTGGTTACGTGATAAACCAAATGATAGGTGGTGCCATGATAAACTTGGATAGGTGGTTAGGTTATAACATCAAATTCATTGGGTATGAAAGTCAACCATATGGATATTCAATTTTTGTGATATGTGTGGAAGTCAACCGTATGGTCATTCCATCTAAGTATGTTTATGTCCAAGTTACCTTTATATGGTATGTGTTCTTTCTATGGGTTTTATGGTAATATTTTGGTTAAAAAATGGTAAGAAATGATCTTTTATTAAATGAATAGTGTTTACTAATTCATAAACGTAAAAATTATTACTGATGTTAAATTATTCATGGTTTACATGTTGTTTTGAAAAACTAACAGTTTTCCTTATTTGTGTATCCCTTACTGAGCTTTTTATGCCTCTCCCAGTTTTTTTTGAAATTTTTTTCACAGGAATTAAAGATGAATTGGTTCAAGGATGAGATCTAAGAAAATTATTGTTGTATAAAATATAGAACTAAACATGAATCTTTTTTCAAGAGTTATTATTTTATGGAAAAATGGATAATGAGTAGAAGTGTCAACATTGCAATATTCAAGATGAAATGTAATCAGTTTTGGTCTAATTCTCTAAAACTCTAAACCTGAAAAGATACTCAATGTGAATTATTATCTTAATTCAAGATTATGTAATATTTAAGACTAGGGCCTTATATTTAACCTGATGAGGGGACTCAATATTTGATACATAACTCATTAATACATGAGCTCAAACTGGTTTATACCAATGAGAAGCACTTTATAATATTATACCCTTAGGATTCCGATAAATCCACAAATTACTTGTCAACAAGGTCTATCACGATTTTGTTAAATAAAACTTATCCAACCATAAATATAAGGTATTAAAAATCTATTTTTGTATTGATCAAGAATTTCACGATCATAAATAAGATTTAATAATTTAGAAAAATATAGTTTATGTCTCCTATGTTGATGCATTCATTGATATGTCAAATGTTTTTTTATAAATGGAAGAATGTTAGTCATCCATTTGTGGGCCAAACCATTCAAATGAAATATTCTTTTATTATCTTATCCACAATTATTTTATCCATTATGTTATAGTGTGGATGAATTAGTATGATGGATTTTAATAGACATGATGTTTAAATGGGATTCCCAAGCGATGCATAAAGAAATTAGGATCTAATAATGACACCTCAATATAATTCAAACTGATGATTCGAATGAGTTTATTACGAAAATAAATATATTACTTTAGTTCCTGAAGATCCATGGATCATAGAGGTTGTAATTTCGTACCTGACATAATAAAATGAGTGATACATAGGTTTGAGATGAGTATAAATGGGTTTGGGTCATAATTGGATCAACCTATTTGAACCGAATGTTATTATGGCCATGTTTGAGTTAACCCATCATAACATGTTTAATATGTATAACCAATTTAATATATTTTCTAAAAATTTAATTGTTTTATAATGATTTTATATAAGATTTATTGGAAAAATTTTATACTATTAGTTCTAGGTGATGACTTCTAAGTCGTTGGTAGAAGTTTAAGCCCCTATTGAGATATGGGTTTTCAGTTTATTATGATTTCCCATAGGGTTATGTGAGATATCGAGGTAGGTTTACATGAGATAAAAGGGTTAAGTGAGTTAATATTCAAATAATATTGTTTAAATGGGTTATGTGAGTCATATTTGGGTATTTTCTAAATTAGTTTTGTTAGTTTGGTCAACCATTTTATTTAAATGAGTTAGTTTTGGGTTGTGGTAAAGTGGGTTTTGGTTAGGTTTGGGTAAACTGAAACACAGACTGTGAAACAATACCTTCACATCTACTTTTTGTACTGAATATTTTTTTCATGACCTCTTTTGATTAATTATATTCCCCAATATCAATTCATTAATATTTGTTATGAGAACCTCTGGAATATGGCAATAGTCACCCTCAAGTTATTCATTGAGATCCATAGAAACAAGGGGTTTATCTTATTTTAGGATTTATTATAATGTGTTTTCCACTATCTATTATTCAAAAAAGAAATTTTTACTAGAATCATTGATCTTAGAGTCTAACTAATACTCTTATTTCTTTATAGAGACCCTGTGGATCAAGGTGGAGCTTCCAAAGCCTGACATCTTCTTTATGCTAGGTTGTTGTATGTCATGAAACACCTTAGTATATTTTAATTGAACATCAGTTATCCATGAATTTTGGTAGTTTGAAATTATATGAGGATCCCTCCACATAGGGATTATGGGATGATTTCTACTTGTGGTGGTAGTAGATAGATCAATTATCACATCTGAAAACCCCTTATAGAAAAATTGGTATTATAATGAATATTATTTATTTTATTAGAGAACCATGAAGATCACTAGGTCTATGTTTCTTAACATAATATAGTGATAGTTAATACTAACTTAATATTCTTATTATTCCATGAATTAGTAGTGAGTATCTCAAAATATTTATTGATAACCCTTGTGTCAAATTTTTTAGTTTTTTCCCTATTTATTATAATACCTGGTGTAAATGTGTCAAGATTTAAAAGGGATAAAATGGGAACTATCACTATGAGTCACTCATGTTTGACCATTGAGGGAATATTTCAGGCATTGGTGATATAATGATGTAATTTTTTATGCATACTTATTAAGGGTCTTTTGAGAATGGAATTGAATTCTATATCCTAACTAGAGACCATGATTTTATTTTCAGAAATCATATCCCCAAATTAGGTTCTTATTATAAACATACCACGTGGATTTTCCATTCTCTTATAATATACCTTGATTGTTATCATGGATTAGTTGAATTAAGAAACCTTTGATTAAAGTATCAGAAGGGTTTGAGATGGGATAATATTGATCTAAAAACCATTGTTTTCAATGGCTTATAAAAGACCTATTTAATTGACCTATCTAGACATATATTTGGTTCTTATGTTACATTTTATCATATTCCATTGATCATTCAAAATGATATAAATTATCTTCTGATAGATGGAAAATTTATTCACCCCATGATGGGCCTCATATATAGTAATCTCTCTATCAATATCATAGGGATGCTATATGACTTCAATCAAGATCTCTCTAAACTCTTTAAACTTGGAATGGGAATATAATATCATGATTTTTTGTGAATAAGGGTGAGTTGTTTTAGCATTTAATTTTATTTTTCAAAATTATAAGTATTTTTACACTAAACATGCTATAATATTTGTGGTATCATAAGTTTTATGTACCAAGATGTTGATTCTATTGAGTTTTATATTGATGGTGCATTCATTACACATGAGATAGAAAATCTATGAACTAAATAGAATTAATGTTTTCCCTGTGATGATGATATATATATATGGTCAACTAGCTGAATGGGAGTTGGATGGACTTTGGAAAGCATGAGATACAACTACCTTTCTCTTGGATAATCCTAATACAACACTATTATTATGGTCTCCTGAGAATGAATCACATGGTCAAGCATCGGTTCCTAAATTATAAGTATTCCATCACAATATCATCCTCGTTAATGACCTTATATTCCTCTCCTGTATTTGGAATGATAATAATCTAACAAATATATGTATGAATTTCATTCATACAACTACATCATCTAAATGAAGTCAAATATAGAAAATTTGTCTTCCTCATGTGAAGAGGTCTCCATTTATTGGTGTGATTCCCATCCTCTAAATATCAAGGGTAGGAAATCAAAGATGTTATAAACTGGTTTGGGGACCCAATAGTTTTGTTCCATAGTCACTATGGCTTGTGGAAGATGGGTTTTCCAAAATTGAGAGGATTTAAATGTTTATATTATTACTAATGGATTCTAGGAGGTTATTAGGGTTATGGTTGGTTTGTTCAATCATGGAAATCTTATGGAATTCATATGATTAAATGGTTTCAGGTAATACAACTTTCAAATTTCATGACATTCACTACAACAAAATCACCTATTAGCAATGGATTATGGAACCACCACTAAAACAAATTGAAAAACAATAGTGGTGGTTTATAAATTACCACCATAAAATATTTTAAATTTTCTATAAAAAGACACTTCCCTGAGACCCCCCCCCCGCCCTCTCCCCCTCGAATCCACAGAGCCCGATCCCTTACCACCATGATTATCCCCTGATATATCATCGTCACCCCCTTCTTCCACAACTCCCCTAAAGCCTTTCCCACTTCCTAAACCCCCTTTTCCCTTGAGCCCCCCGATAAATATATTGAGTCATCATCCCCTCTATCCGGTGAACCCTCTCTATAACTGCTTCACCTCATCGCCACCTCAAAACTAATCCACTTCATTGCAGCCTCTTTCCCCTCACCACCAGGTTCTTTCCCTAAATAATGAATCCCAAACCCATTATATTGGTAAGATAGTGTGGTAAATTAATATTGTTAGGATAATTTTTTTAGTGTCTTGAATCATAAAAGTAAGATCACTAATAAATAGATATGGTCCATTCCATTGAAACTGCAGTTAGATAAATTATTTATACATTATAAAATTGATGAAATAATAAACCGAAATTGAATGTAAAACCCCATGAAAGTGATAAATTAACTCTCCATATAGATAAATTATCTTTAACAATGATTAATCAAATAAAATTTGAAGTTTAATTTGACATTCATATAGTTTGGCCAGGTTTAGAAACTGTTAGTTTTAAAGAATTAATATTGTTTGTATGTGTACCCAATAGTATGTAAGCCATGATGATGAATTTATATGGTTGTTAACTAGCTACTAAAAGGATTTTAAATTTATATTTGTGATAATGAAAAAAACACATTCAATTTTTGGTAATTTAAACCAATTCCCATGTAAATTATATTATTTATAGTTTTAAATTATTAATATTTAATATTTAATTAGAACTAATTATATTATAAATTAATTAATTAATTGTTTAATGTTTATCGTGTTGTACATAGTGGTGCATCGATAGGAATGAAACCTACATTTAAATTTGGGAAGAGAGAAGTTTCTGATCGATGTAATGAAACTATAGTTGGAAATGTAGTGGGTACTATTGCAAGAACTATATATTATTGAGAAGATATTAAAAAGGAGAATCATTCCCCATTTATATGGCCTTAGGGACCTGTTTGGGTAGCTATAGGGCCCCAATGTGTAGTTCTTTATGGACTTGTTTAACAAAGTTATATAATTTTAGGTAAGTCATCTCTTTTCAAGGTTGTGGGATGGTCCAATAAGTCCCCGTGTAGGGGATTCTATTGTTTTATACTCTTATGTCATCAAATCAACATGTATATTATTATTAAATAATTAATTATAAAAAACATATAATTTCATTGTTATTGTTCATTAGTAATAATTAAATTATTATTGAATATAAAGTTATAAATTACATTAATATTAATTATATTAACATTTTTTATGACATTATTAATAACCATTAAAAACATTATCTTCAATTGAAATATGAAAATGGGAAGAATTTTAGAATAGGTCCCATTTATTAAAAAATGGTATATATATATCTCTATGTGTGTGTGTCTGTTTTTGTGTCTGTGTCCTTGTGTACAAATTCACTTGATAAAATGTGAAATTTTTCAATGCGATATATGTATATACAAATTTTTTTCAATATATATGTGAATAATAATAAAAATAGTGACTATTGACATTAAGATTGATTTTTATTGGTTTTTATAAATGATTATATGTATTTTAAAGAGAATTTTTCATTTTATGATTAATAAAATATTTTATGTTATCGATTGTTGTTGATTGTTAAACCTTATGAGAAACCTAGGCTTCTAGAGTAGGATAACCTATACAGGAAGAGGTCCTCCATCACTATAAATGCTTGATAAGTATTATGGGACACCCCCTCTATCTAGAGATGTGTTAGAACTCTAAATACACTACTACAGTTGTGTTGGAACTCTTTTACTACTTATTAATCCTTTTGTTTTTTAAATATTTTAATAAATTATAGGCATGTTGTGATATATAAGGATAAAAGCTAGATCACATAACTGAGGAACACACCTCGATATGACATGTGTTTGGAAGAGTTTTTATATTTTTCAATTTCCAATCATTTTGTTGATGTAAAAATAAGATTTCCATGTCTTAAATGTGAATTTAGATGAGGAATTATGATACATGAATTTTATAAACAATTGATATTTCAAAAATTTCTAGCTAACTTTTTGAGTTTGATATGGAATAGAAAACTTAATGTTACTAAATGTTTGATAATTGATATAAATTAATAGAATGAGCTCCCAAATTCATCAAAAATATAAAATGGGGTAAAAAAATTACAAATAATGCTTCTAGCATTGCAATAAAACAATATCAACATTAAAACATATCAGAACAACTAGTTGAAGGTGCTAAGAATAATAACTTGGAATGTAATGTTTTTGGGACTATAGGACAACCAGATGAATATTAAAACATATCATTGTATCCCCATTTTTATTTTTCTAAAAATAATATAAGATAAAACCTCATTGAGTAGAGAAATGTGTCTTAAGATTTTTTTGATGATGGAAATCAAGAATTGTGTGGTAGATTTTTGAAATTTTTAAAACATTTTTTCTTTCTAAAGTTATACCACATCAAATTATTATGTGGAATAAATGAAAAGGATATGTCAATGACATTGTAATTATTTGTGATTTATTTAGAAAATATAATATTACTGAGTCATTTTATGATACAAAAATATTTTTTAATAGTATTGGTCAGAATTATAAAAAATACATTATTGTCTTAATGATTGTATAATTTGGGGGGGGATTCAAGCACATAGGATTGTAAAAAATATTTATTCTTTTTGATGATAGTTAGTGGGTTTTGTTGGAAATGTGAATCAAGATTCTACTATTAGGAATAATAAAAAAGAACACACCTTTAATATTTTTCATTACTTCCCTTCTAATCCTCAATTGAAAATACTGTTAATGTCATAAAAAACCATTGGGTAGATGAAGGGACGTTATATAGATTGTAATAATGTTGGATTAATGTGACATAAAATAGTTCACAATTTTGGATGACATTTGATTCACTAGATCCATATCTCTCATCTAATCTTACGAATGTTATATTATAATTTCATTTTGATAGATTCAACCCATTTGGGACTTTAATCCCCAATTATAGAATTTGACCTTTTCTTTTAATCTCTTGAAATCTACCTCTGTGGACGCATATGAAACAAATATCATTCATAATTTCAATGATTATTCCTATAAAAAATTTTTATGGAAATGATATTGATGTATACTTGAATCTTATAATTGATCAATTATAGGGCTTATGGGGAAACAAATTTGAGAAATATGATGTATCTACTAGAACAATGTTCAAAATGCACATTCCTCTAATGTGGACCATTAGTAACTTCCATGTACATGAGAAATAATCGGGTTAGAACACTTAAACTATTTTGGATTTCCCTTCTTGTAATATTGGTTTTTACCCAAATAACAATGTTAAAGAATATAATGTTGTTTTATTTTTTCATCAATGATTTATTGATGTATCTCACAGATTTCTATTACACGATTCAAAATTCAATGGTTCTTATTGATCATAGAACACCTCCAATGTTGTTTCTATGTTATAAAATATTGAAAAAGCTTATAAATGTTGAAACAGAATTTGGGAAGGTGCATCATTTGAATGATTTTATGAAATGAGTTTGAAGTTCATTGAAAAATTAAATTGTAATGCAATAATGGAAGAGGAAAAATAAATTCTTCAAAATTTTGTATTGTGGATTTAATTTTTTTTGAATATTAATGATGTATTCTATATTGAGAATAATTTTTGTGATAATATGACTTTTAAAATCCTTAATAATAATGGAAAATTAAATGATATTCTCAATGATCAGAAGGAATTACAAATAATGAACATTAATATTTATCATTAGACAGATGAAAATGCAATGTATGCTTCATAAATTTTGGCAATGAAAAATAGGAATAAATATTATATGTCCCTAGCATTAAATAATACATAATATTGAATGAAGTTAATAATTCACATTTATGATCTTTTCATGTTTAGATATTTATAAAATTAGGTCATAACTAATAAAAACAACTTGAATATTACATGTATACAGTTCTACTCTGTATCCATTTTATCTTAAAATAAAAACTCTTTAAAGAAAATAAACATGTTCAGTTCCTTATTTTAAATAGCATGACTATTCCTTGATCCCATCCTTGACCCTATTACACCTTACGTCCTATGATTTTTTTTCAAAAACTTAGGATGAGAATAAAAAATCAGTAAATGATTCAAAAACAAGGAAAACTATTAGTTTTCAAAACAACATGTAAAACATGAATAATTTATAATAAAGTAATAATTTTCATCATAATGAAGTATAAAAAACACTTCACCGAATATAATCTCAATTCTTACCCTTATTTTGTAACCAAAATTTTACCATAAAACCCATAGAAAACAACATATAGCATATAAAAGGTAAACTTGGGACATAATCATACTTAAATGGAATAACCATATGACCGAATTCCACAAATCATTCTTACTAATGGAATATCCATATGATCGACTTGTATACCCAATTCATTGGAGGATATAACATAACCACCCTTCCTTGTTTTATCATGGAACCACCTGTCATTTGGTTTATCACGTAACCACCTTCCAAATGTTTGAGTACCATTATATAATCATCACACATAAAAGATTGTAAATATAAATAATTCAAACATAAAATTTCATTTGAAATCACAATAAATAATTTAAAGATATTAAAATAGTAAATACAATTTCAAAACTATATTCAATACCAATATAATTTAAATGGGTATATAGATTTTATTTTCCATTTATAAACATCATGGCTTGTTTAGGAAGCCAAAAATCAAATAATGCTCGCGGGGGTGGAAAGGTTCTTGTCACCGCATATGTTAAAAAAACTTCCCTTGTAATTTTGTAAAGTGATAAATTGAAAAATATCCCCTTGGAATGAAATTAAAAGTAAAAGGGGTTTATACCCCGTATAAAATCAAGTCATTTATAAATCAAAATATGTCTCAAACAAAGGATATTGAGACAAAGTCCCTTACCTTGTGTCTGATTTAACTTGTTTGTTCATTAATTTCGTAAGTAATAAAAATAAGTTAATTTATACTTGATCCAGAACCATTTTTATGATTATTATTCCTTTTATATCACTTATTACCTTGTTATAAAAATTATTAAATTATTTGTGTTCATGTTGGACTTTTAGTCGATGTTCGAAACTTGTGTAAAAATTGAACTTTTTATAATTATAAATTTTCCACGTGGTCAAAATTTCATTTTATCCATAATGATATTCATGATTTAGATATCATATATATCATATAGATCTATTATATATGTTTTTATAGTAGTCTATATCATTTCTATATAAGAAATGAAATGTGTTTCTCATGGAGATGGTAGGTCTTACGTATGCATGAACCCTACTTTCATTTCTTTTTCATATTTAGGAAAGAAAAATAAATGATACATAGGTATATTATAATTCTTGTATAATATATATGTTATATATGTTACATAATTTCATTAATTCCAACCTTTATACGTTCCATGTATAGAATGAACGAGTCATATCACTTTGAGGGGGAGGTAGTCTTCACTTCCTCAAATGAAATTATTGTATTTATACAACATCAAAATCATAAAATAATGTTATAAATGAGAATAAAAGAATAATAGAGATAATATAAATATCATAAATATCATATATAATTATTTTTTCATCATAATGGCCACCATGAGATGTGGTAGGAGAATATTGAATAATCATCATTTCGTCAGGCAGTAGTTCACCGTCCACAGAAACAATATGGTCTATACCCATTAGATGGAGGTGTTTGTAAGTGTAGTTCTAATACTTCTAAAAAACAACCTAGTATATTTAGGATCCTAGTTATGTTATATAAACAAATAATAATAAGAGTATAAGAACTGGATAAGCAAAAATAATGGAAAGGAACTTGAGAGAAGACGTTACCTCAAATCGAGTAACTCCTTTTGATTTAAGATGAAAGGCCTTATTAATTTTCCTTATTCCTAAGGGAAGGATTCTAGGAGGAATAGAGGGATGCTGGGATTTTATTTGGGTAGGTTTTTGATGAGCCAAGGGGGCATGAGAGATGTGTGTAATGGGTCATATGTGGTGTCCTTTTATAAGAGGGGGGAGGGGCACTTAAGGAATATCTTGAATTATTAATTTATTATAAATTATATTTTAAGTATAAATGAGTCCAAATCTATCTTATTAGAAGATAAGATGAATATATGTCTAAATAAATCATCCAATAAGAATTAAAGAGGTTTTTTATTTTTTTAATCATTATCTTTTTTATTTAACACTTCTTACTCTTACTATTTTGTCAAGCATTTAACACTTTGAGAATCAAATTAGTTACCAAAACATGAAAAAATTAAATTAAACAATCAATAATAAAATTTTAGACCTATGATAACTATTTTATATAATCTTATATATTTTTTTAGAATTTTATAATATTTTAATAAAATATTTTATATGTTAAATTATTAATTAGGTCAATTTTGACACAATTCATATCATGAATTTTTTAAAAATCCATAACAGCTTGATTGATTAGAAAAAACTTCATTAATACAAATATAACATGTAAATATCATCCAGAAAAATTCGTGGATGGCATGAAAATAAAAAATTTTCATTTTTTAACATTTATAATATCATTTATTTGAATCCTTTATTAATAATGCAATCACTGTATCATCATTATGTCATAATTTAATTTATTTATTTAATCTCTAAAAATTATAAATAAATAACTATAATTTATAAAATCATTTTATCTTTATAATGACCATTTTATTGGAAAAAATAACTTATATAACCCCATATAAAAATGTTATTATTTAAATATACAAGTTTAGTTTATATTTTTCTCAAATTTAAATTAAAAGTAATTAAATGTCTTTTTCATACACTAGTGGCTCCATGAGGTCCTAAAATTGACCAAAATATGCCTATAGTTGGATATAACTCATCCAATAGGATTAGGATGCGTGTTAGGGAAATTTAATATTATTATAATATTATTTGTTACCCTTATTTACCAGATTTACCCTTTAACCATGGTAAATAAAATATTTTCTGAAGTTATATTCATAATGTCTAAAAAAAAAGTTACCTATTTACACAATTTGGAACTCCTGATTTCAAATATGTAATCCATTTATCCAAACTAAAAACACATAAGTTTTAGAAATTAATTTAAAATTAAATCTCATTGTCAAAACAAAAAAAACATGTTTTTAAGAAATAATAACTATCAAAAGATTGACAGGTGTTTGTGTATAATTAAAAAGTGAAATTACTTCCACTGACCAACATTATATTAAATGGTAAAAACATAATCTAATTAAAAATTAAACCCAATTAAATTGAAAATATAACCATATAAATAAATCAGATGGAAGGACAATTTTGACTTAAAATGTAGTATTTTCACTATTCATTATAAAATAAAATTTATTAGAGAAATGCAAAAAATATACCCAATGAAAATTTGGATATCCCACATGTAAATAAAAAGTTTATTTTGTCAAATGGAACATATAAAAGTGACAAAAACTAGATTTTAAAGGGTTTCTCCATCAAAAAGTGGTTAAACAACATTTATAAATATATTCGAGTATTTATGCTTAAAATTGGTTCCATAATAGTTTTAAGATTATAAATTTTTTTGAATAAATGTTTAAACATTTAACAAACATGTTTAATCATAATATGGTTATTTATATTCATTCCTGACAATACAATGGCTAAGAGTTAACTACCATTTAAAATAATAATAATAATAATATATTATTATTATTTTTCTCAGTATGACTAAACCTTGTGTGCAACATAAGATTTTAGAGAAATCCATTGTTGCGTATCGGGTAAGCCATCTAACATAGAATCCCCTTTAATGTAAAATTAACATTTAATTCAAAAATATAAATAAATCTGAAACTGTCATATTCATTATTTACCTGAGATGTTACATCCTTCCCATATTTTCGAAATTGTGTCATCACAATTTTATCCACCTATCAAATAAGTTGGGCTATTTATCCCTAATAGGTTTTTTAAATTACCATGTTTCCTCTTCAACCATATGGTTTTCCATAAAACCTTTAACTGATGAATTAACTTATTCCACAACTCTTTCTCTCTTCAGTCAATAATCTGGACAAGTTATTCCTCATAAGAAAGCTTCTCTTTCAACTGAACTACCTATGGACTCAAAACATGAGATGGATCTGGAATATACTTTCTCAACATTGAAACATGAAAAACATTGTGTACCTTGGATAAACATGGAGGTAAATCCACCATGTAGAAAACTGATCCAACTTTATCTCAGATTTCATAGTGTCCAATTAACCTCGAACTCAGCTTTTAATTTTTTTCCAAAATGCATCACACTTTTCCATAGAGAAACATTAAGAAAGACATGATAAACTACCTCAAAAGAATGATCCTTCCTCCGGTTATTCGCATAACTTTTTTTCATGCTCTATGATGTTCACATGTTATTCTGAATTAACACAAAATTTTCTACCATATATTTTACCAATTCTGATCCCATTAACTTTCATTCACCTATATCATCTCAAAAAGCATGAGTTTGACACCACTTTCCATATAATTCCTAAAATAGAGCCATCTGTATACTGGAATGAAAACTATTATTATTTAAAAACTCATCTAAATAAAGATGTTGGTCCCAAATTCACAGGTAATGCATTTATGAAGCATATAGAATATCTTCCGAAGTCTGAATTGTTCATTCTGACTTCCCATCTGATTGAGGATTAAAGGTTTTAGTAAAATTTAGTGCAGTACCGAAATAATTATGATAGCCTTTCTAAAAGATAAAAGTGAACCTTATATCTTGATCTGGCACAGTGGAGTGGGGAACTCCATGTAACCAAACAATATATATAACATACAATCAAGAAAGTTGATCTAGAGACAAATTATCTCAAATAGGAATGAAATGAGAAAATTTAGTTAATTGATCCACAATAACCTAGATCATATTATTACCTCGAGATGAATTCAGTTATTACACAATGAAGTCCCTGGATATATTTCTTTATTTCCACTTTGGCTCTGGTAAAGGCTGAAGAATCCCTTTCGGTAACTACCGCCCCACTTTAACCTTTTTACAAGTCAACCACTTCATATTAAAGTAATCAATATCTATTTTTATTCCATCCCACCAGTAATAATCCTGAATATATCTATACATCTTAGTACCATCGGGATGAACTAAAAAAGGATAACTAAGAGCTTCAGATAATAACTCATTATTCAATTGGGAGTCCCATGGTTCTTATAATCTCTTTCCAAATATTAAAATACAGTCATTACCATTCTTAAATTAAGGCAACTTAACCTTCTGAATCAACTCTACCATTTTCAGTTACTCACTTTCTTCCTTTTGCACTAGCTTAATTCTATTTGATAATGATGATTTCACTGACACATAAAACAAAATAGTGGGATTTTCTTCACAAAAAAATTAGTTCCAAAGTTCATGAAAATATTTAATCAAAGAATCTTATCCCAAACATAACATGGTAAATTTAAAATTACTCTTTTGGCTTAAGGATTCATACAAATTATTTTCCTTTGCTGGATGGTAATGGGTTGTGCAATCATAATCTTTGATTAATTTTAACCATATCCCATGTCTCATGTTTAATTCCTTTTAAGTGAATATATACTTTAAACATCATTTATCAGCATATATATCACAGTTTATTCCATAAAAATGATGCCTCCAAATTTTTAATGCAAAAACAAAAGCAACTAACCCCAAATCAGGCATAGGGAAAATTAACTCATGAGGTTTCATTTGAAGTGAAGCATAAGCAAATACCTGATCATTGTGCATCAGAACAAAACCAAGTAATTTTAATGAAGCATAATTTTAGATAACAAAATCACAATTTCTGGAAGGTAATGACAATACTGGAGAAATCACCAATCTTATCTTCAATTCCTAAAAAAATCATATCATTCTTTTTTCTAGATAAAATTAGCACCATTTCGATTTAACTTAGTCAGTGGGCAAGATAACCATGCAAAATTCTAAACAAACGTTATGTAATATCATGCGAGACCATGAAAACTATGAATCTCAGTTATATTTTTAGGTCTTGTCCATTCATCAGTAGCTTTTGTTTTATTAGGATAAAAAGTTTTTCCATTTTTTGAAACAATGTGACCAAGGAATGATATTTGTTTTAATGAAAACTCATATATGTAGAATTTACCATATAATATATTTTCTTTTATGGTTTGCAAGACAACAATTAAATTACTTTCTTATTCCTCTTCACTTTTGTAATATACGTTAATGTCATCAATAAACACAACCATAAACTTATCCAATAACTCACAAAAATTTTCATTTGTAAGATCAATGAATACAACAGGTGAATTGGTTAACCCAAAAGGCATAAAAACAAATTCATAATGACTATATCTAGTATAAAATTCAGTCTTCAGAATTTCATCTTTCTTTACTTTCAACTGATGGTACCCCGACCTCAAGTAAATCTTAAAAAAATATTGATCTCCCTAGAGCTGATCAAACAAATAATTGATTTGAGAAAAAAGATACTTGTTTTTAATAGTGATATTATTCAAGGTTCTATAATAAATGAAAAGTCTCATTGAACCATCATTATTTTTAACAATCAAGACTAGAGCACCCCACAGTGATGCACTATGTTAAATGAAACCTTTATCTAACAAATTCTACAATTTTTTTATTTAATTATAAATGTTCAATTTGAGTGATTTGATAGTGGGGTTTTGAAATTATCTTAGAATTAGGAACTAATTGAACATAAAAGTAAACTTACCCATCATGTATAATACTAGGAAATTCCTCAAGAAAATTTTCAATATAATCATTTATTACTGGCACATTATTAATCAGAATAATTTCTTTTGTTTTTAGCAATATGTGCAATGTAACATTCATTTTGATCCTTTATTTGTTTCCCATATTTCTGATATGTTATCACATATAAGGGTTAATTCATGTACAGGAATTGAAAGTCTTTATGAAAATAAAACTCTTTATCTCTAAAGTCAATCTTATCATGGTAAATAGATAACCAATCCATTCCAAGAATAACATCAAACTCTACTATAGGCAAATAAACAAGGTTTGTAGGTAATTTTGTTCCACAAATAAGGATAAGAAGATTCTTATAATTTATTTTTTTCCTCAACATTTTCCTAGGTGATTTTACCACAAGTTCAATATTCATATCTTGAGATGGAATTCCCAATTTACTAGAAAATTTCTCAGAAATGAAAGAATGTGTAAATCTTGAATCAAACAACACATAGGCATAATATGAAAAAAATAAAGTACCTGATATGGCTTCACTTGATAGTCTCACAACAATCGTTGTCGTATAAAAAAATATTTTCCCCACCTTTCTTTTTTTTTGTCTAGTTTCCACCCTGGGTAATCAATTTTGGACACACATTGACATAATACCCAAAATCATTACAACTAAAACATCTTAATGATGGATTTTCATTTCCTGCTTGATCATCTTATTTATAGTTACAAGAAATATTAACAATATTACCACACTGGAAGTACTTTCCATGTTTTTATAGACATTCTTTAAGATGGGTTTTACCACACTTCTCACAAGAGTGAAATTTAATTTTCTTAACTCTATGATTTTTTGATGAATTCTTTCCCTTTTCCTTCCAACTAGACCACTTATTTTTTATTTCTCTCTTAGAACACCTGGTCATTAGAAGACTCAATTTCTACCTTCTTGGCACATCTGACAAGTTTCTCAGAGCTTTTGAATTCAAGAGAGGCTAATGCACTTCGATATCAAGTCTGTCATCCTGAGTAAAATAAACTTATCTTACTATCAAGACCTCAGATGAAATTTGGAGCATACCTTGTCAGTCGAGTGAAAGTTTCTTCGTAAGAGGCCAATGATTCATCCTACTTTCTCAATACAAATAATTTTTTTCAATTCTATATCGAACCTCCTTATGAAAATATTTATCAAGGAACATAGCTTTGATTTTTACCCAAGAAAGAGAATCAATATCTTCACTGTCTCAGATATTTTTACGCATCAAACACCACTGATATGCTTCTCCTTCAAAATTATAAATATCAAGACTAACCTTTTGATTATCGGTACAACCCATGAAATCAAAAGTCTTTTCCAGTGATTTGATCCACCCTTTATCTTAAACAGGGTCAGATGATCCTCTGAATGATGGGTGATGTTGCCTCATGAAATGCACTACTATTGACACATTCATCTATGGTTTATATGGATGATCTCACACATGGATAACACCCCCATTTACAACCAGAGTCAACTGTTCTATCATTTCAACAAACAGTTCAGTTTTGATTCGGATTATCTCATGTTGCTGATATGGATGGTTGTTTTCTTCTTGATTTAGTTCCATTATAGCTTCCCCATTTCCTCTCAGAAAACCATTATGAACATAGAAATATATTAGTCAAATCAATATGGTAACATTCAAATTATCTATCATTTAAATCTCACCAAAAAGTAAAAATAATTTATGGATATTCTATTAAAAAAATTCTAACTCCTAATTTTAGCTAAATCAACCTTTGATACCAACTATAAGACCCTAGCCTTAACCATTTCATAATATTTAATTATGTTAATAATTCACATTGAGTATTTTTAAGGTTTATAGATTTAGATAATAAGTCATAACATATACAAACAACTTGAATATTACATTTAGACACTTCTACTCAGTATCCATTTTTTTTCATCAAATAAAAAGTCTCAAAAGAAAAGAAACATGTTTAGTTAAATGTTTCAAATAGAAAGACATTTCCATGTTCCCATCCTTAACCATATTCCACCTTATTTCCTGTGAAAAACATTTCAAAAATGTGGTATAAGAAAAAAATCTTAGTAAAGGATTCACAATGAATGAAATCTCTTAGTTTTCAAAACATGTAAGCCATGGATACTTTTTCATAAAGTAATACTTTTCACCTTAAAGAATTAGAAAAAACACTTCACTGATTATAAGATCATTTATTACATTTACTTTTTAACCAAAATATTTCCATAAATCCCATATGAAGCAACATATAGCATATAAAATGTAATTATGGTACATAATCATACATAAATGGAATAACCATACGGTCAACTTTCACAAATCATTATTACAAATGGATTATCCATACGAACGAATTCCAAAACCAATTTATTGGAGGTTATACTGTAACCAAAAGTCCTTGGTTTATCATGGGACCACCCATCATTTAGTTTATCATGTAACCACCTATCAAATGTCCAAGTACCATTATATTATCATCACACACAAAAGATTGAAATATCAATATTTTAGACATAAAATTTCATTTAAAATTACATGAAATAATTTCAAGATATGGAAATAGTAAATCCACTTTCAAAACCATTTTCAATACCAAAATATATAAAAAGGGTATATGGTATTTTTTTTACATTTAAAAACATCTCGGCTTGTTAAGGATGCCAAATATAAAATAATGCTCGCGATGATAGAAAGGTCGTTGTCATAACATACATTAAAAAACATTCCCATTTCATTTACTAAAGTGATATGTAGAAAAATATTCCCTTTTAATTAAATTAAATTTCATATGGGTTTATACACCGTATAAAAGAAAGTCCTGTATAAATCTAAATATTCCTCAAATAAAGGATTTTGAGAAAATGTCCCTTACTTCGTGTCTGACTTGACTCATTCGTTCTTTAATTTTTTTAATAATGAACTTATGTTAATTTATAATTTCTTCATAACCTTTTTTAAAATTTATTATTCCATTTATATCACATATTATCTTTCTATAACAATTAGTTAATTATATGAGTTCAAATCGTACATTTTTTCGATGTTCAAAACATGAGTCAAAAATGAATATGTTATAATTATAAATTTTCCATGTGGTTAAAATTCCATTTTCTGAAGCATTATATTCATGATTTATATATCATAAATATCATATATATCCAATATATATCTATTTATAATAGTCCAATGAATTTGGATATAAGAAATGAAATTCACCGTTCGTAGAGACAGTATGTCGTACGTACCCATGAACGCTACTTTCATTTGTTTTTCATATATAATGGAATGAAAAATAAATGATAAATAGGAATATTATAAATAAAATAAAATATATATGTTATATATGTTACATAAGTTTGTTAATTTATTCCTTTATACATTCCATTTATAGAATGAATGATTCATATCACTTTGAGGGGGTGGTAGTCTTCACTTCCTCAAATGAAATTATCATATTTATAAAACATGAAAAGAATAAAGGTATATTATAAATGAAAATTACAGAATAATATAGAAAAAATAAATATCATATATATCATATATAATTATAGCTCTATCATAATTTCTTACATGAGAGGTGTTAGGAGAATATTGAACAATCATCGTAACGTGAGGCAGTAGTTCGCCGTCCACAGAAACAGTATGTTCTATACTGATTATATGATGGTGTGTGTAAGTGTAGTTCCAATCCTTATCATAAAAAAACTAGTATGTTTTGGAGACTTATGTTGTTATATTAAAATAATAATAATAATATCATAGGGAGTGGATAAGGAAAAATAATGGAAAATAACTTGAGAGAAGACATTACCACAAATAGGGTAAATCCTTTTAATTTAAGCTGAATACTCTTCTAGAATTTCCTTATGCCTAGGGAAAGGATTATATGTGGAATATAGGGATGTTGGGTAATTATTTGGATAAATTTTGGATGAGCCACGTGGGATTGAGAGGTTGGTTTAATGGGTTAGAGGTGGTGTCCTTTTATAAGAGGCAGGAAGGGCACTTAAGGAATATCTTGAATTATTATTTTATTATAAATTCTATTTCAAGTATAAATGAGTCCAAATTCAGATAGTTAGAAGATAAGATGAAAATAAGTTGAAATAAAATTATCCAATAATAATTATATAGGTTTTGGATATTTTTTAATCCTTATCTTTTATATTTAACCCTTTTTTACTCTTACAATTTTATCAAGCATTTAGAACTTTGAGAACAAAAACAGTTACCAAAACAAGAAAAATATCCAATTAAAGAGTAAATAATAATATTTTAGACTTATGATAACTATTTTTCTGAATCTTAGATTTTTTTGAATTTTATAATATTCGATAAAATATTTTATATTTTATAATATGAATTATGTCAATTTTGACACTATTCATATAATGACTTTTTAAAAAATCCACAAAATCTTAATTGATTCTAAAAGACTTAATTAATACAAATATAACATGTTAATGTTATCTAGAAAATTCAGTAATGACATAAAAAATAACCAAATAATATTTTTTATCATTTATAATATCATTTATTTGAATACTTTATTAATGAAGAAATCACTACATCATCATTGTGTCATAATTAAATTATTTTTTTAATCTCTAAAAATTATAAATAAAAAAACATGATTTAGGAAATATTTTTATATTTATAATTCCTATTTATAGTAGAGAATATAACTTATATAACCCCATAAAAAATTATTTTAGTAAAAGATACAGGTTTAGGTTATATTTTTGTTAACATTAAATTAAAACTAATTAAATGTCATTTTCACACACAAGTGGATCCATGGGGTCCTCAAATCGACCCAAGGATTACCATAGTTAGATATATCTCATCCAATAGGATTATGACATCTTTTAGGGTAACTTAATATTATTATAATGTTATTTTGTACTCTTCTTTACTAGATTTTCCATTTAACCATGGTAAATAAAACATTTACTGAATTTACTATTCATAGTGTCTAAAAATAAAAGTTGCCTACTTACACAACTTCGACCTCCTTATTCCAAATATAAAATCTATATTTTCAAATTCAAAACATAGAGGTTACAAAAGTCAATTTAAAATTAATTCTGTTGTCAAAACCAAAAAGCGTGTTTTTAAGAAATAATAACTATCAAAATATTGCTAGGTGTTTATGTATAATAAAAAATTGAAATTGCATAAAATAACCAAAATTGTATAAAATGGTAAAAATAATAATCTAATTACACTTTAAAACCTATTAAGAAGATAATCTAACCATATAAAAAAATCATATGAAAATACAGTTTAATATAAAAAGCTGTATTTTTCACTATTCAATAAAAAAGAACACTATCAGAAAAATAACAAAATTTACCCAAAGTAAATTTTGATATCATGCTTCTGAAGAAGAAGATTATTTTTTCAAATGAAACATATAAATGTGAAAAAAACTATATTTAAAAGGGGTTATCAATCAAAAGGCGGTAAAACCACCTTTTCAAAAATATTAGAGTATTTATGCTTAATACTGGATTCATTCTTTTTTTAAGCCTTTAATTTTATTAGATAAATGTAAAAACATTTAACAAACATTTTTAATCATAATATGGTTAGTTCTGTTCATTCATGCCAATACAAAGACTATGCGTTAACTACTATTTAATATAATAATAATATATTATTATTATTTTTATCAGTTTGACTCAGCATTTTGTGCAACATAAGATTTCAGAGAAACCTATTTTTGCATGTTGGGTATTCCATCTGACATAGCATCTCCTTTAAAGTAAAATTAATATTTAATTCAAAAATATTAATGAATTTGAAAATGTCATATACTTTATTTACCTGAGATGTAAGAAATATATATTCCATTGAATATTAATTCATGTGAAGGTATCTGATTGGTATTCAAGTAACATCTCAATTTGTGTTGACTTAAATCATTATTTGTTACATGGATTAAAAATCAATGATTCACATAATTTTTTGTAGTAGTTTCTACCATTGTGATTTCATACATTTATATCTGAAATGGTTTCTTCAATTCAACTCCAATTTTACATATTCTTCAGAAAAATATGTTCGAAAACATTTTAACCATCTATACTTGAAAACCTTTAGGATATATTTGCATTGAAACATTGTGAAATAGAGATGATATTTCCTCCCTTGTTTTGTACTATTATGAAACATTAACTGTGCATTTGGTCAAAGAAACTAAATTAAGAGGCCCCATACATTATTGATGGATGTATGAAATTTTTATGTACATTATTTATATGTTTTAACAAAAAGTAATAAATTATTATCACTTCATTATATACATAATTATGGTTTATTTATATTATTTCACTGAAATATTGGCCATTAAAAATCATATTTGTAATAAAAAGATAATCATTAAGGCTTTATTTTTGAAGGATATTTAGAAGTTTACTGTATTAACATTTGTTCTAGATTCTTATATGATATTGGGAAAAGATTCAATCGAGTTGTAAGAGTGGATGACACATCGAATCAATCTCAACTACACGGTAAATCAAAAATACTTCCTACTATTGGAATATTTGTTGGGAATATTTCAAATGTTACACTGAAAAAATTGGAATTATCACAGTCATAAAAATTTGTGCTCTTAAATAGTCAAATTTCATATCCATTTATTAAATAGATCATTATATGGACAGAGAGATGTATGGGAGGTTGATCAAGAAACAAGAAATATGTAACAAATTTTGTCAATAAATATACTGTATAATGGTTTTAAGGTCATGTATGTTTATGAATATTTCAATCAATACAGATATTTGGTTGACACATATTTTGTAAATACATAATGTATATTACAATTCGTAGATCCTAAATACTGATTCTCAGGATGAGTTGTCAAAATATTTGATGTTTTTGACTCAACGTCCTCTAAAATATGATAGAAAATTTGATTATTACAATTTCAATGGATTTAAATTCTATATAGTCAATCAGTAGTAGAGTTTTAAAACAAAAAATAGTTATATAAATATAGTTTCTGAATTTGGATACTATGGAAAATTGACTGATATTATCAAACAAAACTACCATGGGAATTTTACTATTATTTTATTCGAATGAAAGTGGGTTGATTTTAGCAGGGGTATTAAAAGTGATTAATTGCAATTTACATATGTGAACTTATCTCCCGTAATGGATTACAGTGACAATGAAGTACATGATTTTTATATCTTTTCATTACATAAAAAAATGTATATTATGTTGAAGATGTCATGTATTAAGTGTGGAGTGTAGTTGTTCACATAAAACAAAGATACTTGTATGATATGGGTGATGAAGTGGAAGATTCTTCATCTGACATTGAATCCTATCAACATTAAAAAATTAACATATTTCACTATCTTGGTAATAAAAATATTATTCTTATAAGGGTGGATGTAGAAGATGAAGTGGAGATAGATCCGGAAAATGAAATGATTGATAGAAAAATTGATTTTATATATAGTTATCTATTAATTTATCAGCCACATATATTATATGTTTAGTCATTCATTATCATATTTGTGATTTAGTTTTTCAATATTGTGCATCTGTTATCATTTTTAATTTTCTTTCACATGATTTTTTAAATTATATGTAATAAATGTAATTTTATTTGATTAAATGATATGAATGATAGTGATGAAGTTCATCTCTAATACTAGTATTCACCCAGTTGATGTTCCCTTAACCACACTAATATATGATCTATCATTATCCCTCCCTATATCATTTGAGACACCATTCTTCTACCCCCTTCACCATCCCTCACACCCTTAATTCTCTTAATATTTGGAACACCCTCATCCTCCGTCCCATCAACATCTAAGATAATACCTTTCTATTGAGATGGTTCAAAAGCAAGGGAATAAGTCTTCACTCCTATTTCTTCATAAGGATATTGAAGGGTGGAAATTATAGGTAAAAATGTCAATGTGAACAAAGTAATTTCATCTTTTTATACTAGTAACAATTTTTATAAAAGATGAAAACATTATTAGTACAGAGAGAAATTTGACGAGTTTAGATGTCTGAAACCTGAATGGAATGAATATTGTTGTCCCATTTTATTGTTAGAGGATCCCCAAATATGATACTGCAAAATTATTTGGTTATATTATAGGAATCCTATAGGTTGGTCAGATTACCCTTCCCATTACCTATGCTAATTGGAGGTATGCACCTAAATAATGAAAAAATGAAGTATTCAATTCCCATATAATGGTAATTTTAATACATTATGGTTTAAGTCAATGGAATTGTGTTGTTAAAGTTTAATGTTTTAAAAATTAATCTCTTTCTACAGATGTTATTCCATTTTATCACTATAGATATTATTGAACAAAAGTGGACATTGCAAAATTTGAGTAAGAAATGGATGGATTTTAAATGGATAATATAAAATGAATTCAATGATTATTTTTTTACAAATCATAATAGGAATGGTATGGTTTCTAAAGGTGTTCCTTGAGAGAAATGTAATGTTTTCTTTGATTTCCATCACCATGATAAGAATATGGTATTGAAATATATATTATTATATTAATATAATTTTACATATATACATGCATATTCTAAATAGAAGATATTTAATAAATTAATATTAAATTAAGTGTTATTTATTTTAGGTTGTTTCAAGAGAAAATTTATCATGTTGAGCTAACAAAATCATCGCCCACACTAATGGGTCAAATGTTTTTTTTCAGAAATAGATCAACCATGGTAATATTTTCATCAATTTAACAATATATATGATAACATTTTTTATTTCATATATTAAATTTTTAATTTATCTTTGTATAATTTTGTAAACTAATTTAGGCCACCAAGTCTCTGGAACATAACTTTGGTTAGATGTTCATTCAAAATCTGATGGGAGAAATGTTATTGATCCCACAAAATAAGTTGAGGTATGATTTAATTTTTTAATGTAATAACTTATTATTATTTGTAACTATTTTAATATATATTACCTAAATTATGACCGATATTTTATTTAATAGTATAAATAAAAGAACTATTCGATGCCAATCCCATGTTGTCCTTCTCAGTCTCTAAGAATGATCCCATTGGTGAGGTCCTTGGGAAGGAGCATCCTAGTCGTATGCACATGATCAGTTTGGCTATATTACTATCAGATGAATATAGAAGGACAATGAGGATTGCATCAGCATCTAACCCTGGTGGTAGTTACTCCCTTCCTCGAGATTAAGATAGGGTGTTTGTTACAATTCATAGAATAATTCAATAATATGGAGAATATATAATGATGAAAGATGAAAAGGAAATTATTCTAATAAAAGAATTAATAGAATTATATTATAAGACAATTGGATCTAGATATTTCCTAGATGGATTATAGTGAGAGGGTAAATCACACAACATCAAATCATTTAGAACATAATTTTTTTGTGTTTAAATTTAAAAATAAAACACTATTAAATTTTAAACATATGTATAATACATGTTATAGTAAATGGGAGTGGAGACACAGAATAATATGGTGTCAATCAAAATTCATCGGGTAGTGAATAGTGTTCCATTTTGATTTAGTGGTGATGTGTAACTAAAAATATGATATTTTAATATTAATATGATGATTAAAAAACCATTTTGTGGTTTATAGTAGGGGTATTTGTATTTCCCTCACATTGCATTAAAATTTATATGCTTGGATCATTTCTTATGTTTTATTATGATGTTTCCATTATGATTTGTTTTCTATGAATATTTTTTAGATGACGAATTATAGCACCCATATTATGAACTTATATTAAATATTATATTATTATAATTATTTTAAATTTTATCGAGTTTTGGAATTTAACATTGATTTTTTGAGGACTTTTTCTAATGAATGGTTCCCATATGGCTATGTTTAGTTGTGCGTAAAACAATTTTTTTGGGGAAAATGCAGATTAATCTTACATACCTACATTCCCAATGCACATGTTTTGTGTATCACCATGTGATTTTAAGTAGTAACTATGCCAAAATACATACAAAAGAGGAAATTAGTTCACTTTGGTGTAGTTTCCAATTAAAGAAACACATAACTATATCTACAAAATTATGATATGATAATTAATTTATTTCATGAAACCCTATAAATGAATCAATGGAGAATTTCCAAAAAAAGTAAATTTGAACTGACTTAAAATCCAATGAATTTGTTGAAATAATATAAATTTTTTTTCTATATACCATGTCCATGGTCTCAATTGATATGGTAATTTTATTTTTATGACACTATCCAAAATGATCAATAAAGCTATAGATACTAATAAATATATCTCCAATGATACCATTGTAACAACCATCTATCTAGAAAACCAACTTTTAGAATTTATAATTATATCACAATTATGAACACCCACTAATCATTCCTCTATGTGAACCATGGGAATAAAGTGAATTTATACCACTAGATCCAGCCTAGTCTCAACCTTTCTATAGCCCACCTCCACCATTAAAATTTTATTTTTGTTTCTCTGATTATATTCTAAATATTCTTTCATAGTTATTTACAAAATAAAAAAATTTATCACTACCTATGGGAATATGCATGTTTTATAGACATGAGATATCAATCATAAATTTAACATGGTAATGGTTAACTTCTCCAGGAATTTGATGAAAATAGAGAAATAAACTACAAACATTGGGACATTAAGTGCATCCTTAGATGATACTACCCAAAAAAAATATTCTTCTCCATAACACCCATTCAAAGTTCCTGGACAGTCTCCTCAAGTTATAGATAAATATAGCCAGATGTATTTTCATAACACTACCTTTATCAATGATTAATTATCTTATAGACAAATATTATAATCCACTACATTCATCATAATTCTTCTTTATGAAGGTTTTTTATGTATAATGGATTCTATGATATTATCAGATATTTTCTTGTTTTGATTCATTTTTATAACTCATTGTGATGTTTGAACCCTATCACTACTTTTAAAGACCACACTTGAAACCATTACATTCTGGAAAAAAACATATATCAACCAACTATATATATCATTCTTTCCACCTATTCTTAAAAAATCATGAAAACTATTCCATAAACACAATATTCATGAAATCATAATGTTTTAAATGCCATTAATCCATCTAGGAATCTCTTCTTGAGCTATAAACTTTTCAATAATAAAAAATAACCCTAAATCCCCAACCATGGATCCATGTTCATTAAAAAAAATGATATATTCCCTAGTTGATGATTTAAGACCATCCCATTCTCTTTATTTTAATCCATAGTTTGACAGAACCAACACTCTAATTATCACGTGTCCTTTGAGAATTATCTAATTATGTTAGTATTATTACTCTGGTAATTTTACTTTTTATATTTTCATATTTTTTTTGATTTTTTGATTGTCTTTTCTAGGGCTGTAGAATGTGTTGTTTGATTTTTTTTCTATAAAGAGATATATTGAGGTAGTTTAAAGTGCCGATATAAATACCAAATTATTGTCTAGATTTAGTTCAAACTTCCACTGTATAAGGTTGAAATTCTTTTAGAATATTTTTTTATTCATTGTTCCTTATCCCAAAAATGTCGAGGATTTAGCGGCGATTTAACCATATACTAATTTTCACATTTTTTTTAAATAAAAAATTACTACTAAAAATAAAAAAACACTATTTAAAAACATTATACAATGGTTCCCCCAAACCGCTGCTAAATGGAGGGAACTATTTCATGTTGTATGTTGATACCAAATTGTTTTTTTATTATAATCCATCACAGAACCCTATAGAGGTCGTTTAAACTGCTTCCAAGACTAAAAAACCTATCCCTAGCACTTTATTCTATTGTAGTAATTATTTGATGATGTTTTTTATATTATCTCTTTATATTTTTATATAGAGAGTTTACACGGGTAATATGTTATTGAAAACCATTCAATGTTACATTTCCATCATTAAACAATTTATGAATGATGTCCTAGAGGATGAGTAATTAATTAATAGTTATCCTGAGTAACCAACACAAAGTGAAGTCAAAATGGGGTTCATCATGACCGATTTTATTGGGCATCCTAATCTTGAGGAATATGATCAGGTTGTATTTCATTACTAATAACAAGGAACCTTATTTGGATAAAAGGATTATGTCCTTTTTCCCTAGACCTAGATTTAATGTATCTAAATTTTCAATAGGAATCACATGTCTATGGATTAAAGTGTGAATATGGTAATTATTAAATTTTAGGCTTAAAAAAAGACATTCTACCTAAAACTGACTATATCATGAACTGGTTCTAGCACTTTTATTTTATTAAATGATGTAAAATTTTCTCCCACTTGTTGAGGAATTTTATTCTTTGATAGTGGTGCCTGTTTAGATTTTAACAAGGTTCAATAGTGTGGTTCATCCATATGTTATGATGTATTAAGAAATTAAAAAAATATTCCAAGACATTTTTGGGTGATTAATTCAATGAATAACTCATCTTATAAATTAGCCACATAAATTTTGATATGGTTTTAATTGGAAAATTTCATTTTCATGAAGTATGTAAAACTCTTTGATAAAATGATGAAGCCAAAAGATTACTCATTATTTCATTAAACATATTTCTTAATATAATTGATACTAGTTTTACACAAAATTAATTAAAACAAATATAATAATTGAGTATAATGGTCTTCTCAAATGCAGGTTTATCTAAATGAAATTGTTCATATCATATTATGTCCATCCATTCATGTTTTTGTATGAAAACACTGAGTTTGGAATCCTCATTTTTTGTAGGGATTCATAACATGGGTCTACACTAAGATCCAAAATAATTGAGATTGTACTTTGTTACCCCTATATCATTAAATAATTAGAAATATGGTCTATTTAATTTCAATGGTGGAGGTAACAAATCGATCCATTTTGGATACAAACTTCTCTCTAGTTCAATTAGTGATCACTACTCTTTCATGTAATCCAACATGGAGGTGATTTCATCATACATATCATGAGTTAACATTGTTACTCTCTAGGATGGGGTATTCCATGGGTGAAATTATTGATAGAGAATAGATAAAAATCATGGGGAGTAAAATCTTAGTGGTCCATAAAAAATGAACTCATCCAAAAAGGATAACATTAACTATAAACATTTTTCAATCTATTTTTGGCCTTATTTAATGAAAATAACCTTCTTGGGGATTTGGATAAACTATTTATAAGGGTTGAAATAATTCATGAAATTAATCTGTTTTAGGGAAAATCTCATGATAAATAATGAAATTTATTCTCTAGAGACTTTTAATATCAATATTTCATCTTGAAAAATCTTCATCGACTGTGAGTATATAATTGTAATTAGGTCGATGTGGCCTCAGAGATCATCAATTATTTTCCATTATATTTTATTTTTTATGACATCCAATTCATTGAGAAATATTTGAAGTAGACAATAACTCTTGGGTATACCATTGATGTCAGTTTTTCACTCCTTGATCACCTACCATAGTGTGGGTAGGGTTATTTGGTGGGAAGGGGGGGGGGGTCTTCTCTTATTTGATTATTACCAAGGTTCTATTATGTGATTCCATATATAATAAAAGTTATTATAGCGTACATCAAGGGTATCATCTCCTCAAAAATATTGGTGGGTTTTAATTAATTACATCATAGATTCATAAATAATAATTTTTTAATAAATTAAAGTCAACAAAATTGAATAAGAAAATTGGGGAGGACAATAGTCAATATAGCACTTCAAGTGTTAGAAGTAAAAGAATGGATGAAAATATGTTTTGGTTCAAAGTAATTACATCAAGGATTAGATAATTGGTATAATAACAATTCAAAAACATATATAAGGAAACATTTTAGTTACTAGATAAGTAAGATGGAGTTAAGGATATAAAGAGATTATAGCATGGTAACTACATTGTATCATGTATTTGATGATATATAATGAAATAAGGATTAAAATGGATTAGGGTTTTTGACATCTAGAAGTGGTTTAAATATTTCGATATTTTTTTAAATATTATATATATATTTTAAATAAGTAAATGTTAATATATATTTTAGGAATATATTTGGTATATCCCAATTTACTTTTATATGAAATATTGATAGGGATTGAATGCTAACTAAATTGGGTAGGATATAAGGAGATATAAGAATATACAAGGATCAATTTTCCTTATAAAATAGGTCACTACATCAATAAATTTAGCATAATTGATGATAAAAAATATGGATCTTTCATTATAATTAGAAGAATATATTTATCCTAATACAACATAAAAGATGGCCCACTACCTAGCTTAAATTGAATTCCTGATAACCATATTTTGGTGACAAGAATCAATGGTATCAAACATAAACCTGAGAATTATTTTATTCTATTTATAAAATAAATAAAAACATCATATTATTAATAAGAATATATTATGAAGTGTATATACATTGGAAATACATACTATCAAATAATTATTATTATTTTGAAATATTAATCCATCCAAACAATGAATAATAAATATAATCCATGTATACATAAAATACAAGCATCACAAGAAAAATATCATAATATGATGCGTCATGTGTCAAATGAAAATTGGGCTGAAATTTGGGCTAATGATAGTGTGTCAAATATATGAAACATTACAAAAATATAAAACAAAAATACTATGTAAAAAATCACCCCTATCCCAATTTCATGTCCGAAGAATCATAATCACCAAGACACAGATAAGGAATCTAAGGAAAACCAACAATAGATATCGATCCCTCTCTTTTTCCTACATCTAAACAGACCTGGTTTTTATATTCTTGATATATTATAACAGATAATAAGATACCATTATGAATCTATTTAATAAATTTTAAAAAGAAACAATTTTTTGGTCTTTGTGTAAAATTTGAATACTACTTTATTTATTTTCATAATAAAATAAAACCAATAACCTTACAATTTATTTTAAAAAAATATTTTATAAAAAAACAAGAGCATAGACAATGTCAACCCCACAATTTTATTTTCAGAAATAGTTTTATTAATTAATTTATTTCAATTTTTATTATTCATTTACAAGAATTTTCCATATAAATTATATAAAATGGTTATTTATTGTTCATTTTATGGGTTTTCCATGGTTAGTGAAAACCATTTTACATAACTATGCATAATAGATAGCATATTTCAGAAGTCCTCACATGTTTGGTTCAAAAATTTCCAAGGCATGTGGAAAAATTAAGCATAACCACGATGTGTGTTTATCTCAATCCATACAGTTGGTTTATAGTTTAGAATACTATTCAACTAACATAATTTCATTAAAAATGGGATTTTTTCTATTTATGCCAGTTTATTTTAGCACACCTCATCACTACTCTAACATTTTGAAATCTTCATTTTCAAGGGATTTAGACCCCTCATTCATCCTATTCCACTCATGAAATTGGTTGATTTTTAGAAATGTACTTTAAGGAATCACCTTGTGCAAGAATTCATTCATTTTGGACAATTTTTATGAGATAATTGGTTTTTAGGACCAAAGAAACTTAGGTGAGAGATACCTTGAGAAGGGATGAATAAGGGTATGAAAAATTGTCCCAAATGATCACTTTTCATAAAAATATTACTACCCAAATGGATCAATAAATCTTTGTGATAAGGATTTCTATAATTTTCACTTTAGTTATTATGTTGATCCAATTAGACGACCTACCTTTTATATCAATTTCCCTTATAATTACATAGTAATTATATCTAGAAATAAATGAAATGAAATTAAAAGGACACATGGATTTTTATGTGGTTGAACACTATGGGATACTACAAGGAGTGTGTAACTAACATTGTGTTGGTGCACCAAAAACACTTGGCTCACTAATTTGTCGTTTTAGTCTAGGTCTCTCCTTACTAGTATCACTTCCCTTGAAATCGTATAAGTTTATTACACTATCTCCTAGGATTAAAATACCTCAAAATTACCTCCTTCTCCCACTATTATAAAAGGAAATAAAACTGAAACATATGATAAAGGAAAATATCACCTATTTTTTAAGGGGTTGAACTAAACATGAATTTATTTTATTTATAATAATCATTCTCCTAAATAGGTTCATTGTGAACATCACCTCAAGAATCTTCTTTCCATGAGGGCTCATTGAAATTCCTCATCAATTTGGAAATATATTAAGGATATTCCAAACACTACTATTTCCATAATAATTATTGAATCCAATTATCTTTATAAAATAAAACTATAATGTCATCACTTTATTGGGTATAGAAAATTCTCTTCAACTAGTATCTTGTTTTGGATACTGTGGTGATTTTACTTCTTACTATACATCTATAAAATATCCCTTTACTATGCTAGTTATATATTAATGGAACAACATATTGAAAATCCTTAACACTATATTCTATTTTTCTGTAAATATTATCATATGGAGAAAACCATTCTCATTATTCCTCTCATTATTATTTTAATTTTAGTGATATTTTATACTTTTGATAGAATATTTCAATTATAATAATAATAAATCTATGAAATACCAATACTTATAGTGATAATTACATATTAGAAAATATGGAAACCTAACACATCTCATTTAATTATTTTCATGGTAATCTTTCCATATTCCAAAATTTTAATTCACGGAGAATATGTAACTGATTATTCAATAATATGAATTATGGGAACCCAAAAATCTCAATGTATTATCCTTCATTACAAGATATCTTTTATTCAGAAATTAAATTCAAAAATCTTACCATATTTAATTCCTTATTAAATTTCTATATATCTAATTCAATAAAAGATCTTTTATTCTTATAGAAATCATGAATCTTCAAAGAATCAATCATGAAAGGTTTAATAATGTTATTACAGCTCATGTGACAGTAAACCCATGTTTGTTTCCTCCTGATTGAATATCATGTTGATTAATACTCTTGTATTCATATTCACTAGATCAATGATGTCATCCTACCACCATTACACTATAACCACTAGATCAACTAAGGATGTACTATCCTTAGATCGACCATATAGAGATTCATTGTGTTGTAAAGAGATCTTGCAAGACTATCACACCAAGTGAAATAGTGTGATGAGATTTCTATGAGTGCTTCTAGGATTGAAGAAACTTTTGTGAAATCCTTACATGATAATTAAAAAAACCATATGAAAATGAAATAGTTTATATATCAACAATATATATATTTCACAATCAAACATTACCATTCCATGAGTAGTATATTTTCCAGTTTGTGTTTTAATATTTATTGAAAATTCATAAACCGTATTTAAAAACATTTTCTCACCTTTATGTACCCTTATCTTTCAGTTTGTACCTATACATTACTACATTAAGACATCGTTTCCATTATAAAAGTCATTCTCCATCCTAAATACAATTATCTGACCTCCCTACACATCCTTCTACCATTACACCGCCTCAATGGGAAGCCTTAACATTATGTAACCTTTTGATTTACTCAAATACCTTTACTCAAGGTCTTAAAACATTTATAATGATATATCTCTTCCAATAACTTCACAAAATATACATAATTCTATGTTACCTCTATGAAGTTGTATAGATTTTTTTTATATCCTTTATATCACTAAATTTCAATTCTAGATACCATTCAAATGTTTATACCTTAAATCTAAAGTATGTATAGAATTCATGGTACATCTCATGAACATAATTAACTTTGATATTAAGGATCGAATCAATCCATTACAATCATTCAAGAATAAAAAAATCCATTATTTTTATTTCCAAAATAAATCAACATGAAAATTATTATCCACAAATCCACTTCAAACTCATAGGTATTCAAAACTGGATAATGTGATTTGAAATAGTATTATGATTTTTCAATTAAAGGACACCTTTAATGTGTTTGATAATATTATTCTTTGAATAGAAATGGAATTAATAAAGTGTAATTATATTAAAAGTGTAAAGTAGATAGGGTGCTCTGGTACATATATGGGGACCATGGAAAAGTACTTGATTTATTTCATATAGTCAATCATAAAACGGATTATTCGATACTAACTAAACAACACAATTATATATATGGAACTTATTATTAGGAATTGACATATATCTCTATATTCTCTCGAACCTGGTTGGATGTTATTGGATATGATTATGTTAACCACTATGAAAATAAAAATATATTATGGTGTCTTGATCATAACTACCATTATGGTTATCCCATGGTGTATGTTTTAAATTTTCTATTTTCATGGAATTGAATTTTATGTTTTAACTATTAAAAATATTTTTAATTTTTACTTTCCATTATAATTTTAAAATAATAAATTGAGACATATTATTTTCAAAGTTACCATATTTTATTTATATAACAAAGCTAGATCATGGAACTCATTGCGAGATCCTATTGTGTTTGTTATGCCCGCACACTATATACACCCTATTAGTGTAGGTAGAATTTTTTCCATTGTTTCATGTAAAGGAATAGAACAAATTAAAGTTAGTGGATATTTATAATAGCCTTGTTCATATTTATAGAGGTGATAAAGATGTAGTTAATCCATTTTTCAAAAGAATATGGGTACATGAAATTTGTTTATCATGATTTTTTTGTAGACTCACATTTTTCTTCTATATTTTGGATTACATTATTTTAACATTATATATGTATGTTGAATCATTTTTTTGTTATAAATTGATGATTATTTATTATATTTTTTGGTAAAATTCTCTTTCTAGATTGAATTTATAATTTAAAATTATGATTATTATTTTCTTTGTTATATTTTTTTTGGATTCATGGCTCTCTAACTTTTGGGGAGGTCATGTTGGGTTCTTGGTTAGATCACACTTGATGTTAGTTTGTTTATTTTGGATAATATATTCCCAATATTTTTTCCTTGATACCCAGGAACTATTTTAAACCCCATTAGGATCGTAAAATACCTTTTATCCATGATTCGGGGTAGCTTATGTAGGATCAAGAAAAAATGGTACCATGTCTTTGTTTCTGATTTATGATATTTGGAATGTTATGGTACACCTAAGATATTGTTTTCAAAACATTAGAGGTAGGTTTTGAGTGAGTGTATAGTGTAAATATTTATGATTCATCCATAAACCCATTTTTAATGTTTTATTTGGATTCTCATATTTTTTTTCTGGAATTTTTATGGTTCTAATTGAGTATGCTTACTTATTTTAATGGTTCTTTTTTTCTACATTGAATTCCAAGAAGTATCATACCTCTTTTAAAACCTATAGTGAACTCACAAAAGGATGTTGTGGATAATATTAAATGGGTTTATCATGATATATACTAAAATATTATTTAGTTAATGGTATACAAATTCGGATCCATTGACAAATGAGTTATACCAATCCCCTCTTTATCTAGACATGAAAAATCAATTTCAAATCTAGATATTCACAACAATTATTTCTTTATCGGCCATAGGCCTTAATTGTTCTGATGAAGAAATAATATTCAATATGAATAGTATTGGGTATATAATATTGAATAATGTTTGGAATTTATTGATTCATTCTATTTAGTTAAGGTGATGCATGGCTCATTCAAGTTCAAGGGCCACAACTTAGTGTGGTGGAATAATAATATCTATGTATAGATTTATTAGAACATAGATTTAGAAAACTTCAAGGTAATGATTACTCATTTTTTCTATCACAAACTATGTCCTTGGTGAAGTGTTGTGAGTTTTTACCTTCAATAAATAAATTTTATGGTCATTAATTATGATAAACTTATTTCTGAAATCATTTATTTTTTCCCATGATTGTCTTGATGAAAGAATGAAATGTCTCTTATTTGAAATGGGTCATTGATATGGCATCTAATCACTACTTTTCACCTAAAATATATCCATTTATGTGTAGGTAGGGAAATAAACCTTGATGGTGTGAGTATAGATGAAACTGGTATTTTAGGTATGATTGATTCTCCATTCATTCCTAATGGAAGTGAATCTAGATTTTGAAAATAGAAGATAAAAAATGATCAAACTTAAGGGTGAAGTGGTAGTGGAATGAGTTATGCATATTTTTTCTTTATCATTATGATATTTGAGTAATGAAAATATTATTTATTCTCAATATTTAAATTCTAAACATGATATATCCATGTAATACGAAATCATAAGGTGTGTCACTCACATGGGTGTTTGGTCCATATAAATTGATTTTATAGGTCCATATCCCCTCCAAAAAGAGACGCTGGTTCTTATACTATTATAGGATATACATTTAAATTTTATATTACCAAGGTAGCATGGAATCAATATAAAAGACACTAAAGTATGAGTGATTCATCAAATGGTTAAAGTTATCCAGTGATTGAGCCTTGGGCCAGTGGTAGGCCATAAGATCCATCATAATCAATGTAGTCTCATGAATTAGAGAAGGTTCCTGAAAATTAGAAGTATAACCAGTAGAAATGATATGTTTCATCCTTATTGATTCATCTATATATATATTTTTGATATAGGTTCCATCCACCATTTTATATCAATTTATATTAGGTAATTTTTTTACCTCACTTTTAAAAGTATTCATTATATTATGGAGGTGTATACTCATATTGGGAAGAAGTTATGTGGATTACAATTTCTATATGTTTTCACCATATTCAACATAATTTTTCAATGGGGTATATTCCAGATATAATCCTCTTAGATATTATTTTTGGGTTACAATAGATTTTCAACATTAAAACTCATATTTATTATTATCATTTAAGGGTGATATTTACAACCACAAATTGGGCCTGTAATTTTTTCTAGTTAAATAAGACATGTGGGCCAACCTGGTAGAATGCCCTCTCCCTGAGTTTTGGATGATTTAAATTTTATATTCATTCTCTTCAATTAGGTAATTATGATGGAATATTTTTTAGTCAGTTACCTATTTTGGTTAGGGTATTTCTTGTAGTGTTTCTAGATAAATTATAAGTTTTTACTACAGTGTAGGAAGTCATCTTTATGATTTATTTAGTGTCTGATAAGTAACTAATTACATTGAATTATTACTATATGGAACTGATGGATTTGAATGAATTGATGATTTAGATATATAACATTCTAATCAATGGATTTATGTTTTCTTGTGTATCACCATTTATATGAATTAAGAACTATAGTCTTATGAATTTATTATTGACAGGTTTAAAATGTGACTGAAGAATAAATTTCTCTAACCTGCATTAATATCCTATTTGATTAGTTTAACAAGGATAGGTAGATCCAAAATATTGGCCTCAAGTTAAGGTATCAACAAATTAGGGTTAAGTAACAACATATTCTCAACACCACATTTTAAAATATGTGTAGAAATTTAAAATACCTAGTGATTAAATTCAGTTTAAACAATGTACCTAAATTTTTTATAGAGATCATGAACATAAAATTTAATCAAGATCTAAACTCCTTTTTTATCATATTAATTAATTATATTTTGGTGTATTATAAAATCATACTAGAGTAAAATAATCACTTTAGGTTTAATCTGGTAAATATCTATGATCATCACATTTATGTTAAACTATCATCACGTGACTTCTATATCTATAATGTGAAATTCCACATAAATGTTTTATGGAAATATGAAATTTTATTTGATCCTAAAAATGTGAGAGATATTAATTTTTCAGAAGAACCAATAATTTCCTTCAAGATATGAAGCTTCAGGGGAATATCAGGTTACTACCAATAATTTGAAAATAATTTATCTAGGCTTGGATCTCATTTAAATACTATCACATGGAATGGGGTAAAATTAATATGGAACTCCATTTTTAATTTATCCATTGTTTAGTTAATTAATTGTTTTAAATAAGATTATATTTGGAATCCACAAAAGGTTGAACAGGGATATCTTATTTCTTCTAATGCACTATTTATTTGTTTGGGTTGTCTTATTTTGTACAGTGATATTATGGTGGTTTATTTTTCCTCTTATATTTAACCACATTAGATGAATTACTCAACCCATGACCATTATCTAGTAGTGTCTGTCCATGATCTTGTGTGTTGTAGATACTCCTTTTTTAATAGATTTATATTCAATTCTCAGTATAAAATTTTAAGTTGCATATTTTCTCAAAAATATTTTGATCACAGGAAGATGTGATGAGTGGAATACCTTTAGGGGTTCGATTTTGTGCACACCAAGATACCATGAAAATAGAACATGGTAACTAAAACTCATATGAATATGTTTCCTTCACATGGATTGATAGAATCAAATAATTAATATACCTTGAATTATTTTTTTCTTGGGTGAAGTAGTAGGAAGAGAAGGATAAATATAAGATTCTTCTTGATAGTATTTATTTGACACCCTCTTTTCTTGATCATGATTATCAAGAAAATATTAGATGTGGGTAATTTGAGGATATAATTATAATTTTATCTGGCGGGGAAACCACCAGTGATTGGTCTTTATCATCTAAATGAATTGTCTATTTTATGATTCATTGCATGGATTCACTCTCAATAAGGATAGTGTTGATGAATACTTGTTCCTACTCTCCATGGGAAGTCCATACAAGTGAAAGTAAGCCATTATATGAGAATATTTTATTATATTGGTGGTAAAATATGATATATGATTTTGGATTTGTCTTCATGACATTATACAAATTAGTAGGATAAATTCGAGCACTAGAAGCCTTCAAGATTTCTTTTGAATCTTTTTACCTCCACATTGAAATGGGTTGAGATATCCAAGGACACAATTAATGTATTTCCTCATAACTCCCATTGAAAATTGAAATATGGGTTATTATTGATTTATTAATTAAACCTTATCATTTCATTATCGTCATGAATATCTATATCATGAATGATCTTCGTAAGTTGTATATGATGAAAATTATGAGACTACTTGAGGATCCATATACTATCATTTCATATCAAGATCCATATTTTACCCCCCCATTTTTAAATTTCCAATGAGGTTATATGAAATACCATATTAAATTAAATAGGTCATGAAATTCAAAAATGTATTGGAAGATAGGGTGAGTAATCTAGATTTTGGATCATATACTATGTGAAAAATTTTGGACATTAGTGTCTCATGGTGTGGTCGTTTGGATTTTTTTATATTATCTTATAATAATATATAATTTTCTATTATTAATAATGGGTCATTTGAAATATTTTAATAGTTTGATCTAATAGTAACCCCTTTTTGTACTAATGTAGTAAGTAAGTCATTAGTAGTACTGAGTATCATCTAGGAGACAACTTGTATGTTTTAGATTAACTATAAGTAAATAGTAATATTTATGAATCTCCATAAATCTAATAAAAATTATAGTTTCAATCCTATTATGAATTATGTTAATTCTATGGTGTTCTTGATGTTTTCACATCATTTGGGTCATTAGTTACTTAGGGTTAAAGGGATGATCATGCCAAGATATATTGGACCATTTTATATCATGAAAATAATTTGTAAGGTTGTTTACTTATTAAAGTTTCCTCCTTAGATGTCATTGATTCATTTTGGAATTTCTGTCTCATAGTTGATGTACCATCCAGATTAATTTACTTTATAGAATGGTAAATAAATATAATTGGAGTTGAATATCTTGGAGGTAAAGAATCAAATTCAAATTGATGACTCCTAAGATATAGCTCTGTGTTGGAAATTTATTCCTCTGGTTGTGGTATTATGTCATCATGGGAGAGACTCTTATGTGGATAATATGTAAACTATTTCTGTTATTTATTTGTAAATATTTTTTTATTTATTGATTTATATGTCAACTATTCATTTCAGGGTAACTTCATAGAAACTTTTAAAAATGCGGAAGTTTTTCATGTCACATCCTTTTTTCATGACATGGAAAAACCATGAAACCAGTCCCTAAAAATACTATAAATCATTTAAAAAGTGTTTTCAAGGTTTTTGAAACTAAAGGGCCAATACATGTGGCTCATATAGATTCTTATAATTAAATATACATGTTTCACTTGTAGTTTGGTGTACAATTTTCCTATACCATAAAATTATACCAATTTCATTAAAAATATAATTTTTCCTTTTTCCCTTATTCATTTTAACTAACACGAGAATTATTTATCCCCCATTGTAAATGATCTAAATACCCTGGAATTGGCTCTATAATTCTTCCTCCTCCACTATCTATTTTAGTTTATTTTCATTAATGTTCATTAAGGAATAGATAGTTAAGTTAATTCTTTCCTTTCTTTTAGTGTATTTCTCTATTTCCCTATGTATTTCTTCAATCCTTATGGCCTTTAAAGAATATGATTTTTGTTTTCCAATTTTAATGATTGGTTTTTTGTTCAAGGGTTTTAACATTTGGTAAAGAACCTCCTTCCTTCTTTATTAGTACATGATAGTCATTTCAGTGGAATTTCATTGAATAAGGTAGGAGGTTTAATTAGTTATCTTTATTTAAAAAAACATAATTTATTTCTTACTTGAAAATTTGTGTTTTTCATTGTTTAAATCATGATATACAATCATTAAACGATAATATATTTGATAAAATTGGTTTTAATTGATCACTTTTATTATATTTGGTTATGGTGATTTGAAAATAACTTTTTGTTAATAGAATTAATGTTCACCAAACAAATGGTTTTAAAAAACAATTGAATAGAAATTTGTTAATGGTTGAAGTGTATTTATTTGAAAAGTGTATGGAACATTAGGACCCCATGTACATAGGTGAGTAACTAGAATAATTACCATTATAAATTTTATGCCTTATTAAATTCATTGAATTATCCCACACTATCGAAAATATTTCTATGATGTGGATCACTCTTACCACAATGACATAAAATGAATCTCCCAAAATCAACACGCAAAGTTAGATATCATCGGATTTGATTAGTTTGACCCCAAATAAATATTTGAGGCTATTTGGTTTTCTCAACCTCATTTAACTTCATAATATTTCAGATGGTTCATAATTAAAATGTTTATTTTTGAATGTAATTTTCCATCATGTTTAAACTGTTATAAAAATTGAAACACATTACACGCCTTCAAATTTTTTTAATCATATATATAGGTAGTTCATTTTAAAAACATCATTCATAGATTTATATAACCAAGGATTATCATGGAAAACATGTTTGGATCCTAATATCCTTGTTATTAGAACACTCTACATACACCCAATGGGTGTATGTATAATTTATATTCAATGATATAGAAAAATTAAAGGCACCAATTAGAGGTGGCATATATGTATGAAAATTTTAGTTGGGTTCCTAGTTGTGACACAAAGTTAGTTATCCCTCATTTAACATAGAGATTGATAGTGATAATTTTGTTTTTAGGGATATTTTTATAGGCTCATAATGTTTACCTCATTTTCTTCTTCCCATATTTTCACTTTGTTTATGTATGTTGAAACGTTTTTGTTATGAAATGATTATCATTTTTTGTACTTGTTGTTATAGTTTTCTTTTAATATTTTATTTTTGATTATATCATATTGATGTGTAAATGTATTGTTTACTTTAATTTTATTAATGACCCACCAACATATGAAAAAGTTATATCGGTCCCTTGTTTTCATCTCATTATATGTTAGTTATTCCATTTTGAGGGACACAAATCTTATGGTTATTTCCATGATGTTGAGGAACAAGTTTCTAGCCCATAGAGAATAGGACAAACCTTAATCACTTACTATAAGATAGATTTGTTACCATGTAAAATTATCCTTGGTCAGTTAGTTACATATATGAACCAATAATCCAAACTATTTTTATAAACATGAAATATATATATATATATATACATATAACATAACAAATGGAAAATAACATCAAAAATTAAATCACATTGAGGGATTAAAAAGTACCACCTATAGAGAAAATATTTTATCATAAAAAATGGAATACTTTTTTGGAATATGATACAATATTATAAACGTACACCCTGATATAAATGTTTTTCCCTCTCTAGCTGAAAATCTCAAATCCAGAGTATGAACTGTGATTTGACGAAACTGGATAGAGAATTATCATTACTAGTGCATCACTCAGACAAAATTTCCCAAAATAACTACATTAAGATCCCCTATAATTATAAAATGTAACAAATAAATTAGTTTACTAAAATTAAAAGGTAAATAAACTCTCATGTCACATCCAAAATACCCTACATAAAGAAATCTATTTTTCATCCATTTCATATCTCATTAATCATCAAATAAAATTACAAAAGTTTAAAAATGAAACCAATTGGAATATATCAAAGGGGGTGTCAACAATCAATAATAATATCCAAAAATTTCAAAAACACATTTAATATTATAACAGTGACACAAAAATAAATTATATGTTATTTATTTGAGGAAAAGACGAGGTATCTGATAGCTTTCTTCACAAGCATCCCTAAGTCTAACTTATCCATGATATAGTATAACTTTATAAACTTTCCATTAGATTTTAAGTTATGAATATGATTAACCAAATTATGAAATATATTTATAATGGTTTATGATTATGTAATTTTATTTACATGACCTTAATTTTAATAAAATATTTTCATGATTAAAATAACAATTTTTTGAAGAATTTTATTTTTCTACTTATTTTGTATTTTGATCTTAACAAAGATTATTGTTCAACAGAAAAAATCATTTCAAGAAAATATATATATATATATTATTTATGAAAAAATATGTATAATACTCTAGGAATTAGTAATCTAATGTTTCAAAATAATGATAAGATCATTTAATGGTAAAAATATTTATTGTTCATAAAACAAATTTTGTGTATGAAAATTGTTATTATGTTAATTAATTAAATAAATCATTATAGATTAATTCGTAAAATAAAATTTATAGTTTATAAATTCATTAAAATAATTTATCATTCTTTTTTATAGTTTTTACAATAAATTTAATTAAATTATATTCATTTTAATGCTTAAAAACATTTTTTATAAAAAATAAGTTTTCATTTATTTTTGTGGGGTTATTTAAAAGTCAAATTATTCCAATTATTAAAATTGAAATTAATAAAATAGATACTATATTTAGAGTAAAAATTTACTTATTTTTAAATGAGGAAAATCTTTATTTTTGTCATAATTAATAGTAAAAATATTAATATTGGTTACAATAATTAATTTTAATATAGTTTTACTGGGGGGTTTAAACCAAGAGATAAGTGTACAAATTCCACATAATATTTTCTCATTATAATTTTTTGAAGATATTTAGAAAATATATTATGCTAAATTATAATTCATTAAATTTTATATCCACCATTAAATTAGAGTAATTTTATATTATTAAAATATTTTATGTAATTTCTTATGGGTTCTCTCCCACACTTACAAAAGGGAACCTTATATCCCCCATTATTCAATAATTTTGAGACTTCTAGATTATCATATAAATACTCAAAACCCTTAATTTTATCATTCCCATAATTTTAGATCCCATATCATTTTCTTAAAATGAATCTTAGTCTTAGGGTGTATTCCAAATGAGATATCTTAATAAAGAGGTATAAATCATTAAAAAGCTCTTTAAATTGTATTTCCTATTCTATATCCTCAAAACATATTGTATTCATTAAAATTTTCTAAATAATTTATCATAAATATATTATGATATTATTTTGATTATATCACATCTAGGTTTCATCACATTTCTATTAAATGGGAAACTAAAGTATCACTCATGCATATGTGTGGACTACTACCTCTGTGTAACGATATGAATCATTTTCTACCACCCCATCTCAAAAATGTATATATTTATTTATTTACTAAATAAATATGATATAATTAATATTTTTTATGGTAAAATAAAATTTATATATCTCTTTATCTTTTCTTTTTCAAATGGACAATAGTCTTCATAAATACCTAAGGACTACCATCTCTATAACTAATGTAATTCATTTTTCTATTTCTATCTGTTATGGCTGGTTATAAATATGTATATAATGAATATATATAATATTTTTATCAATTATTAACATTATATATCTGATGGGTCCATGATCAAGATACAAGTACCATAACAACTAAATCAAAACATATATGAAAAATAAAATAGGTTTCACCTATAATAGTGATTTTAATAAAAATTGATAATGACCGAGTGATATACTGATATGTGAAGACAATGTATGATATTATAAGTATTGATATAGTTCTGGTATATATTAAAAAATTATGTTATTAAATATGAGGTTATATCAGTTACAAAAAAAATTCAAACATGAGGTTATAATTTTATGTTACAATATCAATTTTTACTAGGATAGTTTATAAATAAATTTTATATTATAAAATTTTATGATATACCACTCAAAAAATTATTATTACTACTCTATGGTTATATCAATAGGTTATATGTGTTCCTTTAAATTTCATCTCTCAACATACTCAAAATATCAAAAAGACCTTATTAATGAAAAAGGATATTATTTTTCTATTCAGTAGGTAATCTTTTTCTTAAACGTCCATATATAATTTAAATGTTTTAAATAATGTTTTTTATATTTTAAAATTATTTATTAAAGTAAATTTTACACATTTTGGACTTTTTATATCAAAATTTAAAATTAATATTCTTTTCATTTTTTGAATGGGGAACCTTTCAACAAAAGTTTAAATAGATTAATAGTTTTATCACACACCACAAAAATGATTTCTCCCAAATTCACTATCACTCAATGATTTGAATCTTATATTAGAAATTTTCATGGTTTTCTCTTAGAGATTATCACCCTTAATTTTTTTAAATTATTAGATTTCAAAAAATATTTTTCGAAATAAAAAGTTTAATTTCCCCGTAAAAGAATCCATTGAACCTTTTATAGAATTTTACAAATATGAGAAAAACTATTGGTGTATCCTATGTTTCACTAGATATATGATACTATGTGAGGTATTTATTATTTCATTACATTTATTAAGATAATGATTATAAAATATTGATGAAACATGTTTAATCATCCAAGGATTAAGTTATTATGAAATGATAAGTGTTTTATTAATCTTTTGGCACACATTTAAATAAATTATTATTATCTGATAGGTGGTCCAATTTTATCCCTCTAATTAAATCAGTAAATATTAATGTTTTATGAAATAAAAGGGTATATTGGAGGTTATCCAAATTCTAATAAGGGTAGATGGGAGATTATACCAATCCCAAATAAAGTACATGTGTGGTTATCCAAAGATTAACATATGATTAATGCCTTATTGGATATAATTTTGGTAATATTTCTGTGATTATTATTTTTCAACTAATTTATAGAATGATCATATTACAATTTTACAATCTCATGGATCATATTCTTTAATTGATTAATGATTCATGTCTTATGGTTTTATATGCTTCATCTCATGAATAATGATTATGATCTATATATTTTTGGGTGTGATTTATAAATTTTATGAACTTGTTTCATATATCTATTATCATTATATTCTTAAAATTTATCAATGATTTTTATCTTTTTTTAATATTAATAAGTCGATGTGATGACCCTTACATTTGTTTCCTTTTACCTAGGTTATAAATAATGATTTTAACTATGATATATCTAATAAGGATTCTAGTTTTGTAGAACATATTGGGAAATTATATATATATTTTAAATACTAGTTTTTTATATATTCAAATTTCTAAAGAAATTAAACCACCATGGTTCTAGATTATATTGTAATGATACATATTGAACATTCATCTAAAAAGATGTTTTATTTATATATTCCTTGTTTGGGTTTCCTCAGTAACATATTCTTTAACCATGAAAATTTCTTTTACATGATAAAAAATCATTTTAAACCACCACTAAAAATTAATTAGTACCAAAAAAATTCAAGGTCAATGTGTTAATCATCTTATGTCTCTAAATATATTTTTTGAAATTCAAAATTAGGGAAAACATAAAATAATTTTTATATGAAGTTTAAGAGACTCAATTGAATTAATTAAAATTTATAATTTAATTATTGATAGATTATATGTGTGATACTTTGATAAGAAAAACTCTTATAAATCAAAATAAAAAACATCATTTCAATCAAAATGAATTACATAATAAAACATTCCTCAAACAAATGGAATAGATGAATTTAACTCACGTAATGATTAATTAAGGCCACAATGACCATTGATGAATGATAGTAATCAAATCCATCAATATATTGACCAAATATGGACCTCAATTCGGCCTCCATGTTTGGGTAATACAATGAAAATGAATAGTGATATCATAAGAGAGAGAGGATAATGAAGGGAGAAATGGGAGTTAACATGTATGTAATAACTGGAAACTATGGGAAGAATATCAATGAGAATGGAATAGATGATTGGGTGTTGACCATGAATATTTTAAAGACTTATATAATGAATGGAAAGGGGAATAAATTGTCTCAAAATAAATCGGTGGATAATAATATCATATTTTAAAAATATGGGAGAGATGAATGGTTTGGTTGCATGGTTAATCTAACCATGCATAAATCCATGTATAACCCATGAAATTGATATTTTCCCTAAATGGTTATCATATATGGTTAAAGTAACCATTCACCCTAACTGTTATACATATGAAAATAAAAAGACATAAAATATTCACTCCAAAGCTTAAGATATGTAACGTTCCAACCTCTTATAACCTAGAGTTAGTGTCTTCTATATTAAGTTATTATAAGATGCAAGGAATCACATCCAGAAGGACTGAATAGTTAAATATTATTTGGGACTAGATAAAAAAATGATCCCTATATTACATTTTAATATAAAAATTATGACATAATTTTTTTCAATAATATCATTATTCCCTCTAGTATATTCTTGCATATCATTCATTATACAATTCATATATTCCTAGGAAAGAAAAATATAAGGGTTGGATTAAATTACATGTAAGATTTATGTAAAATAGAAGCTATAAGGAGTAAATAAAGAATAATTAATATGGAATAATCGATATGAAATGGTAAATATCTAAATACATATGTCTTTTAATCAATAAATAGACTATAATTATTAGAAAAACTAAAATTTATATGGAAATGTAATTAATTTGGCACACATGTCATTCAAATAAAATGATTATCATGAATAGAGAAGTAATAAAAAAATATAAAAAGGTAAATAGAAGAATAAAATCCATTTAAAAACTTGAAAATCATGAATAAATAAATATTAATTAATATATAAGGGTGAATAACAAAAAACAAATACAAATTAATCAATAACTAAAAATGAAATTCATCCAAATATAATATAATTGCAAAAATATCATTGATAATAATAGCTGAATTCTTAATGAATGAAATACTTAATTATTGGACATCATGATATTCAACATCAAGATACCTCTACTATCTAGACCATTTGAAAATTGTTTAAAACTATAAGTAAAATCCATTTAATAATAGCCTATGACTCACCTCATGAGACTACTAATGCATCGAGGATCTATATAATTAAATGCCTCTCCCATCATTTCATGTTTAAGTGATTCCTCATATATTGAATAATTTTTTTAATTCAAGAAAAATATTCAATATCATACAATATTTTTATTGAGTAACGATAATTTATGAATATTTCCCTAGATAAACCAACAATTTTCCATATAAAACACCATATCTAAATATTATATATGGTTTAAGAAAAAATCATATCCATGATAAATAATATAAATATTTAGGTTGAATTTAATGTCTAATGATCATAGTAAAGAGAACATTTCATGTGAAAATTAATTGTGATACAAGGAATAAATAAAGTGAATTTTAATACATTCCTAAGTAAAAATAAACATAATCCATATTTATAAAAAATAAATATTTTATTAATAAAACATATTCCCATTAGAGTATATGTAAAATAAAGTATTTATTGGATTTATGAATAGAAATACCATAAAAATATCATTACAAAACATTCTTAATAAAACCATTATTTTAATATTGAAAAACACATTTTAAAACAACAGGTTTAAAAAACATTTTAAAAAACTATTTCCATTTAAAATAACCGTTGAATATTATAAATAAATCCTTAAAACATGAGTGTTCATGAAGTTTTGAAATTTTGGTCATACTATAAATGTTAAAACAAATATTCCTTTATGTTTTTATGTAAAAACAAAATTGGATTAGTTTGAAAAAAAATGATGATTGCTTTCACAAAAATATATATAATAAGTAAAAAATGGGACACATACCTTTTATAAATCATTTTAAGACTTCAAAAAATATTTCTAAAAACCTTTTTAGAAAAAATATTTTTGGAAGAAAAATTATTTTCAAACAAAGCGATAAATAAAGTAGGGTATTTGTGAAAATTTTTTCTCAATAATTTAAAATACCCTAGAGTAGAAAAAATGGTAATATTACATGACAATTAATGAATATAAAATGTACAAGATTATTAAATGGTTTTATTATCCATTTATCAAATAATTTCATTCAATGAAAATTCAGGCATAAACAATTCCTATTAAAATGAGATTGTGAAATAAACCATTATAAAGATCATAACATAGAAATGAGAATAAAAAATTAATAGATTATGTGAATCGATTTCAAATCCTCATAAAACACATATAAATAAAACACATGTTAATCAATATTTATTACACACATAATCTCATAATATCAATAAAAATTAAGAAGTAATATAACCGAACAGAATTAAATTGAGTTATGAATTTATTTAACACTTAATAACATTTAATATAGTTATTAATTTATTATAGAATCATATCTTTATTTTTAATAACATATGTGATCCCATTATTACATTTTATCACCCATTTAATAAAAATATTTCATTATTTTTATGGTTTCATGTGTTAATTTCATTGTTTTCGCAGGAATCTTTTGTCATGAAAGTAATTATTATTAGGAATATTACATATTTAAATCATATATATAATTATATTTATTTTATAAAAAATATTTTTTGAATTATACAAACTTTTTTAATCAATATTTATATTTGAACATGGAGAATGGATCACATCGCTTCGTGGAGGTGATAGGTCATACGTATGCGGAGTGATGTTATCATTTATTTAATGAGTTGAAGTGTAAGTAATTAGGTGATATATTTTGTCTAAAAAATCCTTAAAATTATATATATATAATAAATATTCATTAAATACATCCATATTACATTCCTTGTAATGTGTCAGTGGAAAAAAATCACATCGCTTAACAAAGTGGTAGTCTGCTGTACAAAAAAGTGATGTTATCATAATGTAAAAGATATAGAAATTACGAAGTTATATGTGATATTATATTTCCATAAGTATAATAATATCATAAATATAATATAAATGAGTTTATTCATTCATTACATTCTACCTTGAAATGTGGTGATGGAAAATGGGTAACATAGATTTCTGATGCGGTAGTTTGTCGTACAAATGATTGACGGTTTCAATTCTCATTTAATAGAAGATGGTGTGTATATAGGTCATTATATTTAAATAATAACATCTCAGTATAATTATTATTCATATGATATTTTATAATTAAATATTAATATGATTTTATATATTTGGAAGAAGAAACATATTAAATACCCTTGTTTATGAACATTGTCTCTTCTTTGGACAACTTCTTTTTGTTTGTAAAAAATCATACCTAGGTTGAATTTACAGAAAAAACAAGGAATATATATTGTTTGTATGGGATTATTAAGTTTATTTTTTGTATTTCATTTCAGAACCAAATGTCTCTGGAATTGTGAATAGCGGTGGAGAGTGGGTGATGTTTTTTAAGTTGGAGGGAGGACAACCATGATTTTTTTAAAAAACTCAATTATACCAATTATATTATCATAAAACAAGCCTAAAAAGTTTCATAATAAACCATTACAAGAAATATGGTCTAGATAGTTCCATATAATTTATTTTGGATGAGTTGGTAGGCCATTTTAACAATTATTGTTTATTTGACCCGCAAGTATACCCATTTTAACCAGAATTGCGATAAATAATTTTTACGGTTTTCAATGTTTGTTATAGTCATAAATTATGTTGAACATATAATATAATTTATTTTTTTATTATTCCAAATATGAATCTAATTTATCCAAATTAATTTCACAAAAAATTCAGAATCTAATTTAAAATTACACCCACAAACGCAATAAGAAAGAGGGTTTCCAAAGAGAAAATTCTTATTAAAATAGAAATTTTCAATATCAAAATTAAATATTAAATTTATTGTAATTAATTTTTTTTTGTTAATATAATTGAAATTATTTTAATTTAAAACTAATTAATAATTAAAATTATCTTTGAAAATTATTTAAATGGAAAGGTGGGTTTCAATAAAAACTAGTATTTTCACTATTCATCGAAAAAATGTAATACTCATAAAAATATCAAGCATTGACCCTATGATAATTGGATAGTATTTATTTATTAAAATAAGATAATTTTTAATATATATTTTCTAAAATGAGAAATACTAATTTTAAATTATGTGTGTAATGAACGACTAAAACAATTTTTTAGAAAAATATGGTTTTTAATAACACATTTATTTTAATTTTAAATGATTCATATTTTATTTATAATAATAAAACCTATCATTATTAATTTATCCATTAATATTAATACCATACAATTTAATGTCTAGGTTACAATGGTATACTATATTATAGTTTAGTTGGGCTCAGATTTGTGTGTTACATAAGAAATCAAATAGTCTATATTTAATGAAAAATATTTCATATGTTGTTTAAGCATAATGTTGTGTACCACATACGATATTGAATATAATGTCATTATTTTAAAAACACGGAATTACATCCTATCCACCATTAATAAATTGTTTCCTCTCAATTTGAACTTGATATTATAAATCAAGGGTTTTATATTTGGAAATTTCATTGTTAAAAACACCACATCACAAAAGGGTTAATAAAATGTCCTCTTGATAAGAGAGAATGGTAAAAAATGTGATCTAGAATAACACATAAATAGGTTTCCTAGTAGGACACCATTTTTTCAATGTAAATATATGGACATATAATAAAATCATAAATAATTATGTAGAATGATAGAGGACATTGATCAAAATAATTTAAATGACCAATGGAAGGTTATGAACCTCAAAATCATAAATCTGTGAGGATTTAAAAGATTACTTAATTCATTTGATATGAAGGTAATACGATAAAATTTTTGTTTTAGGTTTCTTTTCCAAAAATTTCGGTATTCATTTACTATCTATGAATTTAAGAAAATATACTAACTTGATAACTTTTTATTTCATATACATGGTTTCATCATTTGGTTGCTCTATGATCAATTTCCAAATCACCTCATAAGATATGAAATGAATATAAAAAATGATTTTTCCTTGAAGCAATAAAATTCCCATTTAATGGATGATAAGATCCAAAATATAGTTAAAACTCCTTCCATATATCTATAACTACATTAAAAAATTAATGTGATTATAAATAGTTATCTAATATACTAGATTAATCAATAAACATCAATAGTAACACCACTAGTCAATCATTATTATTTATTTATCAAATTATTTGTGTAGAAAAAATATCATATTGATTGAAATTTCACATATGTAGGTGGAAGCCATTAAAACCTTATGTTACTTCAACTATGGGTTTATTCCATGAATCCATGAAGGATGTAATAGGTTTTACTTTAGCCAAAACATGTTATTATAATTCCTAAAATAGTCAAAAAAAATAAAATAGACTATAATTACCTCAACAAAAAAGATATTATAAACCATAAAGGTTAACAATAAATTTAATCTTATTCTCATAAAATTAAAGGTAATTATTCCCTAAATATATTTTTCAATAAAAGAAATTATAAACCAATGGGATGTTTTTCAAAAAACTATTTTCCATGAATATCCTTATTCATGTTATATTCCTTCCAGATAAATTATCAAACGGGGTTTTTAAGACATTAAACTTCTGAAAATACTTAAAATAATTTTCACATAATGGTATCCATAAATCTTATTTTAATGAAGACACATGTTCTTTTAAAAATTTACCAAATCCTTTGATGTTCCATGATTCTTATAAATAAAATACCCTTGGTAAAAATACTACTATAATATAATTCTAGAATCCTAATAAATACTTCAACTATTTTATTTCAATATAATTTGATCCTTGTTCTAGGAAATAACACATTGAAAAGGTAATTGACTCAAATAATAACCAGGTTCCCCATGTTTAACTTAACAACCCATAAATGGATCCCTATGATGAAATTTTTTTCCTTCCATTATACTCATCAATGTTCCAAAAAAAAACATTTATTTATTCCCTTAGTTTATAATCCTAAAAAATTTAACCATTTTTAGACACCTTATTTTCAATCTATAATACCATAGGTTTAAAAAGGAGATTCATTATCAAAATTTATTCAAATCCATCAAAATGAATTGTAATGAAAATTTGAATTATCTAAGGTGTATCCCATCGTGATTTTTAATCTAGGTGTGCAGTAAGGCCCATTGTTATATACGAGGTTATAGTATATTCAAGACCGACATTACTATTTCGAAGTTATTACACCAAGGTATATATGTTTTAGAAGGAAATCCACTAATAGTATCCAGAAATGGAGAAATATCATTAAGAAACCATAGAATCACTAACTTAAAAAACTATAGTATGTTATTCTATAATTATCCTAAAATTTTATCATAGTTTCAGATTCCCTAAAAACATTTTCCATAATCTGGTTCACATGTTTTCCTCTGAACATCCTCTAATACCAACTATAATGAACCTAACCCTGGTATCCCAGAGCCAGTATATACTTTATTTCAATGGAAAAATATATAAGTAATCACATCCCAAAGGATCAAATATTTTATTATTATTGGTAGACAAAATATATACATGTTTTTCTTATTATATTTAAATACACAAATTAAAATGTAATATTTTCCATAATATATTTATTCTTTTTAGAATATCTTTTCATATCATTCATAGCTCACATCACGAGTTCCTAGTAAAAGAAACAAAATAAGGGTTATCTCAAATTCATAGTAATAGAGATTTAAAGTGAAATATATCATGATTAAATTAAGAATAATAAATATTTCAGGGAATATATATGAAAAAATATGTCTTTTAAATGAAATCATTGCTATAATGATTAGATTAGGAATAATAAATATGGACCTGTAAATAAATGAACACCCATTCTATTTAAAAATCATTACTATCATGAATAGATAAGGAATAAAAAATATTAAATGATAAATAAATGAACATAGAATCCAATTAAATAACTTATCTATTATGAATAGATAATTCATAATTAATATGGAAATGTGAAAAAATAAAAACAAATTTAATTTAATAAGTAAATTAGAATAAAATTATTCTAGATATAATATCATCGTGAAAATATCTTAGATTACAATAAATTTATTCTTAATGAAGAAAAATTTTAATTATTGGATGTCTGGAACTCATGAATCGTGATACCTTTACTATCAAGAACATTGATTTTTTTTTAAAAATAGGTAAAGAACAATGAATTTACTCTTAATGATTCACCTCATGAGACTACTCATAAATCAATGGGATATATAATTCCAAGACCCACTCATCACTTCATGTCTAAAGAATTTCTTTGATATCCAGAAATTGATTAAATTCAAGAATAACTTCCCTTATCATCAAATATCTATATTGCGTAATGAATATGGATTTATCAATATTTCTGCATGTAAAAAAATAATTTTCAATATATAACACAATATGTATAAATGATATTTATTTTAAGAAATAAAAATATCCATGATAAATAATATGGTTATTTATGGGAAATTTTATGTTCACTGGTCACTTGGAAGTTAATATTTCATGTAGAAGTTAATGATTACAAAAATAAATGAAGAAAATAAATATCAATACTTTAATTTATAATAAAAATCATAAAAAATATTTATAAATAATATTTATTTCATAAATAAAATATATTTTTATTGTATTATAAAAAAAATAAAGGGTTATTCTCATTCATAAATACAAATTCAATAAAAATATCGTTAGAACTGTCTTGTGGAAAATAAATTTTTCATATTGAAAATAAATTCTTAAAAGTAAAGGTTAAAAAAATTAAATAAACTTTTAAATTAATATAGCCTTTTAATATTATAAATTAACAATTAAAACATTGTGAGGTCATTATTGTAATAAATTCAATTCATGTTATACACATTAAAACAATATTCCTTTCACTTTTTTATTAAAAATACAAACATGCCTAGTTTAGAAACTGTTATTAATATTCATTTTAAAATATTTTTCTTAAAAGTTAAAAAGGATAAAAATGTCTTTATTAAATCATCATTATAATTAAAATATCATTTTTGATAAAAAATAAAAATTATTTATAGAAAATAAAAATTATTTTTGAATGAAAAGAAAAATGAAGTCTTCTTTTATTAAAAATATTTTATCACCCATTTTAAGTACCAAATAGTGAAAAATTGGTTCTATTAATTGATAACATAAGTAAAGAACTAGAGGGTAATAATATTAAATGTTTCTACTATCCAACTTTGAAATAATTCCCTCTAAATAAAATTTAAGTATAAAAAATCCTCATTAAAATAATGTTTTGAATAAACACTCACTAATATAATAAAATTAAATAAATATTTAACAAATTAACTTCTTATGTTTATAAAATTTAGTTGAAAAATAAATTAATGTAAATAGAAAAAAATAATCAAAATTATTTACACACCTAATCTTACAATATCAAATAAAACTAAGAAGTATTATTTTAAAATGAATGGAAATTTAGTTATGAAAATCATTAATACATGGTAACATTTAATTCAACTACAATTGTATTAAATAATTAAAATTTACACATAACAAAACATTAATTAATGATGAATCATTATATTACATTTTATAGTGGAAGTATACACACCAGAATGTAGAAATTAGGTGTATAACATTTCAAAATGCCTCACTGAAAGGAAATCGATACAATGTCCCTTACCTCATGCTCTGTTTTGGATGAAAAAGATTTCACCTCCTGTATAATTATTTTAATAATGTTATTAATTTATACATGAAATATATAAATATTTATTATATCATATATGATCCTCTTATAACATTTACTACCTATTTGTTCATAATATTTCATTATTTTCATTGTTTTGGGTGCTAATTGCCTTTTATCTAATGCGTGTTTATTATTGAACGTTATTATTCATTTTATTATTACATAGTCCAATAATATTGAAAATTATATTATTGTTTGAAATATTTTTTTAATTATAATCATTTTAACAATCATTAATATAATTTGATCGTGGAGAATGGATCACATCTCTTCGTTGATTCGGTACATCGTATGTACACATAAATGACGTTACCATTTCCATAATTGGTGAAATGGTTAGAAATTTGGTGATATATTATTTTTAAAGAATCAATATCATTCTATATGTATCACATATGTTCATTAAATTTAAACTGATTTCATTTCATGTAATGTGTAATTGAATAATGAACCACACCACTTTATGAGGTGGTAGTCTTCCATGCACATGAGTGATGTTATAATAATTTAAACAACATGTAATTTAAGAAGTTTTATGTGATATCATAATTAATTAAGTATTATAATATCATAAATATAATAAATACTAGTCAAATAAATCATTATACCCATCTTTTAATGGGGGTGATTGAAAATTAGTTACATTGGTTCGCGATGTGGTAATACATCTTACACAAGATTGACAATTTTATTTCTTGTTTGATGAATCATGAGATAGATATAGATCATTACTTTAACATATTAATATATTACTATATGTTATATACATTAGATATTATATAATAATGTATTAATATTACATTAAGGATGTGCATAAAGAAACAAAATAAAAATGGTCATTTAAGAATATTACCTCTTCTTCAGACAACTTCTTTAGGTTTGCATCAAAACACTACTATGGATTGATTTATAATAATAAAAAGGGATCTATGATGTTATTACAGTATTAAGTAATATTCTTTTATGGATTGTTTTAACCAAATGGCCTTTAAAGAGATAATTGGGGAGGATATGGGGCGGATGTTAATTAGTGGTAGAGAGGACACACATTGAATTTTGGAAATGATTCAATTACACTCACATTTTAATATTGAAGAAATCTAGAAAAATGATGTTTTATTGACCATTAAATGTGATGTTTTTTAAATAGGTACATGAAATATGTTTTTGACAAGTTGGTAAGACATTTTATCCCCTACCTTTATATTTTAACCGCTAATAAATCAGTTTTTACCATAACTATAGTTACTATTTTTTTTTCTAATTTTCACTATTCATTATGGAAAAAACTTATGTTGAACTAATAATATTATATATATTATACATAGTCCAAATATTTAATTCAATTTATTTCATTCATGTAATATAATTGGTGGAATATAATTTAAATTTAAAACCACATACATGATGAAAAAGCGTGTTTCCCAAGAGAAAATTCTTATAAGTATAGATTATTTAAATAATAAATTTTCATATGAAATAGATTCCACTGAAAACATTAGTCATATATTAAAACAATTTAACTAATTATACTTTAAATACAATTTATAATTTAATTTATACCTTTAAATTATTTAAATGAAAAAGATGTTTTTAATAAAAAATAAAAAAATTTAGTATTCGTAAAAAATGAAATATTTCATAAAAAACCAAAATATCAACCCTAATCTAGTTTGGATATTCTGATTTTAAAATTAGAACTCATTTTTTAAAATATATTTTCTATAAGATCTAAATAATTAATTATACATTTTATTCTTTGTCAATCATAAAATATTATTGATAATTCTCAGCCTATGAAGAAATTACTAGTCGTATGAGGTTTGGATAAAAATATATTTTTAATTTATCACATCATACTGAATCTTGAAATTTTCTGATTAATGGAGAAATTATGTAAAATATAAATCATGGATAATGAAACTACATAATGAAAGAATATTTTTGTGTTATTTATTAAAATAGTGAATACTTTCACTATGAAGATTAATGTCATTTCATGAGATAATGGGAAGTTAAATAAGAACACATATAACCACATTCATGATGAATGTTTTCATCTCTTGATTATTGGTTCATGGATATTTTAATAAATTCATGTGACTTGGAATAATCATAAAAGTTTTTTAAAATTTGAAAATTTATTAAATAAATATATCAATTACAATAGTGTTGATCTATTTGAAGACAATCCAAGTGGTGGATTTCAGGAATATGAAGATAGTGGTTGAGATGCGATTTCTTGTTTGAATTTGAATTTAAAATTATCATGATAAATATGATATATTTTTAGAATATTTAGATCTATGAAAAATGAAAAATTAATAAAAAGTAACTAAGTGTTCCAAGAGAGTAAAAGGAAGGGTCAATAATATGGTTGTTATTGTATTAATGAATTAGAGAGGAAGATTTATATTCCTGAAAAATATTGAATATGTGATTTTAGGAAAATAATTGTGTGAAAAAATTAAGATAGGGTGAATATAATAAAAGAACATATAATTATTATTTTCAAATATGACATGATAATAAGACTCAGGGATCATGTACCATTATTGTTTTATTCAGATGGTTAAAGTATGGTGTAATGAATATATTAAAGATAATTACTATACTGAAATTATTCAATAACAAGTGTATTTTTTAATATTGTGTAAATATTTGTAAAGGATAAAGGATTAAATACTAATAAAAATTTTGAGATTGTGTTTGGGTGTTGTATTGGGAGTATAATAATGTATTCATTTGAGTATCTCATCATAAAGTATGAAACAAATTACAACTGTTGAATATTGAGTGACCTTAATGGAAATAATTTAAGAAGAGATCTATATATTTATAAACAAATATAATCTATAATGATATCTGAAGGAGGATAAGGTAGTGCCCTTTGATAGGTAGTGATCCAATTCCATAATCCTTGCAATAAGTAATGAGTATTTATTAAGAGTGGATTCAGTTAATCTTGTATAGGTTGTGAGTCTTGGCGAGGAATGATTTTACCTAACCATTTTTTTTAAAATAGTAATTTATAGTGTATTTTGTTACACCTACATAATTATTATTTTATGAACCTTAGATATATCCTATTTTTGATGAACTCATAAAAAATTTAATTTACAATGAAGATTACATGTTTTCATTTTTTCGTTAAATTTGACAATATTTTGAAAAAATATAATACAAATTAGAATAATTTTTCAAAAACAAGGTAATTAGATACAATGGCATTGGTGTTCTATAAATTTTTTAATTATTCTTACCCTAATTCACCACTATCACTCTCTTAGGGTTTCTCAGGTTAAAAAAAGTGGTGTAAAATTATATAATTTCAAATTTGGGACTAAAAAACTAATATATATTTTTGATGTCTATTGTTTATATATCTTTAAATGAAAATATGATTGATTATGGGGATAATGAACTTGATCTAGTTTTTGATCATAAAGTATAGATTGGGGAGATCTTAATGAATCTATTATTCATTGAATTAATAACTAGAATATTTGAGGATTATTGAAATATTATTACAAGTATGTTGAATAACATGATATTGACCAAACCCGACCAAAATAAGTAATTGAAGAATTAAAGGAAATTAATAAAAAATTATAATCAATATTTTCTATGAATAAAATATCAATAAAATTAATCTAAGGTGACATTTTTTTTGAGTTCATCTTTTGAAGACCAAAATGTTATAATTTAGACCTTTGATAAATATTTTGATGTATATTGATGGAGGTCTTTTAGGATGTCTTGGATGATGATTTATTATAGTGAAAATATTTTTAGCTTTATTGAAGAATATGATTCAAATGTGTATATTTATAGTACTTATAGAGAATATCTATCTATGTAATCAATAATGGGTAGTGAGTATCATATTCAGAAAAATAATGATTCTATATAGAAACAACTTTTAGAGTATGATGATGTTATATAAATTGTTTATAATTATATCATTGATAATGAAGTCCATAAAATATCTCACCTTGGTTAGTAAATATTTTAAAAGTATTGATTTTGATATAAACTCTCAGTTAAGACTCTTAAATAAATATTGAAAGTGGTGAAAGGAGAATAAAAATTTTGTATTGCAGTAACAAATTCTATTTCACATGTAAAGGGAAAATGGATTAAAGGGATTGAAAGATCTAAATTATCTATAAAGAAATTAAAAATAACATCAATTGTAGCTACTAAAAACATAATATAAAAAATAAATTAAAATCATTGTTCGATGATATTGATCTTCGCAACTTAATGTTACATGGCCTTGTGGTTATGTTGGAGAATTATAAATATATGGTTGAATAAAATATTAAAATTCAATGTTAATTTGATGAGTCGTATAGAAATCATTATGAGTGTCTTAATGTCTAAAGATCATTCTTTTTATTATTGGATGTCTAGTTGTAGATTAATATTTTGTGATGATATTTCTGACTAGATATTTGATTATGTATGGAAGGTAATATAAAATTAAACCAAACCACAAGAGAGAATGTATAACTATTTTACTACATTTTATAATTTATCAAATTATTGTTTTAGTGAAATTAAAAAAAATAAAAAATTATAATAATTTTTATTCGTGAACAGATTAATTAAAAATAGAACATTAGAAGAATATTGTTTTTTATTAAATAGTAAGGTTAGAAGATTAATTAGTATAGAATATAATTTTTGGTATAGAATCCATGAATGAGATGAAGAATCAATAATCATTACTATGGATAATATTATGAACATGGATTAAACGAACATATTGGAAGGTATTGTAATATAAAAATATTAGATGATATGACCATGAATACTATTTTCTCTATAACTAGTAAAAAACTAGTAGTGTGGAAATTGAATCTGTTACACTAAATAATATATTCTTGTATAAACTGATTGAAATTATTTACTTACAAATCAATGTTTTTCAGAAAAAAAAAACGTTTTTATTTTAAAACCACATTTTAGAAAATAAAAGAAAAAATTGGGGAAAACTAATAATAAATTTAGATCTATCGTAGTGACCAGAAAAGAAGATGTATAAAGAAATAAATATTTTAAAATAGTTAAAAGGAAATAACATATTGATACTTTTAGTACTACTTTAGGATGTATTATTATAAAAATGAAGGATGAATTAACAAGTAGAATCATAGAAAATATTTCCATATAGGGAATGCATATAAATAAAATATAGAAAAATAGTGAGAAAAGAAGTACTCATGAGAAATAATTCAATAGTTGTATCAATGAATCAAATACCACTAATAAATATTGCAATAAATATGAAATAAATATTTTGGTTCAATTAGGAGAACAAAAAATGTCAACTAGATTATATCATAGGTACCACTATCTACAATAACATAATTAATATATATAATTTTTGTATTGGTGTATAATTAAAGATCATATATGATCCATGGGGTGGGTTTTCATTGAAAGGATATGAATGCATAGTAATATGGTTGATACCTCAAGATGAACTAATTTCATTTAAAATAGATGAAATAAAATAACTGGAGTTAGATTTATCCACTATGGATGTTAAATTTGTTTTGAAATAAACATTTTTTTGATAGATATTTAAAATATAAATTTGATAAAAATTGACATACATGTAGTGATTAGGAAGTTTATATGATTTACAGTCAAATTTAATAAATACGTGGTACAAAGTATTCAATATTAATATTAAAATCTTAATTTTATTATAAATTCTAAAATAATAATGTATAGATGGTATGGATAACGATTTAGTGTAAAATAGATTTTAAATTCATATGTACATTTTCCAAAAGTTGTAAGGATAATTTTAAAATTCAAAAAAATTTATCATTACTTTATTTAATAGTATCAAACCCTGAAGAATAATATAGAAATGTTGTTGTCTCAATAGATCTTTTCATGGAGGATTATATTTTGTTTTTATTTAAAAATTAAGAATGTATTGTAGTCTTGTTTCTTCTATGAATACTAAAATATTTCAAGAAAAATTATATTGAAAATCTTTGGTTTCCTTTTGGTTCAGATTATCACAACAATTTGTTTTCAATAATAGAGAAATAAATTTCAATTGATAATGAAGATTCAAATGTTTGTTAGTATTATAAAATAATGGTAAAATCTTGTGAATAAATAATGATCAGGTAAAACAAGTGCTACAACTTGTTTTTCATAAACATTGGCATAAATTGTTTAAACATTTTGGTATGTATCACACTTTTTGTGATTTTGTTTTATATTTTGAATGTATTATATGATTATCACTATTATTATATATATATTTATATTGGGGTATCTTGATTTATCATGTTTTAAGTGTTTATGTAAATTAGTGAGTGAGCTAGTTAGCATTGAGTTTATTAACATAGAATATTTTTTTTCCAAATTGATTTATCACTTACTAGTATTAGAGGATTTTTTTGATAAATCATTTCCAAAATATAAATTCACATGAAAAAATAAACTAAAAAATTAATTTAAAATTGAAATAGAGTTAAATTTCCAGTTACAATTAATGATGGGTGAAATAATCACAAGGTTTTTATGATTTTAAAATTTGATTAAAGAGGCTAATATTTAAAGAAAAAAGAAACATTTAAAATCAAATCAAGGTTCATTTATCTTTAATGTTATTGGGGTTTGATGTTATTATATTTGGGGAGAATAGTACCTCTAAAACTAAAGGTTATTAAAATATTAAGAATATGATTAAATTTCATGAAAATCTGATGTAGTAATATTTTTTACAGTGTAGAAGTGAATATGGTGAAGATGAAATAATAATGAATTTGGTGATGATCAAACCCATTGAATTTTATAAACCAAGGTGGAGTAAAGGAGTCTATAAAATCTATAATTTTTGAGGTCTTAAATTAATAGATTAAAGGTTGAGTAGTTAATTATATATCATTTTGTTTCATGGATTTTGTGGTTTTATTTTAATCAAAATATAAAGAGAGATATTGTTTCTAGTAGAAAATTGTATGCAAGATATATTGAAAATAAATGATATTTCTTTATAATGATATAAAATCACTAAAGAGATATAATCACTAAAAAAATTGGATGAAAAGGTTGTGTATTTCATAAGATGTATTTTCTAGAAGTCTGGATGTTGATTTGGTAGTTTCTTCAGTAAGTATAGTTATTCTTGAATAACAATTCAAGAAGATAATTAAATATGGTAATTCTACATTAATCACAAAAAATATGATGTATTTTTTATGACTTTAAAATATATAGTTATTACTCAAAAAAATATTATTAAATCAGAAGACCATTTCAAGGTATTTGAATATTGATTTGATGATTGGATGGTTACTATATATATGATACGAGAATTTATTCAAATTTTTTAATGTTCAATGATATTAAGGATTTTTATTTTAGTAGATATGTTTTATGTAGTTACTTCTATAAAAATGAATAATTTCTAAATTATAGGACAATATGTAAAGTTCAATTATTCCATGTATTAATGAAGTGAATACATGACATATAATGGACTTACTATTAATGGATTAGTTATTTAAAAAAAATATGAAAAAATATGACTTTAAAATGATATGTATGATCCATGGATGATACATATGAGTATTATTAGTGTAATTTTAGGATGTATACAACATCATTTTGGAAAGAAGTTGGCCAAACCATGGGATTATGTTCCATGTCATGAAGTGAAAATATAAAGGTTTATTAATAACAAAATGTGATTTATATTTCACCAAATAGATATTGAAGACACAAAAATATTTAAATGAAATTTAATCCACTTTACAAATCATAATTGAAGCTTTATTGGTTGTAAAATTAGTACGAGATCCATACCACACCCTCAAAGATGTTTTTTCATGTTTAAAGAATCCTTATGTTAAATCGGGAATAATATCATGAGTATTATAGAATCCTTGTTGGATCTTCATCCAACCATGGATTATGATAATATTATTTTTAATGATAAAATATTATTGATTTATTTTGCACTATGGAAAAAATTGACACTAAATGTACTAGAGATAAATAGAATATGAAATTATTCATTTCATGTTGCAACTTGGGATACATAGATTAAAGGGGATATTATATAATATTGAAACCATTAGGAATGATGTTAACTCGTGAAAGTTAGTTTTGAGCATAGTTTGTGAAATTTATAAAGGTCACATAATGAATATTAATTTTGTGCCATGATACAATAGAAAAATATAGAAGATACCACATAGTCACCCAGTGGTGAATATTGGAACACCAAGATTGATTTGACATTGAAATTTTGAATAAATTTGGTGACTTTTCATTCCAAGAATGGTTTATATATTATTAAAATAATATTAAATAACCACCAAAATTCTAATTATTTATATATATTTGAAGATTATTCAAGGTATGGATATAATGAAATGTAAGAAAGAGTTTGAGAGGTAGTTACTTGTTTTAATTTTAAATTAGTATGATATTAAAGAGAGTTTGTTAGGTATATTTCGACTATATAATAGAGAACAATTAATAAAAGGGATCTATGTGTTTTGAGATGAAGGAAGAAATAACAAAGGATGGTCATCGACATGGAATTTATTATATAATTGAATTAGAAAGGAAGAGTTTCTTCTAAATAAGAATATATTGACGATATTCTTTATGTGTGAATAGTGTTTATCACTAATGACTAGTAAGTTTGTATAATATAATATGTTATATTAATTATATCTAGACTATTATACTCATTGATTATGGTAACTCAATGATACATTAATTCAACTAAGGTAGGGAAGACTGAATATATTTCATATAATTTCTATACTAAATTATTTAATATAATTAGTATTTTTTGTTATTGTGTAAAGATAGACTCAAGAATAATGATTCAGTTATTCTAACTAGGATTTGATTATATCTTATTACTTCATTAAGAGTAAATTGGAGATTCTCATGAGGAATTACAATTCAAATTACAATTGTTTGAGTTGGAGTGACAATCATTTCAATAAACAAAGAAGATACCTATAACTCTGTAAACTAATATCTTTTTTAGGGGTGAATGATGTAGGATAAAGATATTAATCATCATAGGTAGAGATACATTCCCTAAACCATTCAACATGTAGTGAGTGTAACACCAAAGAATAAATTATCGTAAGTAATATTTTCATTCCAAAGAATGTGTAGAATAATGAACATTGATGTAAAAATTCACTATAGGAATGTTTTTGTTTTAAGGTGATTTGTGAAAAATACTTATTTTACAAAATAGTCAGACTTGAAAATTTATAATGATAAAATAATAAATTGAATGTTTAAGAAGCCTTTTTTTGGAGGAAAATTTATAATGAATATATAATATAATTTATTTTAAACTACAATTTAGATCATAAAAATAAATTCATAATTTTTTAGAATTTATGTCATGTTTTTGTTAAAATAAAAACACTTTTAATTCATTTATTTTAATGTGGTATTTACAAGGTAAATTTAGGTTTTGTTTTGGATTTAAATTAAAATAGTATTCCTTTTATTTGACATGATCCAATCAATCCCATTTGAATCAATACTATTATTGATTTTCTGGGCCAACGAGCATGTACCCAAGTGGTAGAGGCTTCTTCTTAGAATCCAAGAGAAACAAGATCAAATCCAGGTTAGGGGAGTTTCTAGGATAGTGTAGCAGTACTATAACATGTACTGTTTTGGTACTATAATAGTCATCCCTATTCATCGAGTTTGCACCTTCATACCACCGGTTTGGGCCTACGAGTCTTAGGGACTTTGGGCCACCAAAGGCCTTAGGGACACATGGAATTTCGTATATAAGGGTCTTCTAGTCATAGGGATTTTGGGTTATATAAAAGAAAAATCTGGCACACCACACAGGATCAGGACCAGATGAGGATTCAAAAAAAAGAACAGAAACCACCAGAGTAGATCTATCCGAATTGGAAGAATGAGAGGGTATGTACACTGCCATCAAGACTAGGCATCGTGTAGCTCTTAATAAGAAAATTATATCCTATCATCCATGTGAGGTGGGTTTTCTATGTGCCTCTAAGATGAAGATAATGGGAAGGGTCTGTTTCAACAGTGTTAGGTCATGGGCCTCTATGCTCATTTATTAGGTCATGTATGAGACTTTTTCTTTGAGAATATGGGTAATGTAAGGGTTCCCCTTAACCCCTAAAAGGGGGTTATCAAAAAATAAATAAAAACAATTTTATATGGCTATTCAGGTAATTGATTTTCTAGTAAAATCATTCTTGTTATTATGAAAACATAATTATGAAAAATGATTGTTGTTTCTATTTATGAAATTATATTAAAAGTAATTTATATGAATTCATTCATTTGAATGATATAAAATTGAATCTTTATTTTTATTTATAATTAATAATATTATATTATGTGTTCAACCTAATTTTTTTAATAATGAATTTTAACCATGGTAATCATTTATCACAACCATTAATGGTAAAATTAATTCGAAGGGCTAAAAATAAAGGGATAGGAAACCAATATAAAAAAAATACCTCCTTAAGCTCGATTTACCTATTTTATTTTTACCTTGACCTTATCATCATAAAATCTAAAACAATTCTAAGTCACTTTCACAATAAAATTACTTTATGTTTTTAAAATCAATTAGGCAATTATTTGTTTGTCTCTCACCTCAATTATAATATGGAACATATTCTCCTCCATTATTCACAAACACAAACCATCTATCTCAGCTAATATAATCCCAAAAATATTTTTATCTTTATTACATTCATTATTGATCTCCCAGTCTTACCTTGAGACTATACTATATCTCCTTAAGGCGTAAGTTGATAAAGGTATTTCAATGAAGAGGTAAGTGTCTTACCTGAATCATTAAAAGTTAATTTCTTCTTCTAATTCATATAAAAATCTTGTATCTATCCTAGAATAATTTTTATAGTATCACTAATGTACTAAGTCATTTATATGATTATGTTATTAACATTTTCTCCCTCCATTACATCTAATTGAAATAAGAACATCGCTTGTGTGTACGTACGACCAGTCTTATCCACGTAGAAGTGTAATTATTTTTAATTTTGGTTTTACATGGATGGTTATAAATTTTGAATTATTTAATTATAAATTTAATTTATGGTATTATTATTATTATATAGATATAATACATCATTTAACGTTATACCCTTCCACCTATTGGAAAATGATGAAAAATCTTGTGCGTATGTGTGCACTACCACCTCTCCGAAGTGATATGATTAATTATTCAATTAATACCAAGAATGAATGATTATAGAATATTATATAATTATTTAAAATTAAATTTATGGAATTATTAAAAATATGGAGATGATGGAACTATTCCATGACACCGTTTTACCATTGACAATATACAAAATTAATTTTGGAGAAATTGACTGAACAATAATAAATTGGCCGACCTCAGAAATTAATATTTAGTGAATGGATTTAAAATAATTATAAAAGGGCCTTGACATATAGTATTGATGGAAAATTTTCTTAGGAATATATTTAATGAATTTAAATTTTTTATTCATAGAATATCAAACAGGTACGACTAAAAAGATACCCACTGTTAGGGGTTCTCATCTAACTTTTGTTTTTGTGATACCACCACCACCAACATATAATATTTTTCATTAAATCACTTTTAAAGAAAAAGTGGGAAACCATCCAGGTTCAAAAACATGTAATCAACCAACTTCATAAGTAATGGAATACTCATTGAAGTGCAGTTTATGTATTTTATAAACCTTACCTCTATAGAGACTCCATTGTAGACCGTAGGCCTTTACAACAATATTTTCTTGGAGAAGTTCATAGATATTATGATCCACGTTGTCCTAGGTTTGAATTAAAATATTCTATAGAGATCTTATTTTAAGAGTTTTATATCTCCTCCTGTGATGCGTTGGCGTATAACTATATATATAAGGGTTATTCATCGAAAATGAAAATAATATCCCAATCATCACACTCTACTGGTTCATTTTTATTCAGGGAGACATCTAACATGACAATCTTCTTTTCTGTATGCACCTGATCTGTAACTGATTCTTTACCTACTTGAGCTTGTTGCTCCTGGTGAGTCCCTGACTCAACATTCTTTTCAAGTCCTTTGTGATTTCTCTTAAGGTTTTTGTCCCTCATTCTAGAAGAATTTTTCCTTTTCTAGAAGACCTTGTAATAAAATGGATCAGTAAATTAGAATATTCTTTACTTATTCTCCCCCTTCGGGAGTGCTGGATAAATACATCTGAGTCTATGATAATGTCCTTTATTTACATAGATGTGTACCTCAAAAAATCCTCTACAATGCACACTTCCTTGGACTCTACTAACTTCGTGGTAGAATCATTGTCCTATTCATGGTGCTCCAGCCCCATAGGAGGAACCTCATCCTGAGCTACCTCCACTTCAGTCCAATCTTCTGGTGAATTACTATCTCCTTTACCCAAAACTAAAAAGTGATTATTGGAGATAATTCCTTTGAGACCTTCCTTAAGGCCATCCTGTATACTGGTGTACACTACCTTTGAGGATGTGGCTTTTGAAATGAATGTTTTCGTGTCTAGTGGACCCAAGACTCTCACCTCGTCAGACCCTCATGAACCTTGTCTTGTCTGAGCTACCATCTCTCGCACATGCATCACTAAATCACTATGGCTTCATGGAATACAAATTGTATTAGGCCTTGAAGCATTTTTCATCTTTTTTGGGACTCCTATGTCCTACTTCATCCACCCTATTATTTCCAAAACCATTAGGTTTTCCCCCTCTTCCCTACCTCACAAGGGGAATTCTTGGTAGCATCAGTCTTCAAATACAAATTAGCGGGAGGAATGATATCCTATGTTAAGGTTTCAGGGTTTTTCTCCATGGAGTGGCTCGACTGCACCATCCCATCATCTAAACCACCCCCTCCGAGTGCTATTTTTAGATTAAACTACACCCTCACGGGCATACTGAATCCAAGTTCCTGAGATGACCACAAAGACCATAATAATCAATCCATGTTTTATAGAATACCTTCTAGTGATAGATAATTTCACCTTCAATATCGATGATAATATAGTCCATAGGGACTTTTGGTACATTAGTTTCAACAGAGATCCTCAGAGATAATAGATGGAATACAACATTGGTATGTTAATCCAAGTAGATGTAGTTACCTACCATGTTTCCAATCAACTGGAGAATCGCCTGGTTCTGGAATGGTAGAGGGAGTCCGGGGGGAGAAATCCAGAGAGCCGAGACCAGAGAGTCTCACATCAGGTGGAAGTCGAAGGACCTTTGGAAGAGGGAAAACAGAAACCATACATACTTCATAAAGTACAAGTCAAATCATAAACTAGGTCCTCTTCAATCGAGAAATGGATTTGAATATTCTTCACATCTAGAAGACCAACAATAACATGGTCCTGTAGATTCCATGAAGAGTGAACAAACCTGTCGAAAGCATTAACGAATGGACATTTATTACCAAATCAGGCCACCAGAGTGAACTTCAAGAGCACTGAAGCTTCTATGAACTCCAAAATAAGATATCAGGACTGAGATAACTCTGTCTATGCAAAATTTGAATTTAGGGCTAACTTCTATTAAAGTAAATCGTGGTAGGGAATATGGGTTAGTGAATGGGGAGAAGCTGGGGTTACCAGAGAGAAGAGAATATAAAGGAGGATCAACCTCATTCTAGAATGTTATACAATCATAAATGAATAAACCACATATATTTTATTTTTATATATTTTATTTTTGGGTTTTATTTGTTTATTTTCAATTTAAAATTTTTTTGGATCAATAATCAACAAGTAAGATACAAGTAAGGGGGTTATTAAAAAAATATTATTTTGATTTTTCATTCAAACTGTTTTTATTCCATGTCCATATTTTCATTAAAAAAATCATTAAGTGATTTAATATACTATAAATATTTGTTAAATTCATATTTATTCCTGTTTTAATTTATATAATAAATTTTAATATTAATCTATTTGGATTGTTCTAAATTTTGTACTTTTTAATAAATGCATGAATGAAATATATGCCCTAACATACACAACATGAATAGGTTTTCCCACCATCATGATGGCTATTTTATTTGATGTTTCCAATAATAATTTCTTTGGATATTTTTAAGAAACAAATTCTTCATATTTTGGGAATTTATTTTTAAAAATGATATATAATGAAATTTGTATAATTTTTTAGAAGGAATGAATTAAATTTTGAAAAGTGATTTACAACTATATTGTTATGTTATGTTACAAGGAAGTTATTTTCAAATTATATATTCCATTTTATTTTATTAAGAATCAGTTTTACTATAAAACAATAATTTATAATGAATAAATGGTCTTTCATTATCATTTAATTATAATATATTATACCTAATTTTTAGATGATTAACTTTATTGTGGTATTGTTCTCTATCACTCTCCATTATTCATTGGGAATTATTTTTTCTCCTCTATGTACATGTTTTAATATCAGGGATTAATTCAAAATCCTTTCTATTAGACTGGTAATTATTAAATTGTATACCATATTTATAAATGGAATTAGCCGTAGGAATATTATTCAGTTTTTTATTTCATTTTCAAGGGAAATATTGATATTCTATATCCTCCATTCCATACAAATAACTGATGAACTATAAAGAATTTTGGGAATTATTTATATTTATCATTAAGAATATGAGGAATACATAGGACATGAAAATTAAATTCGGGTCCCCATCATAGATATCCCCAAGATATATCATCAGACCTCATGAGGCAAAACCATATACATGTCATATTTGACAGGTGTCTAGTTTAAACTAACCCATTTATTTTGAATTATATCTTTGTTGAATGGCCATGATAGTATGAATAATAATATAGTGGTTAAGGGGTTTTGATGAAAAATATCCAAAATTATGCATTCACTTTATTATTAATTTAGTTTCCATTATCATTGTGATTGTTTTGGTAATATTACCCATAGATTACTACTAAATCAAAGCTATTGATTGAATGGTATGTGTTATGATTATCCAATCTATAATGAGGATTATTCATTATTATTTATTTATAACTTCCACTATATGTAAACCATTTTGGGAATTTGACCACACCCTTTATTTGTTTTCCTCTCTATAATATATAATGAATAATATTTTGAATGATTTTAGGAATGTAAGAATGTTTCTTATGATTTTTTAATATATCCAGTGTAATATGTGAATCATAGTTCCATCTAGTTTTACAAAAATGTTAAACTGATATATCCTCTGTGTTGATATCAATTCTCTTTTTTACCATTGAAAAAATGTGAACACTAGATTTGGGTTTCTAGAGATGGGGTGATACAGTTGGTATCAGATCAGTTTCAATGGGAACCTTGGAAAGTAGATTCTGAATGATCATAGATAATATTAGAATAATAATAATAATCCATTTGGTTATTTCGAAACTATTACCATCATAGTTTTTTTTATTTTATGGAATACTATTCTTCTTGATTATGATTTAACTCAGTGTGTACTTCCCTATTGTGGAAGCCAATAAATATGCTGTTGGAACATAGAATATGATGAACATATTTGGGGAAAAGGCTTAGGTTATAATGAATAAACATGATCATATAGGGAAAAATATTATTATACAACAAATTTCACCTATATTTTATCACATCATGTGCACAAGACTTCGTCTTTCAATGGTACTACTACACAATTTGTAGACTAATAATTAATTAAGCCCTTAAAAAAGATATTTCTATCCTTGGGAAGTAATAAAAGGGAAACAGATGTTCTTACAGTGTGTTATATGAAATGATATGTCAATAAATGGTGATACATGTTACAAAAAACTAAATTGTTTGAAGATATATAATTTATATTGTGGAAAACATTTAATTTGATATTATTCAAGAAAAAATTTCCTTAATAACATCAATCTAAAATGTAATTTAAGTTACTATATTTAATTTATAATGAAGAATAATGTATTATAGTGTATGACGCATACATTACAAGGTTATCCAGGCTTGATTATAACTACATACATAATATGGAAATAAATATTGACCATTTATTTTATAGTTCTAAACTGAGATCTAAATGGAACTATTTTCTCAAATGTTTTCATCATTTGATGACATAGTATCATGTCTCATCAAGATAGAGAAATAATTTTTTAGGGATTATATCTTTATGTAAAGTCATAAAAATAAGTGTTCATCTACGAACCATGAAAAATAAATAAGTTAAAGAATAAGAAATGAAAGATGGGATTTTGAACTAGTTATAATTGTGGAAAGAAATACTAAGATACTTGATTAATGGGAACCAGAGTTTATTTCATACATGGAGAAAGGGTTCATAAGGCTCTTAAAATAAATGAAAATAATTAAAGCACTATTATTCAATGCTTCAACTATAAATAGAGAGTTTATTATTCAAGCCAATTTTTTAGGCATCAAGGGAACCTCCCACATTAAATTCCATGGGGAGAGGTCCAAGCTTATGTGATTACTAAAACTGAGGTGAAGCTCCAAAATATGTGATCATAGGTACATTGGTCAAAACCAAAAATTTAGATAAATATCTATTTTATTCTATAATGTCATAACATTATATATCTTCAATTTGTTTTAAGAAAAATTGATATTTACCTAGAATCCTAATAACGGTGTTTTCAATCACCACTCTTAGTGTAAATATTATTAAAACAATGATATTTTAGTTATTTACCATTATGACATGGGGAGAAACCCTATTTTCTTATATAATATTATTCCTCTGGTTGATTTTGAAATACCCTATGATATGGATTGGATTTCAAAATATAATTAATAAAACTAATTTCCAAGAGAAATATTTTATGATTAATGATGGATATGTGGAATCCCATGACATCAAATGGGAGGAAATATCATCAAAATCATATATGGATCCACCCATAATTTCCCCACCTAAAGAAACTCATAGAGAAGAAGATCTGATAAAATATAATAAATTTATGGGATTCATAGTATTGGGGTTATGCTTATTATGTATGAATTAATTATTTTTTTCATGAAGAACTACATGGGCACCAACCTGAGTGTATTGTTGAGTTTTCTAATGATATGAACTGTAATTAAAAACATATATATAAGACTTCATACAGGATAGACATTATAGGATTTTTGTAACTAAAGAAACAATTATAGGTGTGGTGTGATATGAGATTTATTTATCCAAATTTTCACAATAGGGGCACTTATTCTTTTTGTTAAGAAAATATTGGTATATGAGGTTGTTCATCGATTATAGAAAAGTAAATGACATTACTATAATTAAAATATATCATCTACCCCCTATTTATGACATTTTTGGTCAACTACATGCATATAAATATTCTTAAAAAATTGATCATCATTCTATGTATCATCATCTATTAGTAAAGAAGGATGATATTCCAATTTAACCATTTAATATGAAATATGAACATTTTTAATTTATATTAATTCCCATAAGTTTGACTAATGTAGTTTTTTTTGTCTAATAAAAATTGTATTCAAGGATTATACTGATAATTTAATTGTGGTATTTATTGATGGTATCTTGATATACTCTGAAATATATTATTATTATAAGATTCATTTTCAAATCATTAATAATAGTTTTAGCGAAAAGGGGTTATATGGAAGATTTACCAAATGAAAATTTGAGATTTAGGAATTTTCTTTTCTTAGACATATTTTCCCTATAAGGATAGATTATATGTTGATCATTAAAGTAAAATTGTGGTGAGGGAATACTACATTCTGATGAATATAACAAATGAATTTAGTTTCCTTGTTTTAGAATGTAAATATAAAATATTTTTTAAAAAACATTTATCAATTAGCTAACTTGTAAATTATGGTTGCAAGTGTTTAGGTATGAATGATTAGAAGAATGTAAATATGGTTTTGAAAAATTATAGTGATGAATTTTTAATGAACCGATATTATCTCTACCATAGATAAGGAATGGATTTTGTAGAAGTATTTATGCTCAAGGAATAGAGGTGGATGTGTCCTTATGTAGAAAGATGGAGTTTTTGAATATGTATCATGGTTGTTTAAGATCCATGAATATAAATATCTCACCCATTATCTTGATTTGGAAGCTTAAATCTATTCATTGATGATTTTGAGGCATTACATTTATGTTAAAAAAATTTGATATGTATAGTTCAAAAAATATTGAATTAGATGTTTTCCAAAAAATATCTCAACATGAGGTAATGAGAATGTCTAGAAGTACACATGCATCATTTTTTTCATAATAAAAAACCAACCTAGGTAGTAAAATATGGTTCTAGATTCATTGGGTATGAAACATTTAGGTTTTTTTAATAAATAAGGATTCATAATGATTCTATATTCATTTATTTAGTAAATTCGGAGATGAGAATCACTATGTGGGGGAAAACATCACATCTATTACAAATGATTTCGCAACCATACTTCTTTGTGAAAATAAAAACAACAAATCTTTATGATTATAAGTTTCAAAAGAAGATAAATTTATGAATTCTAGGAATATGGAAAACATCCACTGTGATGATAGTGTTTCAAAATTTAGAAATAGTCTATGTGCGACATTTGCACCTGATCTCAAAAGGAAATTATTAGATGGATCTCATATCTCAAATTTCTCAATAAAACATAGTAGAACCAAAATGTATTAGGATATAAAGGAATATATTAGGTGGGATAATATGAAATGGTTAATATTAAACAATATATCATGATTATTGGTTTTTCAGTCGGTAAAGGAAAGGAGACAACATCCTAAAGGATTAATGAAACCTCTTTCTACTCCTATATGGAAATGGGATAATATTCCTATGTACATTGTCACTATATTGTAAAAGACTCTAAGAAATAATAATTCCAAATTTGTTTTTGTTGATCACCTTACCATGTCCTCACATTTCCTCACTATAAGGTAATATGAACCATCTGAGAACATCGTTCTGCTCTATATTAATGATGTTTTTAGGCTACATAGTGAAATAATTTTGCTTATATCTAATAATTAACTACAGATTATATCACGATTATAGAATATTATTTATTTTTGTCTCAACATTGAGTTATATTTGAAATCCTCTTGTCATCCTCTAATATAAGAATTGTTTAAAAGGTCTATTCTGACATTAGAAAACATTTTATAGTCACACTCACTGGAATTTTATAGTATGTGGGATCATTATATACCATCCATGGAATTTTAATATTATTGTATCCTTATTTTTATAATTCAAATGGATCTATATGAAAAATTATATTTGAAAATATTTTTTACACCTACCTTTTGAGATGAAGTTGATAAAAGAAACTTTTAGGCCCAACACTTGTTGAGAAGATAGTGGTGAAAGTTAAAACTACTCAAATTCAAATCCAGGAAGAAAAAATTAGGAAAAAGTTATATATGGAAAATTGGAAAAAGGCTTTATAATTTCAATTGGGATATTATGTTTTCTTTACAGTGTATCCATTAAAGGGTGTTATAAGGTTCTACTAGAAATAGAACCAATATCTTAGGATCATTGGGTAATTTGAAATTATGGAAAGAAATAGATTTTTGGTTTACCATTGGGAAATGCCCCCAAAACTATAAAAATATCATGAAGTGTTCCATATATATATTTTATAAAGTATATTCCAGAAAACTTTCACGTGCCTTCCTCCATTAAAATTGAATTAGAACTCGATTTATCTTAGAATTCAAAGCCTATCCAAATTTATAAAGTAAGAGAATATGTGTAGCAGTATCAAATAACTCAGTTTGTGAAGGTAATTATGAGTAATCATAAAATAGAAAATTAAACATGTTAACCTGAATATTTTATGATGAATAAAAACCCATAAATCTTCATCATGTGAAATTTTTGAAATTTTGTGGTTAAAATGTTTTATATTTGGAATAATGTGCCACCCAAGATTCAATTTTATTGTGTAATATTTTTTTCATAACAAATTATATAATAATTCACAGATCATTATTCCATATTATAAATTTAAAATATTTATAAATTTATTTAAAAAAATTAAGATTATTTTTAAAGTATATATTTCAAAATTAGTATAGGATAATTTTTTTATTTATAATAAATAGTATATTTTTAGTTTATTAGTGAAAATTAATTATTTTAAAAAACATATAATTTTATTAAAACATAATGGTAAGAGAATAACAGTAATGTTTGTTAATTTTTTTTTATAAAAATATATATTAAAAAATTAATTTATTTCTCGGATTATACATGGTTCCCTAGGTTTAGAATATAAGTTGCTAAAAACCTATGATGTTTTAGTAATTATGTCATTACATTCCTTCACACTATCTCTACCATTTTTGTTTTATTTTGGAGTGTGGATTGTGGGGTATCAATTATGGTTTTAAAATCACTTTTGCCCATTTCACCATTTTCATTTCTTATAAACATCTAATGGATCCCACATAAATATAACAAGTTATATACCTAATTTGAAAGGACTACCAGTAATTTTTGGGGAAGCCTTTTTATGTTTCAAACCCAAAAACACTTTGAAATTCATATTGGTCAGGAGGATGGTCGTTTGGGGTCATAACACCCTTTTGGGGGGAATTATTTCATATTTAGGGACTCTATTATATATTTAATATATATTCCGAAATATCATTCTAATCCATATTTTGAATCAGTTACCCTAACCAAACAATCAGGCATAGAGTCCTTTTATTAATAAAAGGGATTCTATTAATGATACCCTATGTATATATCTAATATATTTCATATCTTTACAATGATTTTTAATAAATGGGTTGGTTCTTATATCTTGAATTTATATAACCATAAAATCTAGAGTTTACTTCCTTTTAGGGTGGTAATTAACATTTCAATAATGGGATTTAACATTTATGTGGCATCCTATGTATCATGTTTATATAATGATTAAAAACTCACATAGTTCATTTCAACCATGTTGTTTAAAATCATGTTTAGAGGAAATATATGTTGGAACATAGGCACCGTGTGCTGATCATGATCCATAAAAAGGTGTCCTACATATCCTCTTAGTAATAGGAATCAGAGTCATCACAATTCATTTGTGCCTTCAAGACATACCTCGATATGGATTCCCTTATATAGGGGTATTCATATCATGCCACTAGATAGGGCTTTCACATTGATTTTTCCCTAGATAGGGAGATTTATGATGTGAATGATATGATCATTACTAACCCCTAACCCCACATGAGCCATTTTATGTGTGAGAATGAATGGATATCAAATAAACACTCTTATCAAATTTAGATTCAGGTCTTATGCAAGTCCTTATGAGGTGTTTGATAAGTATATTGGGCCTTAGGAAGGAATCCTACATATCCTACCTATAGTAGGATTTTGAGTACTCATAGTTTAGGTTTTGGTATTCTTGAATATGTCTACTAGATAATGTTATCAGGTCTCGGGTTCTCCATCTAACATGTCTTGGTTTTCTTCCTTTCACACCCAAGGTGTCTTGCTGGAATTTTAGAGGATTTATAGACATGTATTGGTTTCCTGGAATACATGTCCAAATACAATCTCATGATCCATTTGAATTTCTCAGAACACATATCATGATCTAGATGACATGATGGAAGAACTCTCATGGTCTATCTAGCATGTCCAGAGGACATAACATGACAAATATGATATTCTAAGAACATATTCCGAGATCAGGATTTCATGTTTGAAGGGTGTCCCATGATAGGAATGATATGTCTGGAAGACTTTGAAAATTTTAGGCAACATGTCTAGAGGACATTACAAGACATGGATGACATGTTCAAATCAAAATAATTTGTCAGCAATTTTGGAGGCCTACACATGAGTTGTGTGACATGGAATGGATCTATCATGGGATATATATATAGGTCATGTGAAGTGTATGATACCTTCACCTGAAAAATAAAATATCCATATTTTCTTATACCTTCATGATTTCTCAATATTTTTTCACATGTTCCCCAATGTTCATCCAGAATTAATTTGTTTCAAATTAATTATGACCATGTTGACATACAAGGACTATTTCACATAATTTGGACAGAATTCCATATTAACTTCATGTGGAATATTGGTTGATCATTTCAATCATATTTTTATGCCACATGATCCTTTTTATTGTTCCCCAAATTTTACCTTGGGAAGACTCTTGCAATTGTAATAATTTCCACTCTAAGAATCCTTCACTTCTTCACTCTTATGGGTGTAGTCCCTATCATGTGTGAATTTTTTTATTAATTCGGGAGGTTTTAAAATCAATTTACTCTCTTATTATATACAACAATTCAAGGAAAATATATCACAGTTATTAGTTGGAGTAGATGGAGGGAGCATCGCATTATGCGCTTCACGTGATCCTCTGGTGGGTCATCCATGGAATCACATGATAAAAAAGAGACTATGAGAAAACTATATATTTTTCATATTTATGGGGCCCCAAACTATCAAATGGATCTTTCATAAAATATTTACATGTAAAATGCTATTTTCACCTTTGATCTTACATGTATGATAGTATTCATGAGACCAGGACACATGGGGTAAGGCTTTCTCCTGATCAAAAATAATTTCCAAGAGTTGTTTAGAATATTAATAAGGATTGTAATAGGCCTTTAATGAGATGAAGATGACTTTTTAGGTGACCTTTGGGAGCTTAATGTCGATCAAATGAGGTACATAACCCTTTCTCATGAAAATAAATGTATCACGCCATTACGAGAATCTTCCACCTTTCTCAATGTTTTATTCCTTATTTTGCAGTACTTTTGGCCCCTTCCCATAGGGTTTCCATCAAAGATTTGTATGATCAGTGAGGGACTTCACGATTTCATACTAACATTGTCACAGATAGTCATTTTTCATGTATATGATGCATAATGTTATTGAATAGACATGTATAAGGCCTTTACATGATGAAGGTGACACACCAATATGCTCTCATGTGAAAAGATTGACATGTCTCCAAGGGGACATATGAGGTCTTGAAAATTACAAAATCACATCATATAAAATTAACGTGGTTCTATATAAAATAATTATTTCTCATTTTTCACCTTTATTTTTTAGGCGGTTTCATTTGATTTTTAGAAGTCTATTGACTGACAAGTCGCAAAATCGGATGAACTTGTCTGGTAGCCTTTACTTGATCATCAGTTTTTATCAGGAAACCTTAGTAGGAACAGGAAGGTCTTTTAGATAGGCATCACTCGAAGAGGATGACACACACAAAAAGGGTGTAACATTTTGTTGGTTTTCTAAAAAATTGGTATTAATTAATTTTTATAAAGTGAGAGCAGGAAAAAAAATTTCATGGCTAATTTTAAAAAAAATTGAAAAATATGGTGACTACGATGGGTTTTGATAAAATTATCATCGTGCTATCATGGTTTCCAAATTTTACCCCTTTTCTTCTACTAACTTTTAATATATTGATTCATCTACTAATTCTTATATTTCCCTTGGTTATATAGTTATGATGATAATATGTATATCTAAATCCACATGTTCATCTACCCTCATTCTTAGGTGTGTAGTGATTTAGACAGTTCTCTTGATTAATTTAGGAAAGACTTACCAGGAATTATTTTTCCTTATTAAGACAATATTCCAATATACTATTTTACACATGTATTGATGACCATGGAAAACACCCCACCCAACCCTTATATATTCCACCATAAATAGAAAAGGAATGGGTGGAGGTAGAAATCGATCATCAACCTAGGAAATTAAAATTAACAGAATCAAAACCTAACACAACCACATTTGAAATTTATAACTGTATTAATAAATAATACTAGATGTAGAATAAAGAATTCATCTTATTAAATTTAATTAAAAAATACTCAGTAAAGTCACATAGGTCTATCCCCCCCTTTTTTAATCACTTATAATAACAACCCCTACATGGATGAGAAAGTAGATTTGATTATGGAGAGGGGAGACATAACATAACTAAGAACAAAAAATAAAATAAAAGTTGGAAAAAAAAACTATAACTGGTCAGCATATTTTTCTTCTTATACTGGTTTATCCTCTTTCAATCCTCTGTAGCTTTTTATTTATAGGTGTTAATCTATCTCAAGGTGTCAAAATTGGCTCCATTAATGTGTATCCCATTATTCTGGTCCATCATGGTCCACTTAATGGATTTTCCTCCAAATTATCAACATAAATTAATGTTTGGGGTATATGTTAGAGATGTTACACGTCCAAAAATTAGTGTACAAGATGTGTAATGCGTGGTACAATTGATTTTCTTCATGTGGTTTAATTATTCACTTCTTTCAAATCACCCATGATATATTTCATTTAAATGACTTACATGACATATAATTTTTATTTTTAAAAGGTATATCCCAGTTCATTCTAGATATTCATTTCTAAGCTCTAAGATTGGTCCTTGACTTCTACATTCCCCAAAGAAATCATATACATCACAAATAATCATATTTTAGCTTTAAAAATCTAGAGTCACACCACACTACTTTTTGGATTTGATTGAACTTTTTTTCGATCCCTAAATTCTTCAAAAAAAATTGTCCTTTTTGTTTAAGCTCCATATCTTATGTAAAACCATAAAAATAATCATTTTTCGAAAATATTAATAAAGTAATTAAGAAAAAAGACATTTTATATCCCAAAATACATGCATAAAATGTTTTTTTAAATCTTCCAATATATCCATACTAGGATCACGACTGATGGGAATAAAAATGCCACCCCCATTATCCTATACTCTATAACAATGAAGATTTTAAAGGGATTATACCACATGAGAATCAGATATATCACATGTCATGTGGGATTCCTTTATAAGGATATGGTCTACTAGATGCAGATATCATAATCTCACTAGATTAAAATTTTCCATCATTCTATGTGTCATTTTCCCTTGACTATATTATAATGAAAATCTCCATATATAGTTAATAGGTCATATCATGGTCCCAGTGGTTGTCTTACAGGTTGGTGAACTCCCCTCATGGTCCAAATACATGGGATCATTCCAACCATCCCATTTATCAACATTATTAGAGCACAATCATATCCTCTAGGAATAATCTGAGAAGTGGTTAGAGATTTAATTGGGATATACTTTTTTGAGGTAATGGTTCTGATGAATTAGAATTGTTGATCTATGTCAATAAGAGATATTAAGAATTATATAGCTAGATACAGAATATTTATCTTAATAAGGATGCAAGTATTACTCCGTTCATTAACTATCATCTTCCAGAACATCTCAAAGTGCTGATTATCAATTGGTGTCCTAGAAATATTTCCTTTCATCTATACTTGGTTGAATTTTGGATAATAATTTGGGACATTTATCAGCTAGTTGAGATATCTCATCATGGGGAGATTTATGATGATATTATTCCAACCATAGATCCTTGGGATAAACCAACATAAACTTCGGCCAAGGAAAGGGACATACTTACCATTGATAAAGTGAAGTTAAGGGAGGATATAAACCAACACTAACCCTTTTACTTTAATAAATATATATTCATCTTCCTTTACCATATTGAGACACATCCAATGGCTATACACCATTTTCAGTGCCCTTCCTGATAGTTTCATGACAGTTTAGGCTCTTATTGTGAAATCCTTTTGGCTTGGGAGAATTCCACATGGGGATACCAAGTAAGACCAGTGGCATCCATGACTCTCCACCTAGAGAATTTTATAGAAATGTTTTTTAAATGATGGATTTTCATGGGGTGGGGGGGGGGTACATACTCTTGGGAATTCGAGTGTGCATATTAGTTTTTTCATCCTGACGGTCGGAGGGGTTTATTCCAATCCTAATCATACCGACTCTCTCTCTCCTCTATAAACTCCTTGAGCATATTGATTAATAACTCAAAGAAGATAATAATCATTGAATATATTTTTATATTCATGTTTTTATATTTCTATAAACACTTGTTTTAGTGCATTTTATAAATTGACCATTATTTAACATCATTTTTCAATTCATGTTTAATATGTGTCGATTTGGTAGTAATTAATTATCAGCTAGTGAAATTCATTATTTTTTCAGAATTTAATATTTTTCTATATTATTTAACAATTTTTTTGAAATAAATTTTCTTTTAGGATCAATGGATAAACCAAATTTTTAGAAGGAATATTTTTCCAAAATCCATAAATTTATGATCAAAGTATAATCGGTCTTATCGAAATGAAACAAAAGTGGAACCCACAATTAAATCCCATTGAAGCTAAAATATTAACATTAGAGAGATAAAATTATGGGGATAATTTAATTAAACTATTACCAGATATTATTTTTAAGTCTTCAAAGAGATACAGGGAGCCCAATTCAAGGATTAAATTATGTGCTAGATTTGATGGCCCATAATGTAATCCCACCAGTTTCAACATAACTTACGAAGGGAATATTAAATTGGGATGAAATTTAAAATCCATTATGTGAAATATGTAATATCATATTTCTCTTCTAGGACCCCTCCATATCAATCCAGATTCAATGCTTAATTTTTGTGTCAACATGGTGGAAAAATCTTGATTCGGTTTTTTGAGTCAAACATTAAAAAATCTACATTCCGTTTTCCCACCCACCTTTGACTATCAAAATGAAATAAAATGAAATTTAATTCTGGGGGATAGAACCAAGTGACATAAATTTTTTATTTAAATATTATTGGTTGAATTAATTTGAGGTATATGTTTTTCATTCAATTTTAATGTTACGCCGTAATCATGTAGTCACATGTTCATTTTTTCTCATGTAAATTTTTGATTCACCATAGTTTCTATATTATAGTTTTTCTTTTTCTACATACTATTTTTCATATATTTTTTCTTTTTACTCAACACTTTCATACCATTGAATCAATATGAAAATTTATTCACACAAAAAAGTGTAAAATTCCCCACACAATGGTAGAGTGTTTATATTTTCTTTTCTTTTAATTTATACAATTACTCCTTTATAAGTAGAATAAAACCGTCAAATGGAAGAAAAAACCTTCTTTTGTTTGATTATAGGGAGTTTATTTTGGATGGATTTGATATTATTTTAATTCATTAAATTATTTATTTATTTCAATGTTTTGAGAGTTCCTTTTTTGATTTTATTTCTTCATCATCTTCACTAACTTTAATGAATGTACATATTGTGTGCTGGTTCAATCTAATTCCTTGGAGTGATCTAGAAGTTGATCCTATAAGTTTATTTGTTATTAGTAATGTAGTTTTTTTATTGAACCGGTCAATTATTTTTTGGAATATTCTCATTGATTGCATACTTATTTAACTAGTGACTAGATATTTCATAGGAAAAATATTACATCCATTATTTCCCTTACAACATCCTAGGATTGACCAATTTCCATTGAATATTTCAAATAAAATAATTTGGTTTTTATTAGATTTAATACATTCTCTTACGTACTTTAGTATTATTATCTAACAATTTAAATCAACATGATATATGGCCACTCTATAGCTATTCCAATGTTAAACCTGAGTGTCTCAAGGTTACTTCTTCAGTGCTCGTGCATTTGACACCTACATTTACTAAGAAACTCAATTCCACGAGTTGGGTAATTTTGGGAATCACCAAATTTTGGAACCATTTATCTAGAACTTATTAAGTTATCTTAGACACTATTATTCTTTTACCACCCCAAATTATCTATTCTCAGCCCCATTTCTCATATATTTTCCCCTTTATGTTTTTTTGTGTCCTGAGAATCTAGAGATGTAATTTCAGTCTACAACAATTTAGTTTCTTCCACATTTCCCCATCATAAACAAATATTATAATCAAATGTAAAATCGATATTCGGAATACTCTAAAAATATGAACTTAATTGATCAAAATATTAATGATTAATCCACACCCAATGAGATGCAAAATCATTGGGATGATGGGAGTTTAAATGGTAAATTTTCAGACCTCTTAAGGATGGTTAAAGAGATAAATGTTATGGGATTACATGATGTTAAACCTACTATACAAGATATTACTAAAACCATACATGCAAAATTATGTGATCAAATGGATAAAATTAATTCTAAAGTTTCATCATTGATATCAGAACTAAAACTCATTAAAATTATTTTTAGACACTATTCCAACTCAAACTATCCCTTCCTCAATATTGATATAAGAATTTTGTTACAAATAAACCCCCTCACACATTTACTGAGTAACCATAATTAGTATTGGGGATAGTTTAATTGGATTAAGGAATACTAGAAGGGTAGTTAAATTTTGGGGAAAGTGATTTCCTATATTCATAAGAGGTTAATGTTCCTTCATGAATTGAATATTCTGAATATATCCAAAATGATACTTTTTTAGGAGCATCATTCATTGAACCATTGGTAGAGGTCATAAAAATATAGTCCATAACCATTCCTAAAATTCAACTAGAAAATTTTGGGGATGAATAATATTTTCATAAGGGATTGATTCATTCTAAAAAAATTTGGGAAGAGACTGATTTTGATTCAAATTTCAAATATTCATTAGGAAATTCAAATGAAACAAAAATCAAAATTATAGTCCTTCATTCCCTTCTCAATTAAAACATCATAGGTGGTAACCATGGGCATATGTTTTTCATTCATTGTTCTATTGAAACCCAAAATATGGGATTGAACCTTGATATCTTAGTAAAGGATATATAAGAAATTGGATTTACCATTTTTGATATTCCTTGGATTTTAACCCTCATATGACGGCATTTGTTTTTATTTCAAAAATATTTGAAACAAATTATTACTCTTAATATTGTGTAAGTATTTAAAAATTAAATTCTTAAAATTTTGAAATTTTGGAATTGGGTAAGACGGGGGGCCCAAGTGGAGCTAACGACTTTAAACTAATCATTCTCCAGGAAGAAATCCAGCTTCTTCACTGATGTTATTATTTTTTATTTTATTATATTGTTTTTTCAAGGGATCCTTCTTGGAGTTTTTAGTGTAATATAATCTTTTATGTGCGTGATATTTAATATTTTATATAGTTTAGTATTTTCTAATGTAACATATACCTTCCAGAGTTCAAACTTATCCTCCAATCATCCCTAAAGAGTCTACTTGTGACATGAAGACAATGTGATCAATTTATTATTTATGGGTCATCAACTTCAAACTAGAAAATATTTTTCCATGATCCCATTTCAAATCATAATCTCCCACTCTTTCTTCCCATGTATGAACTCTCTCTTCTAATCTCTTTCAAGACTAAGCCTAGTTTCATTATACATTGGGTGGAGTGAAAACAAGAGATTTTAGAAAATTTTTCTTTATAGAAAATTTCAATTCATTATCCTTTCATGGATTAATGTATATTATGAAACATGAAAACTAGATATCAAATAATTTACAATACCTTTAATCTGATTTTAATGAATCTTTATGTTCGTGAGCATAGTTTTAAGAAAGTGTGTTTTTAAGATGTGTTTTTTCATTTTCAACATGTTCATCATTTTAATAAAAATATCACAATGCACCACCATTGGATTGTGTGGTGGGATTTTGAGTTTATGGGGTCTGTTTTTTTTATGATGGGTTTTGGGGTCATTCTGAGATTAATTTGACTATTCAATAAAAAAATGAAAAATAATGGTGACTGTATAGTGAAATGTTTTGTTCAAATCCCTAGAGTATGAAACTTGGGGATTGTGACTCTATAGTTGTATTTCACAAACATTGGATTTAAATATCTATTATAGAGTATGGAATAGACAATTTTTTTTGAATTTGACACTTGGGGATGGTAACTTAATATTTCCCTATTCTAGAATTGTTTGTTTCTTCTCTATTGTGGTAAATAAGTAAAACGACAAAAATGGGAATAAAAGAATTAATAAAAATAAAAATAAAAATAAATATAAATCAGATACATATTTTAATGTTGAATATTTTTCCTACCTAGAACATACATTCCCCCTTCCAATGAACATGAAAATAAACCCCCATGTCTATTGTAATATAAAACAAAACATCATTCATAATTGAAATTGGATGAAATGTGGTGATGAATTTGAAAAATGGAATTGGATTAGAATTGGGATATTATTTTGAACCTATATTGTGTTAAATTATTTTGATAAGTATCATGATTGTTTGAAATATTGTTTTTAATGATAATTGTATATTAAAATGTTTTTGGAAAGGTGAATTCAATTTAATATTTTTTAAAGTAATTTTTTATCAAGACAAGTAACTTCGCATTAGGGGTGTGATTAGGCACTAAAAGAGACTAATACTCATTTTTTTTGTTTTATATTCTTGTGTTTGAAAGTCCCCAAACAATGGTTATAGTTCATTTTGTAAATTAAACTTTATTTAACATCATTGTTAAATCTATGTTTAACGTGTGTCAATTTGGGACCAAATAACAATCAGCTTGTAGAATTCATTATTTTGATTTTTTTAATTTTATATTTTGTGATATTATTGGTCACTATTTATGGAGAATTATTTTATTTTAGTATCAATGGAAGAATCATAGGGAAATATGGACATTCATGTCCATGGATGCAGAAATTTTAGATCAAAGCAAATTGTCCTTCATCCCATCAATTAAAAGTGGATCCCACAATTCAGACCCAATGAATATCTAATTTTAAATGTAGATATAGAAAATTATGGGTATCATTTCCTTAAAATGTTACCAGATCTAATTTTAAAGTCCTCATAGATATCTAGGAAGTTCATGTTGAGGACTAAATTATGTGTCAGATTTGATGGCCAATAAATTCATCCCACCAATTTCATCATAACATCCAAAGGGAATCTCTAATTAGGATGAAATTTATAAATAAATTAACAGAAATATAAAATATCATATTTCTACTCTAATAAACTTTCATTTACCCATCATAAATGATTAATTATTTTGTCAATATGGCGGAAGAATCTCAATCTTTTTTTTTTAGTCAAACATTGAAAAGTATACTTTCCCTTTTTTCCACCCACCTTTGACTATCAAAATTAAATGGAATGAAATTTCATGTTTGGGGATTGACCCTAGGACCATAAAATTTCTATCTAAGGTGGTGTGCGTGAATTAATCTTTTTTATATATTTTATTCATTCAATTTTAATTCTACACAGTCATTTTTTAATCACATGATCATTTTTCCTCATGTAAGTTTTTGTTTTACCTCATTTTCTTAATTAAATTTATTCTTCTTCTTATTATTCGTCATTTATTCCTTCCATTTACTTAATAAGTTGATACCATTTGATCAAGGTGTGAATTTATTCTTATAAAAAATTATGAAATTCTATACGAAACTGTGGAATGTTCATTTTTTATTTGTTTTTCATTTCTTCAATTCCTCATTTATAAGTCAACTTCCACCATATATTGAGATACTTACATCATTATAAGGATGCTCCATTTTTTCTTTTATTAAATAGGGTTTTTTGGGATGGATTTGATATTATTTTATGTAATTAAATTCTTAAATTATTTCAATGGTTTGAGGGTTCCTTTTTTGACTTATTTTCTTATTTATCCTTCTAAACTTTAATGACTAGTCATTTAGAGTGATAGTATGATCCAATTACTTGGAAATATCATGAACATAATCCTATAAGTGAATTGGTGATTATAATTGGAATGGTTTATTTATTAAATTCATGAATTATTTTTTGGGATCATCTCATTGATTGGAAGCTTCTTGAACAAGTGATATGTGATTTCATTGGAAAACATTTATATATATTCTATACCTAAAAACATCCTAGGGTCATCCCATATCCATTAATTGTTTTAATTATAGTAATTGGGATTTACATTATAAAACTAAATCTATTCTCTTAGGTACTTTTGTATTCTTCTATCCCAATTGAAATTAATACAAAAGTTGTCCACTCCATAACCAATCCTCCACCAAATATTATTGTTTCAAGGTTACTTCTTCAATCCTTGTGGATTTGATCCTTATATGTACTACAACAACCAATTTGAAAATTATTGTAAATTTGGCCTCTATCACATATTCAATATGGGAACATCCACTGCAGTTTTTGAGTCCCTTATAATACTTATTTGGATGGATATGAGATCATTTCAACTGTTACAAATATTGTAACACTACCATGATCCTTAATGATTTGTTTAATCTTAGGATGTTGAATATTTTTGGTTTTTAGGTGATGATTCTATGACCTAATGAGGCCATTGACCTCTTGAGCCATCATTATTGGTTTAAATTCATTACCTATGTTTCACCGACAATGATTATTATTGATAACGGTAGTGACTCTATCGATGAGAATTCATATAAATCCATCTCCAATATGAATTTATCATCTCATTTATAGATGATATTATTATTTAAAATACATATACCCCATATATATTCTCTCATAAATATGGATGTAATCAAATGTTTTCTCCTATCCTTTTAGCTAGCGTGGGGGGGGGGGACGATATCTTGGGATTATCTATCAATTGTGGATTATGTAGGCATGTGAATGCAAAAAAAAACATTGAGTATTATTATACCAATTAGTTCATAGGTCCTCATATATTATGAATATTATCAGGCTGGGATATAATACTACCCTGGTGGTGTATTGAATAGATTGTTCCTTCAGGTTGACAAAACGTTTATTTCAACGAGACCCTTATCTAGTACAGTAATGGAGTTGATTCAAGAATTGGTAGAGCCTCCATGTAATCATTATTGTTCTAGAAATGAACATTCATTTAGTGGGAAAAAGTATTTTGAGGAATATGTTCATTCAATAGTATTGATGGGTAATGAAACATTTGAGAGAAGAGAATATAAGGCTTCCTCCCTCTCTTATTCGTTAGCTAAGACAATCGTTATAACTTCTTATGTTCCCACCCTAATGAATATAGAGAACCAATTTATTCAAAATAAAATCTGATATAAAATTCATGCACTGATTAACAAGACTCCCATGTAGTGGTTTCAATTCCAGGAAGAATGCCTTCTCCATGTATTTCTTGATATAGGTTCATGTGTATTTAACTGCAATCTATTTCATGATATTATGAGATAAAATGTAATGGTCCGAAAATAATTGGCATGTATCGATGGGGAATTGTGTTGTTCTGATGAGGATACTCCCCTAGTCAAATTAAAAATGTAACATTTTAATGTTCTGTAACAAATACATGAGATAATCTCTCATCTGCATTCCTAGAGAGATGAATTGATCACACAGATAGTGAAATAAGAGGAGATATTATCATACTCAAATTCTAATCTTTCAGAGTACTCATACTTATTTGGATACTAATCATAAATAATTTTATGATTTTTCCTCTTTTATTTAAACTATTATTCCTCGATAAGTGGTAGATGAATTGAGGCACATAGATCTTCAGCAATCAATCGATAGTTCTCATCAGACTCTGGCTGATTTGGAAAACTCATCCAATTAAATTTTATTGTTTTTTGATCATAAATGTTTTTGATGGAATCCATGGTGAAGATCCATATTTTGGAAATTCATCTATATTAAATAATTTATTAATGAATTAATACTGTATAATTTACATATCATTATTCTTAATTCATTCATTTAGGATGTGCATGACATTTAATTGATCAGATATCGTATAAAGGACCTTTAAACCAAACCGTTATTATTCTGTAGTTTGGGGTTTTTTATCTGAGACCTTCTATTGTTGTATTTTAGGGTCTTCATAATCGAACCTTATAGTTATGATAATATACTATTCAAAAATTAATATGATACTTGTATTTTAATATCATGTTATAAGAAAATATGGTGTGTATTATAACAATATACGGTATGGACATATTTCATGCAGTTTATCATCATTTGGTATGGACATCTACCATGAAGGATAATGGTATACGACAAAGACATAATCAGTGTAGTTTAACATCACACAGTATGTATGTAAAATGATATGTAGTTTAATGTATCACTAGTAGGAAATTATTTATTAAATAAAGGTAATGGGATAGAAATGTTAGGGATGACCCAAAACACCCAATGGTGCTTAGTTCTTCCATAGTGTTATTGTGGATCATGGGGATCTGAGTTATTTTCATCAAGGAGGAAATGCATCTAATTAGTGGGCCAAAATACCTTATTAATAGCCCTTATAGATATTACAGTTGTGGTCAAGTAGGGGTGTCCCAATCCCATTCCATGTAAAAAATGATTTTGGATATGGTATTGGGGGAAGGTAAAATATTTTGGATGTCGTGTTCACCTGTGTAGTTGGAATGTCAATTTTTTAATTCATGTGTTTGATAGTTTCTAATAATGAATATGGAATGGGAAAGACATACCAAAGAACCAATAACACCCTATAGTGTTGGGATCTTCCACAGTGTCACTGAGGATTAGGAAGATTGGAGATCCTTACCTTTATTGTGGGGATTCCTCTAGTTAGTAGGTCAGAAGCCCTTATGAATAGGCCTATAGGGGATACATGCATGGTCAAGTATAGGTGTACCACTTATTTCCCAAAATCCGTGAAATATTTTTGAAGACTCAAACGTATTGATGATAATGTGGGGTCTGGAGAAAAGTGATATCCATGAAGGGTTCTAGCATACTAGGTAAGTTTATCTTTTATTTGGGATACTCAGTCCCTATACCTTATTGTTTTGTGTTACGTGGTGTGGGACATAAAAAGGATTGGGAATGGAAGTACACATTATTATATTTTGAAATGGTACAATACATGGTGATATAACCTCATAGATGTCAGATCCACTAGAATATTATGGCTATGGGGATTGTAAATCATAGTTTAGGAATATCTAAATTAACTGGATGTCAAAACTGGTGGATATATATAGATCATTGGTAATGGATAAAGCCTAAAATATTAAATGCGATAAGAATAATAACTCTTTGATTTAAGGGGTATTCTTCAAGACAAAGGACTAGTTTAGATGAATCAGTCAATGTTACAATTTTTCTATAGGGAAGAACCAAGAGAAGGAAATACCAAGGTCCATGGGCTTCCAAGAGAATGCAATAAACTAGAAGAACTAGTTGTTTTAACTTAGTTCTCAAAGACAGAAATGTGGTCTATGGAAATTTAAATATTCAAGAAGGTTTAGAGCACACTTAAAGTTGTGTTTCTCCCTAATTAATATTTTATCATGGTGGTGATATGTAAAAAATCATTAATCTCACTTTTTTCCTAGACCTCAGTGTCCATCGAACATGTATCAACATTTACTGGGGCCATAATGTGGGACCTCTGAAATTTGGTCCTTATACATTTATTCTCTACCTTTTTTCCAAACTCTGGAGGTGAATAGCTTAGCGAGTGGAGGCTTGACATTTTATCAGTTTTCCCTTTATTGTTTTCAAACTAAAAAGTTTTATGTCACTTTCTATGGATGTTTTATGGTCTTCTTATTTTTACAATCAAAGGATAAAATTTATGTCTGTATAGCATTGACCAAAGTCCACAGAGATTATGGTTGTGTTGAACATGGACCTGGTATGGGGTAAATGTCGCACAATTGTCTTACTAAGTTACCTAAGGTCAAGAGTACCCCAACATACATTTGATAAGGAGATGAAAATATTGTGAATCGGTGATCAAGGTTCTCTAGTCATGAGTAATGATATGTGACTATCATATTAGGGATGACTCAAAACACCCTATGGTGTTATGTTTTACCACAATGATATCATGATCACAAGGACTAGAATCCATTCTTGTAGGTACATGATGTCTCTAATTTGTATGTCAACCTCATTTGCATCACTAGAATGGTCAAAAAGATATTTATCTTATTCTTCAAAGAACCATGAATGTATTTCAGAATCGTGAGGTGCTTAAGACATTATGTGTGATTAATGTGTTTATGAGATTAAAAGATAGTGAAAGAACCATATATTGTGGTTAATTGGGGTCATGTTCTTATGTTCCTTTGATAAGTAATGATTATGGGTGAGGAATCTCAAATTTTAATGTTATGTTGTGGGGGATATATTTGTCATGAAGATTAACATCATGGGATATGTTTGTTTTCCCTGAAGTTTAGTGTCATGTGGTAAGGATGTGAGCAATGATTTGAAAATTTTCAATATATCCTTAGTGTCACATTAAAATGCTTGGGGGGGACTTAGGTGTGGGAAAAAAATTTATCCATGGAATGGATTATTGGTGTGTATCCATATATTGGATCCCTTCTTGTGAAAATTCATCTTTTTCAAAATAAAGACACATATTGATCTAAATCATGCATAGGAATAATGAGCATGTATGACTCGACCATATTTAAAAAGAGGTATATTCTACTCTTATGGATTGGTTTTCCCAGGTTTCCCTTTTCATATTATAAGGATTAGATTAATTTCATATCCAAATCTTTTTGAAGACCCCCTACATATATCTGAATCATATAAAAGGGATAGGGGTTTCAAATTTAGTGCAATTTGGTACTCATAGAACATGAATACCACGCAGTGGATGCAAACAAGGATAGGATGTCATAATCATGAATTGACAATTGGTATTATACACTGATGCGTGACATCAATAGTATTGAAACCCTCTTGAATAGTTGGGTCATGAAACGTGAAAATCAGAACCCAAGAGTATATAAGTTAACATAAGGTGGGAACTAGTGGGTATAGGTCAACTATTTATAATAGTGGAACTGTATAATGTTCCACACAGTGAGGATAATAAATCTGGAATTTTAGGGGGTTCTTCTTAGGATCAAAGGGTTTATTTTGATGAAGCAGTCCATCTTAACAGTTTTCTATAGGGAAGGGATAAGTGAATAGTAGACCAAGGTCCATGGTGTTCTAGGATAAGAATAAAAACTCATGGAATTGTTGGTTTTGACAAATATATTGATGATATAAATATGAATCATAGATAAAGTAACATCCAATGAGGGTTTGAGAACCCTAATAGATACACCATCCATAATGGTACAAATTTTGAGGTGAACAAATAAAAAATATTATTCTAGGTAATGGAACCTCTAGAGTGGATGACTAGATCAATTTTAAGACCATTTTTCATGTAGTTTAATTTCATGTTATGAGGATGTGGTCATGTATCTTAGAATCAATCGACAAGGACATGGTCTGATAGTTTAATATCATGTGACTAGGACTTGGTTCCCATTATTTTATACATCTTGGTTAAGTTATCCAAAGATGATTTCTAGGTTCCCTAAGTACACATGAGCCATGCTCAAAATGGGACATAAGTATAAGGACCCGGCCTTAAAATGTTACATAATATTGAATTAAATGAATAATTCACATTGAGGATATTTTTAGGTTTAGAGTTTTAGAGAATTAGTCCATAACTATTACATAACAACTTTAATATTACATGTATACAATACTACTCAGTATCCATTTTTTATAAAATAAAAACTCTTAAAAAGAAACATGTCTAGTTCCATGTTTTAGACAACATGAATTTTCCTTGATCCAATCCTTGACCCTATTCATCTTTAAGTCCTGTGGAAAATATTTCAAAAAAATGGGATGAGCACAAAAATCCCAGAAAGGGTTATAAAATAGGGAAAGAAAACATTATCCCATCAATAAATACAAATCAATTAAACCATACACTTCAATCAAAGCATACGTTACAAAATCATAAGATTTATGAATAACACACACAAATCCTAAATCTTAAAGGTTACTTATTGAATCCATATCAAAATTACATTATAGTTATCACAACTGCATAGGGAGTTACACTTGGAATACCAATCACAGTATATTCCCTAAATCTCTTAGAAGAAACATCACTTTTCCCTCCGTCACGTTACCTAATGCATTGGAGATCTATCTTGGGCTCACCAGCCCAAGGTTTATCACAGAACCACCAGTATACGTAAATAATGCCCAATAACCATAAAATAATAAAAATATACAACACATGTATAAAGGAAATATAACATTTCCACATTCCAATATATCGAATCAATATATTGAAATAAACAATGTTTTATCAAATTATTTTCAAAACCATTTAAAAAGATATTTTTGAATCAATGTGTCCCATACAACTTTGAAGATTTTAAGTGAATTATCATCTGAAAACATTAATATCCATATAAATAAATCCTAAATCCCATTTTTAAAACATGGAAATTAATGAGAAATATTTAGAAAAATAAATCTTTAAAACATTTAAAATGATATTTTAGGTAAAGAGTTTTTTAACAAAAAGAGAGACGCTTGAATACAAATAATTGAAGAATAACTATTTATCATAACTTTATAATATCATGAGAATAATGGGATTCATGATATAATATGTTAAAGTATAGTATATACCCCATATATGAGTAAATTCGTGCATAACAACAATGAAGTCTCAGTGGAAATGTAAATTGGGATGAAATCCCTTATAAAAAAGGTATCCTTAAATTAAGGATAAATCAATCAAATAATTATGTGTGAAAATTATAAATACACCAAATATAACTAGATATTATGTTTAAAACAATCAAAGTTCATTCACACATATTAATAGGATGATATATTCAATAAGTACAAGTTTAACCCAAAGAATTGAAATTGGGTTAAGAAGCTCCCTTGTAAAAATTCGACACCCTAACGACGTCACTTTAAAATTAATAAAATGAGTTGATGGGATAAAAAGGGTATCTAATCACTTGGACATAAAATTTACACCAATAAGGATATATAAGAACATATACCAACATAAAAAGATGTAAATTAAAATACATAACAAAAAGAAGTCTTTTAAAAAGAGGAGGGTGAAAGGTTCCCTTACCGATTTGGTAACTTACAAAATATACACCAAATGAAAGAAGGATAATAAAATGAAGATGTAAATACTCATAAATGAACATATATTAAACAAAGAGTACAATTATGGGCACTAAATACACCAAAAAAAAAGGAAACATATGAAAATATAGCATGAATCTCACGGGAATAAAAATTGAGATGAAACCCTTTACCACGTTGTAATCAACTGAGTCGTATGAACAAAAGTTAATAACCACAAAATGAATCATATAATAACTTAAATATAATGAGAATCATAATAATATATATCAAATGTAAATACAAAACACCCCATATGCAATGAATAAGTGGTGAGAAAAGGAAATCTCATGGAATTGAAAATGAGATAAGAAAATCCCTTACCTCATGTCCGACTTGACTCGTTAGTTCCTTGTTCTTCATGAAAAAAAACTAAAGTTAATTTCTACTTTATTAAGAACCTTTTTAAAGTTTATTATTACTTTTATATCACTTATTTCCATGTTATAAACATGGTTTAATCTTTTAAGTTAATAACGTTCGTTTTGTTGATAATTGGTACTTGAGTCAAAAATGGACTTCATCCAATTACAAGTTGTTCACTTAGTCAAAATTTTGTTATATAAAGAATGATATTCATGATTTAGATATCATATATATCATATATATCCAGTATATATATATATAGATATATATAATAGTACATATCATTTGGAGTTAAGAAATGAAATGCACCATTCATGGAGACGGTAAGCCTTACGTACGCATGAATGCTACTTTGATTTCTATTTCTTATTTTAATGGAATTAAAAAATAATTATACATAGTTATATTATAATTCCAGTATAATATAATATATAATATCAACAAATACATCCTTTATATGTCCCACATATGGCATTAATGAGTCATATCACTTTGAGGGGGCGGTAGTCCGGACTTCCTCAAATGAAATTATCGCGCTTACCCATAATGGAAACCAAAAAGGCGTGATATAAAAGGAATTATAGAAGAATAAAAAAAATATAAACATAATATATATCATATATAAATATAGTTCAATCATAAATGCCACCTTGAGAGGCTATTGGAGATATTTGAATAATCATTGTTTCGTGAGGTGTAAGTTTTCCATTCATAGAAACATTGTGTTCCTCATCCATTAGATAGAGGTGTGTGTAAGTGTAGTTAGAATAATTCTCATAAAAACATCCTAGTATATTTAGGATACTATTTTTGTTACAAAATAAAAGAATAAAAAGAGTTTAGGGGTTGGAGAAGTAAAATAAAGAAAACAATTTAAGAGAAACTGTTACCTTTAATTTGGGTAACTCCCTTTGATTTGAACCAAAGGACTTCTTGAAGTGCCTTCTTCCAAAGGCAAGGCTTCTAGTAGGAGTATAGGGATGTAGGGAGATTAATTAGGTAGAGTTTGGATGAGGAAAAATGCTTTAGAGGTGTGAGTAATTGGTTAGAAGTGGTCTCTTTTTATAAGGGCGAGGAGAGGCTCTTTAGGAAAGTGTGAAAACATTATTTCATTATAAACATATATTCAGTTTCAAGAGGTCCAAAAATCATTAAAGTTGAAGATAATATGACTATTATTCTAAATAAATTCATCCAATCATAATTGGACAGGTTTTGGATAATATTTTAATCATTATAATCTTATTTATTTAAATGATTTATTAATGAGGTAAATACTGCATCATTATTGTGTCATGAATAATATAATTTATTAGATGTCTAAAAATTATAAAAAAATACTATCATTTAGGAAATATTTTTATCTTTCTAAATAATATTTAAAGTAAAAAATATGACTTATATAAAACCATATAAAAATTATTTTACTAAAAGATATTTGTTTGTGTCATTTTTTGCCTTTACATTAAATTAATTAATCTAAAGTGCCATTTTCTTTTATATGTGGCTCTATGGGGTCCCAAAATAGACCCAAATATGCCCATGGTTGGCCTTTACTCATCCAATAAGGTTAGGACAAGTTTTAAGGTTATTTTTAATTATTATAATATTCTTTTTACCTTGAATTACCTTATTTACCTTTAACTGTGGTAAATAAAAGTCAAAAGTTACTATTCACCAAAAATTATTTTCATCATATTGAACCACATTTTACTAAATAATAACAAACATGTATGTAGGATATTCTAAATTCAATTCAAAGAAGTGGTAAAATTTTATTTAAATGAAAAATTCAGTTTTTTTTAACTACTACTAAGTGGTTTCACTATTCATCAAAAATTGAAGTTTTTTCAGAAAAATACCAAAAATTCAGTCTAAGATATATTTGATATTAAAAATTCAAAAATGATGTATATTTTACCAAATTATAAAAATATAATTTCCATTAATTAATTTAAAATTAATTTCCGTTTTTAAAACAAATAGCGTGTTTTAAAGAAATAATAACTATCAAAAGATTGATAGTTGATTATGTCCAATTTCAAAGGGAAATTGCTTCAAAAGACAAACAATAGATTAAATGGTAATAATATAATATATTTAAACTTTAGAAACAATTAAAAGGATAATCTAACCATATAAATAAATTATATTAAAAGGTAATTTTGAATTCAAATATTGTATTTTTCACTATTCATTAAAAAATGAACTTTATCAGAAAAATAATTTTTTTTTACCCAAAGTAAATTTTGATGGTCCAATTATAAAGAAGAATTTTATTTTGTAAAATATAAAATATAAAAGTGACAAAAAAATATATTTAAAAAGGGTTTGCCATCAAAAGGTGGTAAATCGACCTTTACTGAATATTAGAGTATTCATGCTTAAAATTAAATTCATTCAAATTTTAAGACTCTAACATTTATTGGATAAATGTAAATACATTTAACAAACATGTATAATCATTTTGTAGTTATTTTTGTTCATTCACACCAATACAATGTCTAGGAGTAAACTACCATTTAAAATAATAATATTAAATTATTAGTGTGCAATGTAAGATTTAAAAGAAACCTGTTGTTGTGTATCAGGTACGCTATCGAACATAGAAACCCCTTTAAAGTAAAATTAATATTTAATTCAAAAATATTCAAAAATATGAAAATTTTATATTATTTATTTTCCTGGGATGTTACATCCTTCCCCCCTTTTGGGAATTGCATCCTCGCAATTTTAAAATTGGGCTCAGAAACATCATTGAAAGTCCCACATCGGAAAAATAGTCAATAAAACTATCACTTTAAAATAAAGGAAGAGAAGTACAAAGGTCACCCGAGATAACCAAAACTATGATACCATGTAGGAAAACATGGATATGGAAGAGAAGACAAATGGTCAATTTCTAATGGAGAGTGATAGAAAACATGATTAGGAGAAATTTAACCACCAGAAAATCACAAACATGTGATGGGTTAAATGGTCCTTGATTCCCTAGTAGGAAAAGTTAACAAACAAAGTTTTTGGTTTAAGTTACTTTTTATAAAGTTGAGGAATTTATTTTTGAGCTTAAATAAAAACATAAGGAAACATACTTACTTGTCATGTAGACTTTCATCCTTTAATAAATTCCTACCACAAACTCATCTTTTCTCCAAACGATGAGTATTCAAACTGACTTGGTCACATTAAAAGTGCTAAAATCAGCTTCTATAGTATCACATAATCCACAAAATATGAACTATATATTTCCCATGTCTTTCGACATTATCAAAAAAGAAAACGTTTAGTATAAGATGAGATAATCCCTAAAAAGGATAAAATTTAAAAAAAAATAAAAACTACTCTAAATCTCCAAAGAAATATTAACAATACCCAAAGTTCAAAAAATACTATTCAATAAAAATATGTCCATAAAATTCTTCAAACAAATCCAAACTAATATTGAAACCTAAATCTTAGAAGGATTTAATCACATAGTCTTCCAAGATAAATCTTAACATTTATCTCCAAATAACATCAATTACTCTTAAAGTCTCATATTGGAAATTAATTAACCTAATCACATATCCTTAATGATAGGTTAATAATTCCTATAGATAACCCAAAATCACTTATTCTTGACTCATAAAATCATCTAACTAAAAAGAATTAGTCATACAGACCAGGGACTTCACGTATTCCAGTGGTAGGTGATAAATACTTGTCACACTTTGGTTGTGGGTTTGATTCTCGCAGCTTTGTTCGATACGATGAGTTGTCATGTGGTCTTCATGTCGTCCTTTTTCAAAAAATATATAATTTTATAACATTCCCAAAAAGAGATAAATTCATCAAAAATAACCATAACATATTATAACCACAAAGTTTATCTAATAACATTCATTTTCCATCCCAAAATTTATTAACCTGTAATTGCCTCAAATTCAAGGATCATATAAACCCAAATGGTTCATTATAACTATATCCACAAAATAAAATATAATTATTCCATGAATAAAATTTTCATATATCAAACTTAAGGGTTAAAAATACTATAAAAAGTATTCTAATGTAATTCCCATCATCAAAAGAGCCTTAATAATCTTAATCATTTCACCATCCTAAAATATACCATAACTCTTGAATCCCTTATATGTTGACTTCTTACTCATTAAACATTCTTCATGATCCATTAACTATTCCTTTACAACTTATTTTGAAATAATCTTGTCCTACAAAAAAATCATGAATCATATCCTAAGATTTAATATTATAAAAACACATGTTATGAAATAATCCATACCTTTCACTGGTCATTGTCAGTTTCTTCATCCTCAATCAGAATGGAATTAGGTATTTTTAAACAAATATTTGTACGATCATGGTGATCCCATTCCCAAAACTTATTCTCAGGACATGTGTTTCTATAATGACCATGCACACCACATTTAAAACATTAAATTGGTCCATCATAAAGAACTTATTTCCCTTTCCTAGAGTCAACTGGATGCTTCCTTTTTCCATGGCAGGTTCTTGCTTTATGACCTTCATTTACACATCTATAGCACCTTACTGTTCCTTTGAAACATTTTCCTAGGTGTTTCTTTCCACATCCTTGACACATAGGTTTCTGAATATACAAACCTTTATGATTATTACCTAAACTTCCGTGGGGATTTTTTCTCACATATATGATGCCTTATAAAAATCACCAAGGTTCAAGTGGGAAATCATGACTCCAGATAGTTGGTTGAGAATAACCACAAGAGTTCTCATTGTAGCTACCATTTAATTCAATTGATCCTTTAGAAAACCATCACAGTTTTCTTCACATCCACTGTTACTTTGATGCATGTTAGATCCAGCAATTTACTAAAACAAAAAAAGGTCAGTGCGAGTATATCACTAAAATCATCATATAATATCTTATGAAGAGGGTAAATACTTATTCATGTTATATTAAACTCATTAAAAATAACTACTACTCTTTGTAATGTGCTAACCATTATGGTAATGTCACTTATGATTAGATAACACCCTAACCTCTAAGGTTATCTAAAACGACCTCTGATACCGACTATAAGGACCCGACCTTAAAATATTACATAATATTGAATTAAATGAATAATTCACATTGAGGATATTTTCAAGTTTAGAGTTTTAGTGAATTAGGACATAACTATTACATAACAACTTGAATATTACATGTAGACACTACTACCCACTATCCATTTTTTCATTAAATAAAAACTCAAAAAAAGAAACATGTCTAGTTCTATGTTTTAGACAACATGAATTTTCCTTGATCCAATTCTTGACCCTATTCATGTTTAAGTCCTATGGAAAACATTTCAAAAACTTGGGATGAGCATAAAAAGCTTATAAAGGGTTATAAAATAGGAAAGGAAAACATTATCCCATCAATAAATACAAATCAATTAAACCATACATTTCAATCATAAAACATCTTATGAAATCATAAGATTTATGAATAACACACACAAATCTTAAATCTCAAAGGTTAATTATGGAATCCATATCAAAATTACATTGTAGCTATCATAGCTACATAGGGAGTTACGCTTGGAATACCCATCACAGTATATTCCCAAAATCTCTTAGGAGAAACATCATGTTTACCTCTGTCACGTTACCCAATGCATTAGAGAGTTATCTTGGGCTCACCCACCCTAAGTTTATCACATAACCACCCATATATGTAAAAAATTTCCAATAACCATAACATAATCATAACATATAACACATTTATAAAGGAAATATAACATTTCCACATTCCAATATATCAAATCAAGATATTTAAATAAACAATGTTTTATCAAATCATTTTCAAAACCATTTAAAAATTTATTTTTGAATCAATGTGTCCCATACCACTTTGAAGATTTTAAATGAAATATCATTTGGAAACATTAATGTCCATATAAATAAATCTTAAAACACATTTTAAATAAAATTACATTAGTGATAAATATTTAGAATAATAAATCTTTAAAACATTAAAAATGATATGTTAGTTAAAGAGTTTATTAACAAAAAGAGAGATGCTTGAATACAAATAATTAAAGAATAACTTTTAATAAGAACTTTATAATATCATCAGAATAAAGGTATTCATGATATAATATTTAAAAGGATAGTATATACACCATATAAGAGTCAATTGTTGCATAACAACAATGAAGTCTCAGGGGAAATGTAAATTGGGATGAAATCCCTTATAAAGAAGGCATCCTTAAATTAAGGATAAATCAATCACATAATTATGTGTGGAAAATATAAATATACCCAATATAAGTGGATATTAAGTGTAAAACAATCAGAGGTAATTCAAAAATATTCATAGGATGACATATTCAAGAAGTACAAGTTGAACCCAAAGAATTGAAATTGGGTTAAGAAGTTCCCTTGTAAAAATTTGACAGCCTAACGGCGTCACCTTAAAATTAAGAAAATGAGTTGATGAGATAAAAAGGGTATCTCATCACTTGGAAATAAATTTTAAATAAATAAGGATATAGAAGAACATATCCCAACATATTAATATGTAAATTAAAAGACCTAACAAAAATAATTCTTTTAAAAAGAGGAGGGTGAAGGGTTCCCTTACCGATTTGGTAACTTATAAAACATACGCCACATGAAATAAGTATCATAAAATAAAGATTTAAATACTCATAAATGAATTCATATTACAGAAAGAGAATAATCATGTCCAGTACATACACCACAAAAAAGGAGATAGTGGCAAATATAGCATGAATCTCACGGGAATAAAAATTGAGATGAAACCCTTTACAACGTTGTAATCAACTGAGTCGTATGACCAAAAGTTAATAAACACAAAATGAATCACAAAATAACATGAATATAATAATAATCATGATAATATATATCAAATGGAAGTAAAAAAACACACCACATGCAATGAATAAGTGGTGAAAAATGGAAATCTCATGGAATTGAAAATGAGATAAGAAAATCCCTTACCTTGTGTCCGACTTGACTCGTTTGTTCCTTGTTTTTCCTAAATAATAAAACAAAGATAATTTATAATTTCTTAAGAACCATTTTCAAGTTTATTATTCCCTCTATATTACTTATTTCCATGTTATAAACATTATGTAATCTTGTAAGTTAATAACGTTCGTTTTGTCGATAATTGGTACTTGAGTCAAAAATGGAATTATTACAATTAAAAGTTGTTCACATAGTCAAAAGTTCATTATATCCAGAATTATATTCATGATTTAGATATCATATATATCATATATATCCTATATATATATATATTTATAATAGTACATATCATTTTGAGGTAAGAAATGAAATGCACCGTTCATGGAGACGGTAAGCTGTACGTACGGATGAACGCTACTTTCATTTCTATTTATTATTTTAATGGAATTAAAAAAAAGGATAAATAGGTATATTATAATTCCAGTATAATATCATATATAATATCATTAACTCTAACCTTTATACGTCCCACATATGGTATTAACGAGTCATATCACATTGATGGGGCAGTAGTATGCATTTCCTCATGTTGATTGTTATCATCACGTGATAAGGACTTAAGAAGTCGTGAATTTTATTCTCTAACTACTAATACATCAAATTTTCAGTTTAACATCATGTGGTAAGGATGTATCTATCATTTTATTTTTATTCATGTGATGAATATGTTTCCATTTCAGTTTAACATCATGAGGTCATGAAGTTTTCCATTTAGTTTAATTTCATGTGGTCAATACATATTCCTTTTATTATAACATCATGTGGTAATAACATCTTCCTTGTAGTTTAGCATAATACATTCAGGATGCATCCATTATAGTTTAACATCAGGCAGTTAATAATTATTCCTTTTAACTTAATGTCACATGGTTTGGATGTCTTCCTAAAATTTTAACTCTATGCGGTCTGGATGACTTCCTTAAAATTTAAAATCATGTGGTCTAGACATATTAATTTTAGTTTAGAATCATGATTTCAGGTTTTATCACTCACCTAATAACATCATGTGGTCATGATATATTCTTTAGTACACAATCATGTGGTCAAGAGTTATTCCCTACATTTTAGGATAATGTTATCTGGACGTGTTCCTTTGATTTTAACATCATGCAGTCATTACATATTCCTTTCTATTTAAATTCATGTGGTCAAGATTTGTTCCATGTATTTTATCATCATGTAGTCAGGTTATATTCCATGAAACATAATGTCATGTTTTCTAGGAATCTTACTTTTATTATAATTTCATGTGTTTAGGATGTCTTCCTTATAGTTTAACGTCGTGTGGTTAGGATGAATTCCATTATGTTTAGAATCATGTGGTCCAAGTATCTTCCTTTTACTGTATCTTCATGAATTCAAGACATCTTCCTTACAGTTTTACATCACGAACTCATGAAGTTAGGGTATTTTAGGTAGCTACACAACGTATTTCTTAAGAAACATCACATTGATTTTGGGGGTGGGAATGAAACATCCCACTTCCATTGTGGTCAAAGATTTACATCTATTGGAATATAAATTATGTATAATGCAAGTACATTACCATTTTTGTTCCATATTTATGGTTTTCATTCATGGTATCATGGGGGTTATGAGTGAAAATATGAGTTCTCCTTGAAAGACTGAATAAATGAAAACATTTAATTCAAGGATGGTGTGATCAATTTCAGATAGACCTTGAGGTTTGTATCATATGAAACCATTTCTCATCAATCCATTACAAATCCACCATCCAAATTTTTATATCTCATTATATAAGAGATACATATAGATATATATTCTATGGGAGGGAAATAAGAATTAGATGGAAAATAATTCCTCAATTCCAGATAGAAATGAATATGGAGTCTCTTGTGTGGTAGTGCATGTTGTGGTATGATAGGCCTACATCATGAAGGTGATCGTATGGAAAATAATTATTATCCTTGTATACCATACCTAAGAGTATATTTTATAGAGTCTTATTAAAGACCTATATTTGTACAATTAATTTTATGTGATAGTTAGTTGAATGTTTGGACTTGATGTTGTAATCCTGGTATATTTTATTCACCTCAATAGAGTGGAATTTTATTTTATTATCTGTCAATGTCATGTGAATGACTCCAAATCTATTGATGATGTTGGATTTTATGAAGTTAACAATATTCTTCATCCCGGTATCCTTATGGGGTATTTCCTCAACCCATTTGAAAAATAAGTCGATACCATTAAGGATTTACTAATTTTTTTTAGTTTTTTATGGAGGATATGAATGCATAACACTGATTCCCCTTACAATAAATAGACCAAAATATTTTACTCTATTTAGTAGTTTTGGGTTGTTGATGGAAAATGTTTTCATGAATTCTCAGGAATGAATTTTCCATGTGAATTCCATGCAGTCTTGTATCATTGGTTTCTAATAATAACCAATCCATATGATTTGGTAGGAGATCCTAGTATAAGAGTGATGAGAGTATTAAAATAATTCATATTCTCTTTCCATGGTGGTGGGAATATTATATTCTGTTATGAATATAAAAACAATTACATTGAGGCCTCATTTATAGAGGGATTTTTTTATATTTTTCTTATCCAATGGGTATATTATTTTACTCATTGTCAAGTATATTCTCATTCAGCTCAGTACATTAAGATATTACCATTATATAGATAATCAACTATAGGATCCATTACTCTAGGGGTGTAAATCAGTTCGTCATCCTCTTGGTAGGTTTTAATCAGATATATTTCATCTATTTCATAGTTTATGATTGATGAGGCCATTATCTGGTTCATGATGTAGAAGACCCCCTTCTCATAATCGAGGTCATCAATAATAGTACATGCATTATCTTGTGCATCACCACAATCATTTTGTGAGTGAGGTACATGATGCAACATTTTTCAAAAGGTAACTCTTCCATCATTCCCCTAACATAGACAAAGATATAGGATAATTCTTCCTTTTTGATATAATATTAATTGTAGATATACTTTATCACTATCTATGAATCCCTTTTTATGTTTAGATATTCTATCTATAGATATATAGAATGTTCCAAAATAGTGATTTAGGATTTGTATTCTTCCTCATTATTATTGCAGCCTTATGATAGTGATAAAGATTCAAAAAAGTTTACTTTTTCTAGATAGACAAATAAAATCCCTATACCATCCTAGTTTATCTTTATGTTTTCCATCCTATTCCCAATAGGATCATAGAATGAACCTTAAAAATACATCTACCATGTTTTGGGAGTACCAAGTGAGTTTAACCCCTATTATTATAGAAGTTTGGTGACCACCAGTGTACTTTATGGGGTAGTATGTAACACATGTAAATTAGTTACCCCGCTTCATATCCTTTTGTCACACCAAATGGATTTCATATTATTTAAGAATAACCATCCATAAAGAGAAAATCCTATTCAACCTAGAACGTCCATGTATGTCCTTGAAAGTCTCATTATGAGATGCCAAGTGGACTTCGTGGTGCTTCCTTCAATGACTCGTTTTTTCACAATAAATATTAGAAGAAAATAGTTCTTATCGACATGGAAATATAGAGTATTAATAAATATAATTTTTTGATGGAAGATTTATAGAGTGTTTTTCATTCCCTTAATCATTCTTCAATGTGAGGAGAACACCAAGATATAATTCCATGGAAGCCACAAATAAGATGAGAGGATTTCCTTCCACTGGGGGCATCATTACCGATGAGTGCTTGAAGTACTACATGAAACTATCAAAATATTCTGAGCAGTTCTTGAACAATCGATATGTGACTCCATTTTTCATTAATATGGTGAATTTTGGATATTTTCCAGTGAGGTTAGATATGAAATTCATAATATAGGAAACATTTTCTCAGATACCCTTCAGTTATTTGATATCTCCAAGGGGTGAAACTTATAGAATTTACCTAGCCTTTTCAGGGTCAACCTAGATTCCAGGTTGGTGTGCCAAAAATCCAAGGAATATCCTAGATGTTACCCCAAAATCAAACATCAGTGGGTGCATCTTCAAACTATGTTGTTTACATTTTTTGAAGATCATTTTTTTTTGATCCGTGGAGTGATCACATCACTATCTAGATATGAGAATAAGAGAATTAACATAAAATTATAATATTCATCCTAATAATAGTTTAATGAAATGATTCATGGTGAATGGTAAGTATCACCCATGTTCCTTAATCTAAATGTCATTAACTAATAGAAAAATATCCTCTAGGGTTATTTGGAGGTAGTGGATTCCTCATAGTCAGGGGCCATCTTTATTTGATTTTACCTTGAATAACTGTATATGAAGGAATGATCTTAGAAGCCAGAAGTTGAATTGATCAAGAGTTATGTGATAGGTTATTGGAATTTTTTCATTAGGTAGTGTAATTTATTGTCTCTAGAATTGATGAATACCCCTATCTGCCAATTATTTTTCATTATAGGGATAATGTTGGAGAGAAATGTTTGATATTTCGCTTGGCTGAAAATGTAGGATTTGACCAATTCTTCAACATCTGATTCATAATTAGTAGAATGAGCGGGACACATCCACATAGATTCCATATTGAAATTTCTATGGTTTTTAGGTAAAACAAGAGTTTGAGAAGCCACATCAGGGTTTAGACTGAGGTTTTTTGTATAATTCCAAGAGAAAGTGTATCGATATTTCTTTAGGAATACAAAAAAAATCTCCAATTCCATGTGGGTAATGGTGAAACTAATTAATGTGGGTCATGTGTATTCTTTTTTTTTAGATTAAATTTCTACCTTTCATCGATGCTGGTGGATAATCCTTCCTTGAATACAGGAGGGGTGTTCTAGAATTCATCCTCATCTACTTCTATATCTGAATTTGTGTAGGCATGTTCATACATGGTATGTGATTAGTGTGAATATCTTTCATTATTATTACGTGAGAGGTCTTAGAAAAATAGATTGTCATTTAGAATGGCTAGAGTCATCATAGAGAGATTTAGGAAGAGAATATTTTGTTTCATGATGTCACTAGGGGTGGAAGGATCCTAGGATTCTTGGACTAATTATACTACCTTATTCAGGTTTATGGGTAGCACATAATCACCATCAAGCATAATCTAGGGATTCATAGGGGAAAAACATACGCCCTTCATGATATTCAACATATAAATTGTAATATATTGGGTTTTATATGAGTTACACAAACTTTTATTTCCCAAATTAATTCCTCGGTTTTGACCTAATGTGAGTTCATAGTGAGGTTATGGAAGAAATAAGGGGGTATGGGGATTGTTCTAAGATCATAGTCTGAGTATTTGTATAAGTTATTTGGGCCAAAAAGATCATGGAAGTCACGAAACACATGACTCATGATGGGAGTATGAATTTTAGGGTGGTTCATCCCACACTCTCGGGATGTACAGTCTGAGAAAACCATGCAAAAAGGGCTTCACACCCAGGTGGGGTTACTACAATTTTTGACAAAGAGAAATTTTCTGGTTTAGGCCTGGTTTCACAAAACAAGTGCATGAACTCTGTGGGGGGGGGGGGGGTATTGAGGCTGAGATGTTCAAATAGATAGTGCATAGTTTTTCCAACCATTTGTCTCAACCATGAGACCATGTATTTTGAGGTAAAATGATTGCTTTTTCCTTAATTCTAACACGATTTAACCATCAACCTCCTTTTCTTTTTTTCTCTAGATATGGCCACTGCCTCGTACTTATATTAAGTTCTAAAAGATTTTAACCAATGATTCGATCATGTTTTTTCATCTGAAATATGATTCAAGAGTCGTTCAATTCATTAGATCCACCCAGATGAGATATATGTTCCTCTTTTACCTTTTATTATTTTCTTTTCTATCATAGATAATATTTTTGTGCATGATCTTATGACCTTTTTTTAGTGTGTTTTTTTATTCATCTGTTTTATTCTGATCTATACCATATCAAAGGATGAAACTATATGAGCGTTCTTTTACTAAGATAAGGTATGTGGTTTATAACTTTTCCAACAATGTCTGCTTATTTATTACTTGTTTATACTGTCCCCATTCCAGACCATCCAGGTGAAGCTTTCTAAATTAATTTTACCAAGGATTAATTGAAATAAACATGTGAGGCATGGCTTTAATCCCATCCATAAATGATGGAGTTTAACGAACTCAACCCAAACTACCCATTTGGTGGGTTTAACCATTGTATCACATCAATTACACCCTTGGGGTGTGATGATATCCCCATTCATAATAGATAATTCTAAGGGAAATTGAATGTGCTATTGAGATACATTATAAAAGGTAGTGAAAACCTTATAAAACACTATAAATTGTAATGTAAAGGTATGAAATGTATAATCTCTTGATTTTTTAAGGATCATAAAGGTATTAATGAAATGATTTAATGAATGATTAATTAATTTATTAATGAATTATTTAGGATTCATTAGACATTATTACTCTTCGGATCCATTGAACATCTTTGGATTCTATGGACCTTTGTACTTCATTCAGCCTACTTACTTGGACACCTTGGGAAATTCTATTCATTGGTTCCTATTGACATTACATGTTAGGAGGCTTTAGACATTTCCACTCCTTGTATCTGACTTAAATTACTTATTATGATGCATCACAAGTTTCTACTCTTTGGATCCTCGTAACATGAATTGTGAGGATTCCATGTATATTTATAATATTTAGATCACATTTATATAGATTAATTGGATGCCTTGGACATTTCTCCTCCACGAATCTAGATGAAATATTTTCCTTAACATTCTATTATTACTTGTAAATTTATAATCTTTGGATCTGATAAAAAAATGGATGCCTTGGAAATTTATACACATAGAAAATTTTTAGTTTATTTACATAACAGGATAGGATTTCTTGTAAATTTCAACTCCTTGGATACAATTTACTTGTTTTACATTGCATAACATTTTCTATAGACAATACTACTCCTTATACCCTGGCCCATGTAGGTGTGATCTATGATAACAAAGGGTAGAAAATTTTTGTTTATGCATTCTATGCTTTATGGATAGATCTTCAATTTTGTTTCTTGATCACAGTGAGATTTGATAGTCTAGGTAGAATCACTTATACTATATTACTTGTTCACCTATTTTATATGTACACTACTTCATTTTATATTGACGAATAGGAAATTTTATTGACACAATGGGTTGTGGCCTACTATGTTTTTTCTCACATCCAGTTTGGGCCACCGTTGGGTACCCAGAAAGACATCACAAATATATGTAGTGACAAGGAGAATCACATGCTTGTAGATTCATGATTGGTTGTATATAGGATCAAGAGAGAACAAGTCTGGTCTATAGTTCATGATAGTATCTGGGATAGTTTATTTTTGGTCTTTTTTTTACTTTTGATACATGTACTATATTGGATTCTTTCTTCCATGTACTATTTCCCTATCTATAACAATCTATGACAACCATTTTATATAAAAGTGTTGGACGAGATCATTTCATTATATATATGATAGATGTTTATTCATATGTTACTCAGTGATTTATATGATTCTTATATTGTTTCATATCATTATACCATGGTTACACACCCTAACATTGAGGGTATAGTCTCTCCACTATTTCACCATGGACAATTGCTACTAGCAGGTAGAATCTGGCATATGCAGAGATTTTCTTGAGGCCATGTGTCTAATCGGGTTTGGTTATGGTTTAGTGAACCGAGTTCATGATGTTATAATGTGTTATCAAATGAGATTTTATTCTTTCATCTTATCATTTTGGAATATTAGATAAGAAATTATGGAAGTGTCAGAATTTGGTAATGAGATGTGCCTGGGAGTATCTATACCACATGTTTGAAAAATCCATATTTCTTGTGTTAGGATATGTTAATCAATATTATTCCTATAACTATTGATTTGACTTCACCATTTGGTGATGAACTTCATGTATGATGATCCTTTGACTTGTAGATTTTTTTCTTTTCCAATAATGATAAGATGACATTTCATCATATGTCATTATAGGAAAATGTCATACATTATTCCATTCCATGTTTATATTACTTCCTTAATTGCTTGTAGTGGGTTTTGGTTCTATATTTCTCTATCAAGGGAATTGTGATGACATTTCATGTAGGGAATTGATGAATGAGTAGTTTGGAATAAAAATAATCCACACTACAATTTTTATAGTGTATGGGACCTTATTAATTTGTGGAATTTATATATATAGTTAATCATTTTTAAGAAAAATTGATATATAAATAAGAATTAATATAAATGAAATTTATCTCCAAAATGAAAAAGTTTCCATTAAATGGGGATTCAAATTATAATTTAAATGGTGTTCTCCTCTATAAGTTTCAATTGAAACTCTACATACTATAAAATCATACTTATATAATAGAACATGACCCTGAACTTGTCTTTATTATGGCATGTAGGTAGTCCCTCGGGCTTATCATTTGACTTTTATGTCACCCAGATGTGGATTTAAGAGTAGGAATAGGTGTATGACAGATGATTAGGAAGTCTTGTGTCTTTCATGTTTATATATATATATGTTATCCTAATGTCATCAAACCTTAACTAAGGAGTGTTCTTGGTATTTTTAGAGATATTCCACTGAAGTGGCCTCTTTTCATGTTTCACAAGGGTGGCGATGACCATGATCCAAATGTGGCGGTCAATGGGAAGTGTAACCTCTTATAGTACCTCATGTGGAACCACCTATTATACATGGTATGGGTGATGATGCCCAGTTCTAAAAGGGATCTTTGTGTATCATTTAGACTATTTAGAGAGTATCTTGACCTCCCCCAACTATGGAATATTTGAAACACAAGTTTTAGTAGAAGAATCTTCCCACTTTTTCAAGGGATAGAGGACCACAAGATGCATATTCCTAGTTAAAGTCATTGGTATCAACTTTCATGAATATCGAGGAACCTCCTAAGAAGATAATAAATATGACTACATATGTTATTTTGGATGATATAAATAGGATAAGGGACATGATTACTCTAATATATCGTCATCATGATATGTATTTAAGGGATTTCTAGAAAATTATCTTGGAATAATTATACCAAATGACATTGATGGAAAATGGAAACATAGAGTTTATGTATCTTGAGCTTGGTGCCTTGTAATTTATAGACTATTCAACCCATTTTATATAACACAAGTGATTCAGACACATTCTATGAGCTAACAAGTAATTGAAGTATATGTGATTCGATGATGGTCTCAGGTATGAAATCTTATCACAGGTAAAATTTTTACGGTATAATGTTAGGTAATAAAAATTAAATTAAGAACTAATTGCTGAACATAACCTTAGGGAAGGTGGGGAACAGAGTAGGGATAGGAAGCTTCTTGACTCAGTGGTTCCATGTCATGAGTAAGGAAGAGACACTTTTAGGACTCTCATTATGGGAATACTATCCAATGAATGATTTCTGATAATTCTTTTCTCATTAGCTAGTGTGGGGGGTTGGGAAATATGTGGAGAAAGTCTGATCTATGACTAGTTGAGTTTTGATCTTGTAGATGTATTGTCCATCAGTGTAAATTTTTAGGACTATTATTTTAGAAGCTAGTAAGATAGGGTTTTAATAGAATCAGAATTCAGGAGCTGGGATAGAAGTGTCACTTTAGGTAAGTAGCTAGAGTATGACTAGATAATTAGGATGAGGTGGTTTTCATGGTCAGGCTATCCAAACACTATATTCAAACTAAAAATAAAGTTTAATTTCAAATGGTATTCAAACTATATCATATGGTTGTTTTTTATACTAGATGTATACAGTTCAGTCGATACCTGAGGAGAAGAGTGCAAAACCATCCACCGTGAGAGAAATTATTCTAGTATCCCTTATGTTTATATCTTACATTTTAATATAGGTGCTTATCATAGCTGTATATCAAGTCTATTTTTGGAGATCCTAATTATTGATGTTTAGTTTTCTAGTGGTGTGATAACACTTGATACTCCATTTGGGATTTGATCAAATATTGTATACAGGGATAGGGATTCACCCCTTGAGGAAGGTGGGTTTCACTTCATATGGGAATTTTTATCCTCCATATGATAGGGTTTAACATCAATCTTGAGATGGAATGGTGAGTTCCCTATAATGTTTTTTTGATTATTATTGTTGTAGGGTGATCTTCACATCACCAAAATATGGGGGTTTTATTCATATAGTTGAGTGGGATGTCTAGGTGAGATGACCTGGACCAAAGCATCATGGTCTAGGCATGATGACATCCTAAATTTCTAGATTATATGTGGATGATCACCGAATGAATCAGTTGAATATCCCTCCATTTGTTGATTGTTTCAGGGATGTTATCCTCAATGACATTTTCAGAATACCTCCCCCGAGAGAGGTTTAGTTTTCCCTCAGGCTAGTTCCTAGAGTTACACTGGTAAGCATTCCTCATTATTGGATGGATACTACTAAGTTTCAAGAGATCGAGAGTAAGTTAAGGTATTTTAAAGAAAAGGGGTTTGTATGACCAAGGACTTCTCTATGGGGTTATCCATTAATTTTTGAGAAAATGATAGATTGAACCCTCATTCTATATATGGAGTACCATAAATTTTACTAGTTGATGGTTAATAACATGTATCATTTTCTCTAGATAGATTATCTATTCGGTCATCTCGAAGGAGCTCATGTGTTTTGGAAAATTGATCTGTGATTGGTTTATAATCATGTGTGAGTTTGAACTAAAGAAATACCTCATACATATATTCATAGAAGGTATGTTCTATATGATTATTCGGCCATGTCACTCAGTCTCATGAATATACTAGCTATTTTCATGGCACTGATGAACTGTGTTTTCCATCCATATAAGTATTAATTTATGGTGGTATTCATGAAGTATATCTTGGTTTATTGTCACGCTCGACTTGACAATGCAAAACATCTTGAGATCATATTAGATAAATAGATATAGAATTATTTTTATGCTAACCTCACAAAGTGACACTTTTGGATAGATGGGCTTCACATACATGGTCATATTATCATAGATAAAGGAGTATCAGTTGACCCAGATAAGGTGAGATCTATATTTTCATAGGAGAAGTCCAAGAACTTATTTGATATAAAAAGAGTTTTAGGGATAGTTGGTTATTACAAGCTTTTCATATAGGACTTACCAAGTCTAAATTCACTTTTATGGGATTGAATAATAAGGGTGTGAAGTTTTTATGGTCATAAACCTATGATACAACATTTTAGGAGATGAAAGAGAGCCTGAATTGTTGGTTTTTCATGATTCTTATAGATTCATGAATAAGTTATACAATGTATTAAGACACATCAGGTTTTGTTATAGAAGTAGTTCTAATATAGGAGGAATGAGTCTGGCATATATGTCTCTCCAGTTTAGGCCACACAAGAGGAACTACCCGATGAAAAATTATTAGATATATGTTGTTTGTAATATTTTTTGTTGTTGAGATATTATTTAATGGGAGATAATTTTGTTTTATTCACATACCACAAAAGCCTCAAGTACATATTGATACAGTGCGACATAACTCTTTGAAAATGAGGGTGGGTTGAATCCCTATATTCATTTGACATTCGGCCTACCTGTAAACCCAAAATGGAAATGCATATGTTGATGCATTGAGAAGGAGGACTTATACACATACAATTTAGGAGGCCAGTAATGAGTGGAAGCTTATGGACTTATCTCCAGAGAAGAACTTGTAGGTTCCTGATAGCCGTTGGTATATTTTTTTTCTTATCATTAGCAGTGACTTCCACTCTTCTAGATAGAATGAGAAAGTGTTAGTAATTAGATTCTGATGGATTTTTCCTACAAGAGATAATTATAGGTGATGACCAGCTGCCTTTTCAGACAATTGGCATCGATGGGGTCTTGCACATCCATGGACATGTTCGGGTTCCTACTAACATCTAAGAGTAGTTTCTACCAAGGTATCATTCCTTTATATGGGTTGTTCTTCCTGGTCCTACCAAGATTTATCATGCACATTACATTAATAATGGTGGTTAGGGATGAAAATCGACATAGATGGATTAGTTACTCGATGTTCCACCTATCAGCGAGTGAAATGAATAACACCCTCATCCAATTGGTATTTTACAGTCATTACCAATTTCTGAGTGAAAATGGGACAACATCACCATGGATCTCGTGATGGGATTTACTAGATCGACATGGGGAAGTGACACAGTATGGGTGATCATATATAGGTTGAAAATTTTAATGAATTTTCTTTCTATTTTAGAGACTCTTTCATTACATGAGCTCATGAGTCTCTACATTCGTGAGATAATATTCATCCATGGGGTTCCATGTTCTATTTCATTTTATATAGACATTCATTTTATTTTGTGGGACTAGTAGGGTTCAAAAAGTGGAATGGGTTCCCAGGTAATTCAAAATACATCATATCACCCATATAATGTCAGTCAATCTGAGCATATGATAAAGGTTTTAGAGGAAATTCTCCAAGAAAAAATCCTTGATTTTGGAGGTTCATGGTTTAAACACTTACCATTTACCAAGTTCACATACAAAAACATCATCATGGAGTCCACACATATTTTTCTTACAGAGAACCTATATGGTATGATATTCAATTCATCCCAGTTCTAGTTATATAGAGGATAAGTACCACTAATATTTATTCTTCTCAATATGGAGACATAGGAGAAGGTTCATCTTATGAGGATGCAGATGTCAACATCTTATTGTTGATAGAAGTCATGAATTGATAAATCTTTTCACCTAATAGTGTTGAGGTGAGGATTTAGGTGATCTTATATGTGTCACATATTCTAGGGAATATACAAATTTATTAATAATAGAAGTTATCAATCATTAAATCAAGACCTTCTATATTCTATAGAGTGTTCGGCTGGTATCCTATCAGTTGAAGTTACCTCAGAGGTATTATTCTACGCATGATTTCTTCCATGTATATTGGATTCACTAATATAATTCTAATCCATCACATGTTATTCATCCTGGGAATTTTTATTTGGGGTTATATGCGTCCTTTGAGGAAAATTTTATTCATTTATGATTGTGGAATGATGGTTCCCTAAGAAAAATCTGTTCTTCTAGTATGGGTTCTATGGAAGCACAATTATGTACATGATGACACTTGGGAGGAGTGCTATAGCTTGAAAATCATAGCTCATTACATTAAGGTAAGTCATGTGGTTGTGATATTTGGGTAAATAATAGTTTTTTATAGATTTAAGGGAGGGGTTTGAGGTATTTTAGAGGAAAATTGAGAGTTTTAGGGGATGAAAAAAGTCTACATATAGTTACTATTTGACAGAAGATCATTCTATTAGTATGTAATTATAATATTATGTCATTTCTAATGGAAGTTCATTATAGAGGTATGAAATTTTGAGGGGATTTCATTTCTAATGATGGTTCATTCTTGTGGTAGGTTATTCTGGTTGCATGTTTATTTCTAATGGTGGGTCATTCAGGAAGTAGGAAACTTCTAAGGATAGTTTATTTGGGTGATATTTCATTCTAGTGGTAGGTCATCTTTTATGGCAAGGCATTCTGGTGGTAGGTCATTTTTTAAGGTTTTTCATAATAGTTGTAAGTTATTTCAGATAGTGGGTCATTATGGTAGTAGATCATTCTGGTAGTAGGTTATTTTTATGGTGGTTCATTCTAGTGGTAGGAAATTTCAAACAGTGGGTCATTCTGGTGGTATTTCATTTTGGAAGTAGGTCATTTTTTGATCGTTGTTAATTTGGGTCGTAAGTCAATCAGTTTGTAGTTCATTTCTCATGGTAGGTCATTTTAATCGGTACATCAGTGAACAATGTTTTATAAAATTTACATATTTTCTATTTCGACTCCTTTAATTATGAAAAATTTAGTTCTATGCCTTAACTAATGTTTTTTAATGTCGTTTGAAGTGGGATTAAGCATGCCATACATTTCTAAAAAATCGGATGACCTTTTAAATATTTAAAAATATTTTTTTTAATGAGATCATCCTTTAATGTCCAATATAAATAATATCAAATAATGAGGGTCTAAAATATATTCATTCATAAGAAAAGTACTTTTATTCATTATATTGGTCTTGATTTCCCTTTAGATGGGTGGTTCCAAATCCTTCTTCCCCTATAGTCATGGTCCCTATTACTATAGTTGGTTCGAGTTACTCGAATAGTTTTCCCCATGTATGTGCACCCCATGTTTTGGTGCAACATGTTTTGGGAAAATATTATTCTTCTAGGTAGGACTTCCTTCATTTCTATTTATTTGTATCATGTGGTATTTCGTCTCACTCTAAATGTGTGTTCTCATTAGGAATCACTACCTCTCGGTGGTTTCCATTGGATTTATTTATGGAAATGGGATCATCTAACAGTTCTTTATCCAATTGGACCTCATTAGAATGCCATGCATTCATTAGGTTCAGTTGTACATTAATTAAGAACATACATTGGTCGAGAGGATGGTAGGTCAGACTCATATAACTATTTTGGTGGGAGATATTTCCTACTCTGGGAATCTCTTATATATTTGAGATATTTTAATGAATCCTTATTAATTCGCCAAGTATAATGCATGTTTCCCGTTGAAATTTCAATCAATTATGAGCATTTGTGAAATTAAAAATCATTTATATGTATTTGATGTTCTTAATTAATGTATATATCTATATGTATTCAAGGTTCTCCATTAATGGCATCCTCTTATATAATATTTACATATTCTTTTAAAAATTGTTATGATAATACCATTTTTTAAGCCACTCAATGGAGAACTCAATAATTTATTGTCATCCAGGGAGATGAAATTTTTTTGGATGTTGGGATTGTACCCATAAATGGGATACCTATATATCTTTGTGAAATGATTCAGGACCCTCATAGTTCGATGAAACTTAATGGTAAATGTCATAACTTTTATGTTCATGTGATAAGGTCCTAATATTACAATTTAATGTCATGTGGTAAGGAAATATAAGAGGAAGGTGCTCAGTCAAATCATGGTGTGGGACTTATGCCTAAGTTGCCCAAGAAACATAGAAAGGATATGAGTTTCCAAGTTGGATAAGAACCTATTGGGAATATGGCCTAGGAAGCCAATTTTTATTTGGAATGTTTGGTTTGAACCTCAGGGAGGCTTCCCACATATCCCACTTGGATGGGTATCAAATCCCACATAGTTCGATAAGTCTCATAGGGGTGTATGACCCTTTGAAAGAAATAAGTTGGGGATTACTCATAATTAGGATTTCTATATTAAGGAAATCAGGGTTGGATTCTTGAAGAGGATTTACAATTAGACCGGGCCTTGGTGGAGGATTCCTACTTATCCCAATTATGATGGGAATCCGAGTTCTCATAGTTCAAGACTAAGGATGGATTGCATGGATGTTGTCATCATCACAAACCTCTAAGACTGCATGATTCATGATCAGTGTGATAAACAAGAGGATGTGAATGATTCCAAAAACCACAAACTCTTTCTTTGGTTGATGGAAGAGGGTGGTTCTATGATGAAAGAAGCTGAGGCAACAGTGGGAGGGGGCACACAACAATGGACCCTTCAATGTGAAATGAAATTTATGGTCATTTGATCTAGACAAAAAGACTAGGGGATTACTCTAAGAGGGATTCCCTATTATGGGTCGTAGGATAGGAGGGAGAATTTTCCTGTGTGGAATGGAAAAGAAAGTGTGACCCTCACTCTACCAATTGGGAATTAGGGGCTCCGAGTCTTAGAGAATAAAATGGGAGGACAGAGCCACATCCTAAGAATCAAAAACTGGGAACATCCCAATAGTATGTCTAGGGTAAGGATCCATGTGAATATAGATATACAAACCTACTAACATTACAAGGATCCAGAATCTCTTAGAATAAGAATGCAGGAAACCTATGACTGTAGATATAAAAACCTAAATAGGAAACATGCTGATGTGCCTTTCCCAAATGTTTTATAAGTATAGAGGTTTTCGTGGAGGCTTCAAAATTGTCTCTTTAAGTTAAGGGAACCAAGTATGTAACACCACAATCTTCCATATTACACTTTTCTTTGAATAATACATTAGCTTGCACAGTATGCAACTTCGAGTTCTAACACACAACGACCAATTAAACTATCCTTTATGAATAGTAATACCTAATTTTTGAAATTTTATTTTATTTTTTAAAACAGACTTCATTTTTGGATTCAGAATATCCAAATTAGCTTAGGGTGAATTTTTGGTATTTTTCTGAAAACATACAATTTTTGATGAATAGTGAAAAACACTACGTTATTGTTTAAAACAGAAATTTTATTTAAATAATTAGTTACTTTATTTAAATTTATATTATGTAAACATAGAAACATAATACCTATAAATGTTAAATGTAATTCATTGGAGTCATTTTATAATAATATTAGATATATAAAATTTTATTGAACTTTTTACCATCTTTTACCCACCTTCTAGGATCATTTGCAAATTTACATAAAACATAATTTTACCACTTCAGTAAATTGAATTAAAAATTTCTAAGAGACACGGTTGACATCAATAAGTAAAATTTGGATCAATAATATGAAAATAATTTTTGGTGAATAGTATCTTTTGAATTTTTATTTACCATGGTTAAAAGTAAATAGGATAATTAAAGGTAAAAAATGATATTATAATTACCCTAACACGTGTAAAAATTCTTTTGGATAAGTGTAGTTAGACTGAAATAAACCTTATGAACAATATATGATCTTTTTGGTCCACTTGGATTATATTAGGACATTTATTATTTTTTTTAAAGAAGAGTTAAAAGTGTTAAATTCAATGTTTAATAACTAAACCATATTTAATATAGGGTTATACAAAAGATAAATTCGACTATAAATATTACTTATAAAGATAAAAATATTTCCTACGTAATTGTATTTTATTTATAATTTTTATAAATTATATAATAATATTTATTTATGTCATAGTAATGATGCAATAATTACCCTAATAATGAATGATTAAAATACTTGATATTATAAATATCCAAATAAATATAAAATGAGACTTATGATGACTTCCACTAACTTTCTGGGTTAATATGACATGTTAGGGTTTATGAAATAATTTTTTTCCAAGTGATAATGTTTTTATGACTTCTATAAAAACAAAATACCAAATAGTGTTAAAATTGACATAAATGAGTTTTTAAAACAAATACTATATTATTAATTGATAAAATATTCCTAAAAATCTAATGTTGTTCTGAAGGACTTAGATAAGGTTATATATATCAATTATAAACCACTTGGGGTTCTCTAATCTATTTATAGTATGTTTACTAACCATTTATTATAATAATACAAGAATACATGGTAAAAGTTAATCTATTTAACTAAGAGTTAAATATAAAAGATAGGGTTAATATGGTGATGTAAACCTACCTAAAACCTATTGGTTGAGAGGTTTTAGACCCATACACACCTTATCCTCTAAATAAATCATTTTTGAGCCATTATAAACCGAATATGGTTGTATAATAAAATAATATTTCTTGTTTTTTCATAAAGTGACCCTCACCTCTCTTATAAAATGGTACTTACCCTTCTCTCAAAATCACACCTCCAAAGAAATTTGGATATTCCAAACCCCACTAAAATATCCTCTGAACTATCCTCACTTTGACTAAGAGGAATTAATTTTATAATAAAGAAAACCTAATGATCACTTTTGATCAACTCAAAAGAAAACACCTGAAGAATATGTAATAATTTCACCGCTTCTTTAAAAGTTATTTTCTTCTTCCACATACTCTTTACCTGTTGTCTCCATACCAAAATAATAAATCCAGTACCTTATAAATACCATTATGTTATTATAAATATGGTAAAACCATAATAATTATTCTCTGCATCCTATGAATGACAAGTCACCATACGTGCGTACGAACGACTTACTGTCTCCACGTCGTGGTGTAATTTGTTATTAAAATACTTCATTATTTGGATGGGTATAATAATGACTATAACTGATGTAAATAATAAATATAACATGTTAGGAATTTTTTATATATGATATAATATCCAATTACATAGTATTTCACCATCAATAGAATGATATTGTCACCCGTGCGTATGTATATATTACTTTCCCCACGAACGTGAAAAAATTTATTCCCCAACATAACCATTCAAGAATAATTTTTATTTTATGATAAAAAATAATTTTTAAGAACTTAATATAATTATATATATTATTAAAATAAATCCTATCCATAACAAACATGTCTTATGTAACCATGATTACAAAGGAAAACAAATCAGTTAACATCCGATATAATGACACTACTGAAATATTACTAACAAAGTAATATTAGAAGATCATATATGATATCATATTTATATATGTGGTTATTGTATAATTTAATAACAATGATTTAACTTTGAAAATAGAGGTTAAGGTACCCTTGATCAAGGAAAAGTACAAGGTATGGGTTAATTCAACAATCTCTTTACTATCCAAGGTTTTTTATACGTGAGAATCTACTGCGACCTCTTTATCATCCACATCTGTGTTTCTTAAAAATGTATTTAAAATCATTTTTAATATTTTATAGACTATGGGTTAAATTCATTTATACCATTTTTAGACATTTTATAATATGATTATAAAGTAATTTGTCTGTCATTTTACAAAGAAGGTCCTTTACGACCTTTTTGACAAAATTAAGGAAAGAATGTTTTTTAACTTATACGGTGGCTGTAGCTATTTTCTGCTGTTATTACACCTTCGAATAATCCCTTACAAGATTATAAGAATATTTCAAAAATAATTGTTTTCTTTTAAAATTTTGTTACTTTTAAATGATTTCAAAATAGAAAGATATATTTCTCTCAAATAGTATTTATTTCATCTATGTCAATATCCTTTGATGTATTTTACGTTTTTTGAAGTTAATTTGTTATGATACAATCTTCCATATTTTATTGAAGGATTTCTGATATGTTTGAATATGGATGTGTAGTTTTTATACCATTCTTGGTTTACGTTTAACGTATTGACATTTCATATACTACTTTTAATATAAATGTTTATATTGTTTTTCATCCTTTTCATAGGAGGAATTCATTGGACTAAGTAAGTGACGGGTGGAGCCTGCTATAGCTCCTCGATGCATCGGTAGGTCTCATGAAACAAACTAGTGTCTTGGAACATGGTCATGAAAAAATCTTATTTGTATTCTTGGCATGAAGCCTTGACTATGTGGTTATGATATCAGGCATTATTCATTCCATCATTATAAAATTGGCTAATGATATTAGATGTAATTATTCGACTAGTAGAATATCCATGTGAATATGTAAATGGAATTATTTAATTTATCTTTGCCATATTATGATGTAGTTTATGTTTAAAAGGATTTTTTTGTCTTATACATTTCTTTAAATTTTTATTCTTATTTATGAAAGTTTTTGATATATTGTTATCCTTATTGAGCACCTGATCTCAATCTTTTATATGTTTTATATTTCCCAGGATGATAAAAAGTATATTATTATTGACATTCAGGGATAGTCTAAGGGAGATGAATGTCTTCAAAGGATACACAATGTTGTTGTTTTTTATTTCATAATGTATTGTAAAACTTACGTTTGTATCTAGTACTTCCAAGGCTACTAAACTGATAGGTCTTTTGGGATTTGATCCCTTGTGATCATGCCAATGTTATGTAATAATGCCCCAACTCTGGGTAACTAGGATCAGGGTGTTACAGTTGGTATCAAAAGAAGTTTAGTACAAACCTTGGAAGCTAGATTTAGAAAAACTCTTATTAGAGAACATTATAATAAGATAGACTTTGAGGATTAGTATAGAAGAACTTCCTAGAATTTTTTAAATTTAGAGATTTTGTGAGTTTTTCAAGAAATACATCATTTTATGGATACAATAAGGTAAAGGAATCTCTAGAACAGATGTACCAAGGAGTGAAGACTCTGACAAGGAGTTTTGGGCTTGACCCAAGGTATCCTGCTACATGACAACAGGCCTTGCGGCAATCTTGGTTACGACACTACTAGGGGACATGCTTAAGATAATTCACATTTTCTTTAAAAACTATTATGAAGAATTTATGAGTATATAAATCATCAAAGAAATCATTTTTATGATTATGGATTATATCCATAAACTATTCAATTTACGTTAATTCTTTTATAAGTTTGGAATTATGTATTGCGATTCATAAATAAATGTAATGTAGGCCACTGTTTAGAAATGGTGCCTAGTAGTTAGAAAGAAAACCATATCAATGCACGTAATCCATGTAGGTATTTCCCTCCAACTAAATATAATTATCGTGGAGTTAGTGATGAAACTTGTGCTGATCATCTTATTACCATACTCGGATAAGTCACTCAGGTTAGGAATAATAACCTTACCCGTATGGAGCACCCTAATCCACAACGTGGAGGATCAATGTTAGTTCGCTTCATGAAGAAATAACCACCATCATTCAATGGGACTAAAAATCCATTTGTAGTTGATAAATGGATAAGTTCCTTAGAGAAAATATTTCAATATTTGGGGATTATAGAAAGGTAAAAAGTTGTCATGCCAGTTTATCGCCTCATGGGAGATGCAGATCAATGGTGGTAATTAATTAAAAAAAAAGTATATGAAGAAGTATCAAATTAATAATGGAGGTTGTTTAAATAACTTTACTTAGAAAAATACATTCTTCGTTACATTTGAGCAGATATGAGAATAAAATTTCTGAGTCTGAGGCAAAAGGAGGATGAGAATATCGCAAAGTATGAGGCTAACTTTACCAGGCTAGAAAGGCATGCAACAGATTATATACATAACCCAATTAATAATATTGATTTATTATTTAATGGGTTAAAACCATTTCTCTATTGAGAATTATTCTCATAACCCTTCTCATCATATGAAGAAATTATCTCATGTGCTATCAAGACAAAAAAAAATCTTTATGTCTTACAACTGTAATGAAATGCAAGGAAGAAGATATATGTTGAATACTCTAGAAATGGAAATAAGTGGAAGAAGAAAAAAGTCGAATTTCCATCCTGTGGTAAATGCGGGAAGAAACACCTCGGTACTTGCCTGATGAGAATGGGAGTCTGTTATAAGTGTGGTGAAAAAAATCCACTAAGCCCATTATTGTAATGGAAATAAAGAGGTTGTCAATGTGGAATTCTACAATTATAGATAATTGGAAAATTATGAAAATGAAAATCCTAAGCACCAAGAAATCATTCCTTAGAAAAATCCAAGGGATCAAGGCCAAGCTTATGCAATCACTATTGTGGAGGTTGAAGCTCTAAATGTCGTGGTGGATGGTAATTTAATGGTTTCCTCAAATTTAGCCAATGCTTTAGTTGACTCTGGAGCATCGTATTGTTTTATATCTTCCCATTTTGCTAATAAAATTTTATATTTCCAATTTAATCTAACAAGGGATTTGTCCATAAAAACTCCCTTGGGAAGTGTCATTGCAACAATGTTTTGTGAACCAGTTAACATTAGGGAATATAAATGTTGTTTATATACTGATCTCACCATCATACCCATGATTGAATTTTATATAATCCTCGGAATGGATTGGATTTTGGACCATGATGAAAAAACTCATTTTAAGAATAAGGAGGTTATAATTTTCGATGATGATAAGGAGTACCTTATCTTTAGAGAAGAAATGTCACCACCTGATTTTTATTTAGATCCACCCCCAGCAGCTCTACTAAATTCAATTATAGGGGAGGAAGAGAATGAAATAACTATGGGTGAGAAAAAAATGTCTAAATATAGGACATTACTATTGTGGAATAATATGTTGATGTTTTCTATAGGATTTACTTCGATATCATCTAGAATGAGAAATTGAGTTTTCCATTGATTTAATTCCTTGTTCAAGGACCAAATCGAAGACCCCTTATATAATGTCCACTATGGAATTAGTGGAACTAAGGAAACAACTAGAGGAATTTAGTAATAAAGGATTTATTCTCCCTAGTGCTTCTCTATTGGGATCCCTGTCTCTTTTTGTTAAGAAGAAATATGGATCTATGAGGTTGTTCATTGACTATAGGGAGATCAATGCTATAATAATAAAGAACAAGAATCCCCTACCTCTCATTGATGATTTATTTCACCAAATTCATGGAGCTTAATATTTTTCAAATAATTTCCTTCGATCTGGATATCATCAGTGTTACACCCCGAGCTTCCATAGTACGTTTCTCTTTAAATAATACAATAGTGTGCGATGTTCGCAACACCAAGATCAAGACCACCACGACCTATCAAACTTGCCATTTAAAAAGTGTTTATTAATAGTAATAACCATATTTTGATTTTTTATATATCCCATATAATTTTAACATTCATATTTTTTGTTTCTTAGACATAATATAAAGACAAATTTAAATTTTTTAGATAAAAGATTTTTTTTTCAAAATATGCAATTTTACCATCTTTTAATAGACAACCATTTTAAATCCAATATTTGAAACTTTTATATATTCAATTTGACAAAATAAACTTTTTATTTAGAATTGGGACATAAAAATTTAGTTTCGATAAATATTTGGTGTTTTTCTGATAACTTTCATATTTGGGTGAATAGTGAAAAATACTAAATATTAATTGAACACAACTTTTTTAATCAAAATAATTTATAGAGTTAAATCATACATTTTAATTTCTTAGAAGTATAATTAGATCAAATTTTTTCCATTTAATCTAATGTTTGTCATTGGAATTAATTTCACTTTGAAATTATACATAAACAAGTGTCAATCTTTTGATAGTTATTGTTTCATAAAAACACGCTATTTTGTTTTGACCACATGAATTAATTTTAAATTAATTAATGAAACATTAAGGTTTTTAATTTGGTAAAATATACATAACATTTGAATTCATAATGTCAATTATATCTTAGGCTGAATTTTTGGTATTTTTCTGAAAAACTAAAATTTTTGATGAATAGTAAAACCACTTCGTAGTAGTCAAGAAACTGACTTTTTCAATTAAATGAAATTTTACCACTTATGTGAATTGAATTTAAAAAATACGATATACATGGTTATCATTAGTATGTAAAATGTGGATCAATAAGATGAAAATAATTCTGGTAAATAGTAACTTTTGACTTTTATTTACAGCGGTTAATGGTAAATAGGGTAATTCAAGGTAAAAAGAATATTATAATAATAAAAATTACCTTAACACTTGTCCTAACCTTATTGGATAAGTCAAGGTAGACCATGTTCATACTTGGGAAGATTTTGGGACCCCAGGTGCCATGTAAGAGTGATAATGACACTTTATTTTAATTAATTTAAAGTAAAGACAAAAATGACACTAACAAATATCTTTTAGTATAACAATTTTTAAATGGTGTTATATAAGTCATATTTTAGACTATAAATATTAATTTTAAATATAAAACGATTTCCTACATTATTGTATTTTTTATAATTTTTAGACATTAAATGAATTAAATTATTCATGACACAATAATGATGCAGTATTCACCTCATTAATAAATGATTTTAATAAATAATACTATTAATATTAAAAAAATATCCAACAGCTATCCAATTCTGATTGGATGATTTTATTTCGAACATGAGTCATCTTATCTTCGACTTTAATGAGTTTTGGACTTTTTGAAACCGAAGAAATGTTTATAACAAAACAATATTTTCAAACTTTCCAAAAGAGCCCCTCCTCTCCCTTATAAAAGGACACCACTTCCAACCCATTCCTCACACATCTCAATCCCCTTGGATAGTCCAAAACCTACCCAAATAATCTCTCAAGATCCCTCTATTCCACTTATAATCCTTACCTAAGGCATAAGTAATTTCAAGAAGTCCTTTTGGTTCAAACCAAAGGGAGTTACCCAAATTAAAGGTAATGGTTTCTCTTAACTTCTTTTCTTTTATTTTTCTTCTCCAACCCATAAACTAATATTTTTCATTTATTTTATAACAAAACCAGTACCCTCAATATAATAGTATATTTTTATGATAAGGATTCAAACTTCACTTACACACACCTCCATCTAATGGGTAAAGAACACACTTTTTCTGTGGCTGGAAAACTAACGCCTCATGAAACGACGATTGATCAATTATCTCCTACCACCTCTAATAGTGGCCATTAAAATAGAAATATATTTATATATGATATATATTATCTTTATTTTTTCTTTATGATTCTATATTTTCCATTTATATCATACCTTTATGGTTTCAATTATTGGTAAATGCAATAATTTCATTTGAGGAAGTGCGGACTACCGCCCCCTCAAAGTGATATGACTCGTTAATGCCTTATGTGGGATGTATAAAGGATAGATTTAATTATATTATATATGATATTTTACTGGAATTATAATATACCTATGTATCATTATGTTTTAATTCCATTAAAATACAAAATAGAAATGAAATTAGCGTTCATGCATACGTACGACTTACCGTCTCCATGAACGGTGCACTTCATTTTTATCTCTAAATGTTATGTATTGTTATAAATACATATATATACTGGATATATATGATATATATGATATATAAATCATGAATATAATTATATATATAAATTAATTTTGACCACATGGGCAACATGAAATTATAATAAGTTTACTTTTGACTCAAGTACCAAATATCAACAAATCGGCCGTTATTAACTTAAATGATTTTGTAATGTTTATAACACACTAATAAGTAATATAAAAGGAATTATAAATTTGAAAAAGGTTATGAAGAAAGGATAAATTTATTTTATTTTATTATTCAGGATTTTAAAGAATGAGCAGGTCAAGTCGGACACGAGGTAAGAGTTAATTTTACAATCTCTTTATTATCTGAGTTTGTTTTTACGTAAGTGTCTACTAGGACCTCTTTATCATCCACATCCATGTTTCTTAAAATAATATTTCAACAAAATTACTATTTACTAGAATATGTGTTGAATTCATTTATATCCTTGTTTGAATTTTTATAAAATCATTTCAAAGGAATCATTTCATTGTTTTCCAAACAATGTACTTTATGACCTTTTTGACAAAATTAAGGTAAGAATATTTTTTTAACTTATACAGAGGGTGTGGCTATTTTTTGCCATTATAACATCATTGAAGCTTCCCTTACAGTCTTATTAGAATATTTTCAAAAGAAATTATTTCTTCAATAATTATGTTACTTTTAAATGATATCAAAATAGAAAGAGATTTTTCTCTAAAGTAGTTTTGATTTCATCTATGTCAACATCCTTTGATGGGTTTTACACTTATTTGAAAGTTGATTTTTTATAATACTATATTCTATATTGTATTGAATGAGTTATGTTATTTTTGACTATGGATGTGTTATTTTTATACCATTCCTGGTTTATGGTTAATGTATTGACATTTCGTATGCTAGTTTTAATACGAATGTTTATGGTATGTTTCAACCTTTTCATATAAGGAATGTATTGGACTTAGTAAGTGATGAGTGGAGCCCACTATAGATCCTAAATTCATAAGTAGGTATCACGAGACAATTATATGTGGAATTGGCCAAGAATTTTCCCAATTTGATATATAGTTTTGGATGAGGCCTAAATCATTTTTAGACGTCTTGGCCAAGGCCTTGACTAGATGTTTCAGAATGTTTGACATTATACATTACCTCATTATGAAAATAATATTGATGGATCATGTTGTTATTAGACTAGTAGAATACTAATGACTATGTTTTATTATGGCATTATTTACTCAGCTCATATTTCCGCCGTAAAGTGTTCAGGTCTATTATTTGTAAAGGCATGTGTTTTCAATTATTCACCATGCCTAACGTATATGTTATCTTCCAAGGTATTGCTTACCCTTTATGAGAATTTGAGCTCACCCCTTTCTTATGTTTCATTTTCCCAGGATATGAATAAGTTAGTTATGAGTGACTTTCAAGCATAATCTAGCAGGATTGGATGTTTCCAATGGAATAAATTAGTGTTGTATTTATTTTCATGTTGTAATGTTGAACTTATGTATGTATCTTGTTTCTAAGGCTAATAAACTGATCTTTCTTTCATGATTTGATCCCTTGTGTTCATGACAACATTATGTAATAATTCACTGACTTTGGGTAACTAGGGTCGGGGCGTTACAGTAGGTATCATAGGAATTTTGGTACAAACCATAGTAACTAGATTACGATAAAGTCTGATTAGAACACATTACCCTAAGATAGACTTTGAAGATCAGTATAGAAGAACTCCCTATAATTTTGGTAATGTAGAGATTTTTTGTATTTTTTGAGAAATAAATCCCTGTCTGGATACGATCAGGTAGAGGAAGCTCTAGCACGGATGTACCTAAGAGTGAAAAATCTGACAAGGAGTTTTAGTCTTGACCTGGGGTTTCCTGGTACACGACAACGTGCCTTGCTACATTCTTGGTTACGACACTCTCAGGGGATATTCTTAGGATAATTCACATTTTTTTTAAAACTATTAAGAAGGATTTATGAGTATATACCACCTCAAAGAAAACATTTTTATTATTATGGATTATATCCATAAACAGTTTTATTTATGTTAAGTGTTTTACAAGTTTGGAATTATGTATTTTGATTCATTAACAAATCTACTGTATGAGATTGTTTAGAAATGGCACCTAGTGGAAGGAATGAAAACCGTGTGAACAAACGTAATCCATTTAGGGATAACCCTTATACTCAAGATAATTATAGTGGATCTTGTGATTCAACTGGTACTGATCAGATTGTCACCAGATTGGGACTACTCACTTAGGTTATGAACAATAACCTTACCCGTATAGAGCCCCCTGATCTACAATATGAAGGGTCAATGTTAGACCAATTCGTGAGGCAACAACCACCAACATTCAATGGGAATAAAAATCCACTTTTATCTAATCAATTGATAAGTTTCTTAGAGAAAATATTTCATGCTTTGGGGAGTAGTGAAAGGGAAAACGTTTTCATGGCAGTTTATCGCCTAACGAGAGATGCAGATCAATGGTGGTAATTAATTCAAAACAAAAATGAGGATGAAGAAGTATCATTAATGGAATGGAGGGAGTTTAAAGAGATTTTCTTATAAAAATACTTTCCTCGTGGCCATCGAGTGGATATGGAAAGACAATTTCTGAGTCCGAGGGAAAAAGAGGATAAGAATGTCAAAAAGTATGATGATAACTTTACAAGGTTATAAAGGCATGCGAATGATTATATATGTAACCCACGGAGTAAGATTAATTGATTCTTTGATGGGTTAAAACCATTTCTCCATCGATCATTAGTCTCACAATCCGTCTCATCGTATGAAGATATTGTTTCATGTGCAATCAAGAAATAAAAAGAATTCTCTAAGTCTTATGACTTCAAAGAAAATCAATATAAGAAGAGATATGTTGACCACTCTAGGAAAGGAAATAATGAAATAAAGAAGATGGGAATAGTTGAGTTTCAAATATGTGATAATTGTGGAAGGAAGCACTCTGGCACCTGTCTAAAAGGAAAAGGAGTATGCTACAAATGTGGACATAAAATCCATTTTCCTAGTGAATGTAAGGGAAAGAAAGATGATTTAAATGTTTAATGCTACAATTGTATAGAAATGGGTCATTATGAAAATGAATTTCCTAAGCGCCATGGAAAATTACCTTAGAAAAGGCCAGTGGAGCAAGGCCAAGCTTATTTTGTTACTACAGTTGAAGTAGAATAATTAATGTATTTGTGTTTTTGGATTCAAGAATTATTTTCTGGTTATAAGAAGGATTTGATATATATAAGGATTTTAATTCAATAATTTTTGTTTTCATTAAGGTTTTAATATGATTAAGGTAATCATATTTTCAGTATGTGACAATAAGAGAATCTTTACGTTGTTTGGGGAATCTGATGTTACAATTGATTTTGGAATTTGGAGTCCTTTTAGATAGAATTTGGACAGAAGTATTTTTGATAGTTATAAATGTTGGAATGGATTAAGTTGAATGTTGGATATTATTTTTTAAGATTATTTTTGGAATATTATAATACTATAGTTAAGAAAAAGGACAACCTGTAAGTCGGGTGATTACCGGTCGCGTCGGACAAGGCTACAGGAATCGAACCCACAACCAAAGTGCGACAATGCTTTATGACCTACCACTAGCCTACAGGAAGTCCCTGGTTATTATAAATTAGTTTTCTTTATGGTATATGTTTGTAACCTTATACGATTAGGATAAATATAATATTTTTGAGTTCTATTATCTTTTGGTGTGAAATATAAGTTTGTGGTAGAAATTTTGTTAAAGGATGTAACTCTACTTGTCAAGTATATTTTTCTCACTCTCTTATTCTATGATGAAATTAATTCTTAAACATTAAGTATGGGATCTTAAAACCAAAAATGTGTTATCCTAGTACATTATGATTTGTTAAACCGATGACGTTTTATATCATCATAGATTGATAGATTTGAGGCCGTTAATTTTACACTTGTTTGTGATTGATGACCTCAATAACTCCCTATAAATATCTATGTTTTTTATCCAATTATGTGTCTCTAATTTCCACCAATGTTTTCTTAATCGAGATCATAATTTGGTGGTGACTTTTTCATTTCCCTTCCCCTATTATTAAGACTAAATATTATTAACCCTATTTTGATGTGGGTTTTCCACAAAGATATTTTCTATTTTTAACCTTGTATTTTTGTTTTTTTTTTCAAATTTCATGGTTGAAATTTATTGAAGGAGGGAAGAATGTAACACCCTAAGCTTCCACAGTGGGATTCTCTTTAAATAATACAATAGCGTGTGATGTACGCAAAACCAAGTTCAAGAGCAGCACGACCTATCAAACTAGTCATTTAAAAAGTGGTTATGAATAGTAATAACCAAATTTTGAATTATATATATATACCATAAAATTTTAACATTAATATATTGTTTCTCTTAGACATAATATAAAGACAAATTAAATTTTTTTTGATAAAAGAAGTATTTTTCAAAAAAATGAAATTTTATCACCTTTTAATGGGTAAACCTTTTTAAATCCAATATTTTACACTTTTACATATTAAATTTGACAAAATAAACTTCTTATTTATAATCAAGACATAAAAATTTAGTTTCGATAAATTTTTGGTATTTTTCTGATATCTTTTATATTTGGGTGAATAGTAAAAATAATAAATATTAATTGAATTTTTTTTAATAAAAATAATTTATAGTGTTTAATTATACCTTTGAATGGTTTGGATGTATAATTAGATCTTATTTTTACCATTTAATCCCATTTTGGTCATTGTAATTAATTTCACTTGGAAATTGTACATAAACAAGTGTCAATCTTTTGGTAGTTATTGTTTCTTAAAAACACGCTATTTGTTTTTACCATGGGAATTAATTTTAAATTAATTAATTCAACTTATATGTTTTTAATTTGGTAAAATTTACATCATTTTTTAATTCGGAATATTAAATATATCTTAGGAGGAATTTTTGGTATTTTTCTGAAAAACTTAAATTTTTGATGAATAGTAAAACCACTTAGTAATAGTTTAAAAACTGACTTTCATTTAAATGAAATTTTACCACTTCTATGAATTTAATTTCGAAAATATGACATACATGGTTGTTATCAGTAAGTAAAATTTGGTTTAATAAGATGGAAATAATTTTTGATGAATAGTAACTTTTGACTTTTATTTACCGCGGTCAATGGTAAATATGGTAATTCAAGGTAAAAAGAATATTATAATAATACCAAATTACCGTAACAATTATCCTAACATTATTGGATGTGTCATGGCTGACCATGGGGTTATTTGGGTCGATTTTGGGACCCCATGGAGCCACTTAAGAGTAATAATGACACTTTATTTTAATTAACATAAAGTAAAGACAAAAATGACATTAACAAATATCTTTTAGTATATCAATTTTTACATGGGGTTATATAAGTCATCTTTTCGACTATAAATATTTATTTATAAATAAAAAATTATTTCCTACATTATTTAATTTTTTTTAAAATTTTTAGACATCAAATAAATTAAATTATTTATGAAATAATAATGATGTAGTATTCACCTCATTAATAAATGATTTGAATAAATAAGATTATTAATATTAAAAAAATATCCAAACCCTATCTAATTAGTATTGTATGATTTTATTTAGAATATGAGTCATATTATATTTTACTTTAATGAGTTTTGGATCTTTTTAAACCGAAGATATGTTTATAATAAAATAACATTTTCAAACTTTCATAAAGAGCCCATCCCCTCCCTTATAAAAGGACACCACTTCTAACCCATTACTCACACCTATAAAGCCTCTTGTCTTGTCCAAACCCTACCCAAATAATCTGTCAAGACCCCTCTCTTTCACCTAGAAGCCTTACCTTACTCATAAGTCATTTCAAGAAGTCCTTTTGGTTCAAACCAAAGGGAGTTACCCAAATAAATGGTAATTGTTTCTCTTAACTACTTTTATTTTATTTTACTTCTCCAACCCCTAAAATTTTTTTATTAAATTATTTTATAACAAAAACAGTATCCCCAATATACTAGTATGTTTTTATGGGAAGGATTCAAACTAAAATTACACACACCTCTATATAATAGGTATAGAACATAGTGTTTCTGTGGATCGAAAACTTACACCTCACGAAATGATGATTGTTCAATTATATCTTACTGCCTCTCATGGTGGACATTAAGATGGAACTATATTTATATATGATATATATTATGTTTTTTATTTCTTTATGCTTCTATATTTTCCATTTATAGAATACCTTTATGGTTTCCATTATGGGTAAACGCGATAATTTCATTTGAAGAAGTGCAGACTACCACCCCCTTAAAGTGATATGACTTGTTAATGCCTTATGTGAGACGTATAAAGAATGGAGATAATTATATTATAGATGATTTTATACTGTAATTATAATATACCAATGTATAATTATGTTTTACTTCTATTAAAATAAAAAATACAAATGAATGTTGCGTTCATGCGTATGTACGACTTATCGTCTCCATGAACGATGCATGTCATTTCATATATCCAAATGTTATGTATTGTTGTAAATAAATATATATACTAGATACATAAGATATATATGATATCTAAATCATGAATATAATTCTATATATAAACTAATTTTGACCACATGGAAAAAATTTAATTATAAGAAGTTTACTTTTGACTCAAGTACCAAATATCAACAAAACGACCGTTATTAACTTAAAGGATTTCGTAATGTTTATAAAATACTAATAAGTGATATAAAAGGAATTATAAATTTAAAAAAGGATTTGAAGAAAGTATAAATTAACTTTATTTTATTATTCAGGATATTAAAGAACGAACAGTTCAAGTCGGACCTGAGGTAAGAGTTAATTTCACAATCTCTTTATTATGTGAGGTTGTTTTTATATAAATATCTAATGGGAACTCTTTATCATCGACATCCATGTTTCTTAAAAGATTATTTCAAAACATTTTTACTATTTACTAGAATATGGGTTAAATTCATTTATACCCTTGTTTGACTTTTTATAAAATGGTTTGAAAGGAATCTTTCCATCATTTTTCGAACAAGGTACTTTCTGACCTTTTCGAAAATTAAGGTAAGAATGTTTTTTTAACATATACGGTGGGTGTGGCTATTTATGCCATTATAACATCTTCGAAGATTCCCTAACAAGCTCATAAGAATATTTTCAAAATAAAATATTTCTTCTATAATTATGTTACTTTTAAATGACTTCAAAATAGAAAGAGATTTTTTTCTCAAGTAGTTTTGATTTCATCTATGTCAACATCCTTTAATGGATTCTACACTTGTTTTAAAGATGATTTGTTATCCTAAAAACATCCATATTGTATTCAATGAGTTATGATATGTTTGACTGTTGATGTGTTATTTTTATACCATTCATGGTTTATGGTTAATGTATTAACATTTCATATGCTAGTTTTAATACGAATGTTTATGTTATGTTTCAACCTTTTCATATGAAGAATGTATTGGAATTAGTATGTGATGGGTGGAGCCCTCTATAGCTCCTTGATGCATCGGTAGGTCTCATGAGACAATTATATGTAGAATTTTCTGACGCCTTTCACAATTTGATATATGGTTTTTGCCAAGGCCTAAATCATTTTTTGTCGTCTTGGCCAAGGCCTTGACAAGATGTTTCAGAATGTCCAACATTATACATTACCTTATTATAAAAATAATATTTATGGTTCATGTGGTTATTTTATTAGTAGAATACTCGTGCCTATGTTTTATTATGGAATTATTTAATCATCTCATATTTCTGCCATAAAGTTTACATGTTTAATATTTGTAAAGGCATGTGTTTTCAATTATTCACCATGCATAATGTTTATGTTATCTTCCACTGTATTGCTTACCCTTACTAAGTGTTTGAGCTAACCCCTTTTTTATGTTTCATTTTCCCATTATAAGAAAAAGTTAGTTATGAGTGACTTGCATGCATAATCTAGGAGGATTATATATTTCTAATTGAATAAATTAGTGTTGTATTTCATTTAAAGTTATAATGTTGAAATTATGTATGTATCTTGTTTCCAAGTCTACTAAACGGATCGGTCTTTCAGGATTTTATCCCTTGTGATCATGCCAATATTATTTAATAATGCAATAACTCTGGGTACCTAGGGTTAGGGCGTTACAATCAGTTGTTTGTGAAGAAGGAATACATTCCAAAAAGAGCATTTTGAACTAGGTACGGGCATTTTCAGTTTACAGTAATGACCTTTGGACAGACTAATGCACCCTCTGTTTTCATGGATCTAATAAATTGGATTTTCAAGGAATATCTTGATGAAATTTTTGCAGTATTTACTAACGATATCATGCTATACTCAAAAAGCAACGAAGATCATGAAAATCACTTGTGCACTATTCTGAAAACCCTCAGAAGAAATGAATTATATGGGAAGTTTAGAAAGTGTGAATTCTAGCTTTAGGAAACTTCATTACATGGCCATATTTTCTCTAAGGATGGAATCTATTTTGATTATTTTAAGACAATATAAATACAAGAATTTCCAGCATGGATGAGTATAACTGAGGTATGAATTTTTATTGGTTTAGAAGGTTATTATCGACATTTCTTTCTTAATTTTTCCCAATTGGAAAACCCATTAACCAAGCTCACATGTAAAGGGGTTAATTTTTTTTGGGAAAAAGAGTGTGAAGAATGATATGAAGAACTGAATAGAAGATTATTTAATTCTCTTATCATGACTCTACCATCGGGGAATGATGGGTTTGTTATTTATTGTGATGCTTCAAAGAAAGGACTTTGTTTTTCCCTTATGCAGAATGATATAGGTATTGAATATGCATCATGATAGCTAAAAATTCCTGAAAAAAACTATCGTACTCATCATCTTGAGTTAGTAGCTGTAATCATTACTTTGAAGATATAGAGACACTATCTCTATGATGAAAAATATGAGATGTAAACTGATCATAATAGTTTGATGTATATTTTCTCATAGAAATAACTCAACATGATTCAAAGACAATGGCTTGAACAACTCAAAGATTGTGATCTCACTATACACTACCACCCTGGGAAGGCAAATAAGGTGGCAGATGCTTTGAACAAAAAGGATCATAGAGTTTTGAACAATATGAGAGTTGAAAGAGATCCTATGTTCCTGGATCTAGTAAAGATGTATATGGGAATAATCATGGAAGGTGAAACATCTTAACTTTTTAAAATGGTTTCCAAAAAATCTTTATTAGAAATTATAAAATGTTCTCAGAATAATGATGAGGAGTTTCAAAAGATAATTAATGCTGTGAAAGATGGGAGATTGATTGAATTCATATATGAAGATGAAATTTTGAAATTTGGGAAGAGGCATTGTGTTCCTGATATACCTTATCTATAAATGGAATTGTTGGATGATGATCAAAGCTCCAACTTCTCTATAAAATTTGGTAGCACTAAGATGTACAGATATTTGAAGGAACATTTTTTTGTGGCACAACATGAAGAGGAATATTTCTGATTATGTGTTAAGATGTATGGTTTGTAAACAGGTTAAGGCTGGAAGACAACATCTTAGAGGATTCATGAAACCTCTCCCCATAACTGAGTGTAAATGGGTTGATATTACAATGGACTTTTTCATGGGGCAACCAAACTCTCATAGAAGGAATGATGCAATATGGGTCAATTTTTTTCATCTTACCAAGTCATCGCATTTTATTGGTATAAGAGAATATTTACCACTTGAACGTCTAGAAATACTATATATTAATGAAGTTTTAAGACTTCAAGGAGTATCCCTATCGATTGTTTCTGATCATGATCCCCATTTTACATCAAGATTCTAGAAAATTCCTCAAAAGGCCTTGGATACTAAACTTTATTTGAGAACTGCCTACCACCCTCAAACTGATGGTCAATCAGAATGGACTATTGAAACCTTAGAAGACATGTTGAGATCATTCTCACTTTAATTTCAAGGTATATGGGGTCAATATTTACCTTTGGTAGAATTTTCTTATAACAATAGCTTCCATTCGAGTATTTAGATGGCACCATATGAAGCATTATATGGAAAGAGATGTCGCACACCAACTTATTGGGATGATATTTGTAAATGAAAACTCATAGAACCAAAAATTGTTGAGTAAACTATGAAAAATTGAAAGTTATCCAAACCCACATCAAAGTATCTCAAAGTAGGAAAAAGATATATGCTGATAACCAAAGGAAGGATTTGGAATTTTAAGTTGGAGATCATGTTTTCTTGAAGGTATCTCCATAGAAGGGTGTTATATGACTCGATATAAAGGAAAAATTAATTCCCAAGTAAATCGGATCTTTCGAAATTATAGAACGCATTGGATTTGTAGATTATTATTTGGAAACGCCACCAAGTCTCTCTAATGTTCATGATATGTTCCACGTATCACTATTAAGAAAATAAATGCCTAACCCAATACATGTACTCACCTATGAAGAAATATAAATGGAACCTAATTTGTCTTATTGTGAAGATCCTGTTAAGATTGTTGATACCAAAAAACAAGTGCTGAGAAACCAGAAGACTTGTCTGGAGAATGTTCTGTGGAGAAACCATAAAATGGAAGAGGTGACGTGGCAACATGAGGAACTTATGATGAAGAACCACCTAAATATTTTTATAAAGTAATATTATAGAAATTTAAAGGTTGAAATTATTTGAAGGAAGAAATAATGTAACACCCCAAGCTTCCACATTATGCTTCTCTTTACATAATACAATAGCTTTCATTGTACGCAACTTTGAGTTCTAACACTCCACGACCAATCAAACTAGTTATTATGAATAGTAATACCCACTTTTTGAAATTTTATAAATTTTATTTTTCAAAATGGACTTTATTTTTTAATTTAGAATAATAAAATTATCTTAGAGTGGATTTTTGGTATTTTTCTAAAAACGTTCAATTTTCGATGAATAGTGAAAAACACTCTGTTATTGTTTAAAACCGACATTTTATTTAAATTTATTTTATTTAAAAATAGATAAATAATAACTATAAATGTTCAATGTAGTTCATTGATGTCATTTTATAATAATATTAGATATATAAAATTTTATTGAACTTTTTGCCGTCTTTTACCCACCTTCTAGTCGCAATTACAAATTTGCATAAAAAATAATTTTACTGCTTCTATGAATTGAATTCCAAAATTCCGAGAGACACGGTTGACATAAGTAATATTTGGTTCAATAAGATGAAAATAATTTTTTGTGAATAGTAACTTTTGACTTTTATTTACCATAGTTAATACATTTATTATTTTTTTATTTAAAGAGGAGTTAAAAGTGTTAAATTCCAAGTTTAATAGATAAGAATTTTTAACATAAGGTTATACATAAGATAAATTCGACTATAAATATTCATTAAAAAGATAAAAATATTTCCTACATAATGGTATTTTATGTAAAGTTATTAGTAATTAAATAAATAAATTTATTTATGTCACAATGATGATGAAATAAGTACTTTATTAATGAAAGATTAAAATAATTGATATAATAAATATCCAAATAAATATAAATTAGGACTTCTGATTAATTACACTAATTTTATTGGTTAATATGACATGTTAGGGTTTATTAAAGATATTTTGTTCGAATTGATAAATTTTTTATGACTTCAACAGAAACAAAATACCAAATAGTTTCAAAATTTACATAAATGAGTTTTCAAAAACAAATACTTATTATTAATTGACATAATATTCGTAAAAATATAAGGGTTGGCCAATGGACTTAAATAAGGTTAGATATATCAATAATGATCCACTTGGGGTTCTCTTGTATATTTTTAGTATGTTTATTAACCATTTATTATAATAACAAAAGAATACATGGTAATAGTCAAACTATTTAACTAAGAGTTAAATCTAAACGATAAGCTTAGTATGGTGACGTAATAACTATCTAAAACCAATTGGTTGAGAGGTTTGCGACCCATCCCCACTTTATCCTCGAAATAAATCATTTTGGATCCATTATAAACCCAATATTATTGTATAATAAAATAGTATTTGAATCTTTTCCTAAAGTGACCCTCACCTCTCTTATAAAAGAGTATTTCCACTTCTCTCAAAATCACACCTCCAAAGCCATTAGACTCACCCAAAACCTACTCAAATATCCTAAAAACTACCCTAAAATAGACCTTGAGGCTGTAACTTTATCATAAATCCAACCTAAGGACCACTTTTGATCAACTCAGACAGAAACACCCAAAGAAGACGTAATAATTTCACCACCTCTTTCAAAGTTCTTTTCTTCTTCCACTTTCTATTTCTTTGTTGTTTCTATACCAATAAAATAACTAAAGTACCTTATACATATTGTGATGTTATTATAAATATGATACAACCATATTCATTATTCTATCCATCTTATGAATGAAAAGTCACCATACATGTGTACGTATGACTTACCGTCTCCACGTCGTGGTGTAGTTTGTTATTCAACCACTTATTTATTTGGATGGGTATAATACTGAGTATATCTGATGTAAATAATAAATATGACATGTTAAGTATTATTTATATATGATATAACATATAATTACATATGATTTATCCATCAATATAATGATATTTTCACTCGTGCGTACTTATGGATTACCATCACTATGAACGTGATGACATTCATTCCCCATCATAACCATTCAAGAATAATTTTCATTTTAGGATTAAAAATATTGTTTAAGAACATAATATTATTCTGGATATGAATCAAATATATCCTATTTAAAATAAATATGGGTTATGTAACCAAGCATATAAAGGAAAACAAATCAGTCAACACCCAAAACAATGATACTACTGAAATATTATTAACAATGCAATATTAGAAGATCATATATGATATCATATTTATGTATGTGGTTCTTGTATAATTTAATAACAATGATTTAATTGTTATAACAGAGGTTAACTCACCCTCGATAAAGGAATAATGTACAAGGTAAGGGTTAATTCTACAATCTCTTCATTATCCGAGGTTGTTTATACGTGAGTATCTACTAGGACCTCTTTATCATACACATATGTGTTTCTTAAAAATATATTTCCAAAAAATTTTACTTTTCCCTAGACTATGAGTTAAATTCATTTATACCCTTTTTTGAATTTTTATAAGATGTTTATAAAGGAATCTTTCTATCATTTTCCAAACTAGGTCCTTTACGACCTTTTGGATAAAATTAAGGAAAAAAAATGCTTTTTAACTTATATAGAAGGTGCAACTATTTTCTGCCTTTATAACACCTTCAAAGATTACCTTACAATATTATAAGAATAATTTCAAAATAAATGTTTTATTTTATAATTATTTGACTTTTAAATTATTTTTAAATAGAAAGAGATATTTCTCTCAAATAGTTTTGATTTAATCTATGTCAACATCCTTTATGGATTTTACATTTGTTTGAAGTTAATTTGTTATGATACAATATCCCATATTGTATTTACGGTTTTCTGATATGGTTGAATGTGGATGTTCTATTTTTATACCATTCATGGTTTATGGTTAAATTATTTACATTTAGTATGCTAGTTTTAATATTAATGTTTATGTTATGTTTCAACGTTTTCATATGAGGAATGCATCAGACTTAGTAAGTTACAGGTGGTTCCCACTGTAGCTCTTCAATGTATCAGTAGGTCTCATGAGACAAACTAGTGTCTTAGAACTAGGCCTTGAAAAAATATTATTTTACATCTTCACTCGAGGCCTTGACTATGTGGTTTTGATGTCCAACATTATGCATTCCATCATTATGAAATTGGATAATGATATTACATATGATTATTCAACTAGTAGAATATTAATGTGAATATGTAAATGGAATTATTTGATTTATCTTTGCCATATTATGCTAAATTTTATGTTTAAAAGGATTTTGTTTTAGTCTTATACATTTCCTTAAATTTTTAATCTTATTTATGAAAGTTGTCACTATATTGTTATCCTTACAGAGCACCTGAGCTCAACCCTTTCTAAGTTTTATTTTTCCCAGGATGCAAATAGGTATATTTTAACTGACCTGCAGGGATAGTCTAAGGGATGTGAATCTTTTCAAATGAGACACAATTTTGTTGTTTGTTATTTAATAATGTATTGTAAAACATATGATTATATCTAGTACTTACAAGGCTTCTAAACTAATCGGTCTTCCCGGATTTGATCCCTTGTGATCATGCCAATGTTATGTAATAATGCACCGAATCTGGGTAACTAGGTTCAGGGTGTTACAAAGGATGTAAATACCCTTCAAAGAGTGGCATTGAAGAGGTTTTACAAGGTCATATATGTATGTCCTAGGCGTATCTATGAAGTGTATCTATACCACATAGGTATGCTGCATAGGTGAACTGCATAGGTATCCACGAAGATGTGTCACGCAAGTCTTAGAGATGACTGAAAAAAATACTTAACACAGGATAAAGAATCCTATTAAAGCTTCAATAAGGACTACCAAGAAGAAAAAACATGGGTGATTTGTAAATATAAACACCCTGGGTCTCCTTTGGTGTCTTTGGAAGGGCCTCACATAGGACCTTTATGGAATTGGCCTCGCATAAGAAGCTTATTATTCAAGGAAGAAGGGTCCTTAATCTGGTGTTTTGTGTTTCAAACTCTTAAAGGACTTTAATCTTTCTTATGCCATCTATTTTTCTATTCTCTCATGTTTTCGAGAGACACTTGATTAAATTTGGGGGGCCTGGGAGAAAGGACTGTGCAATGGGATCTTCAAGAGTTCTTCCAAATTGTTTTAGTCCAAAATGGGGAGCCCTAGTGTCCTATTTATAGGCATGGAGGGGGTATGGTTAAAAGGTGTTTGTCAGCATCGGTCAACCACGAAGCTTTACCACGTAGCTTCTCTATGTAGGCGTATAGAAATCATATTCCCTTGTAAACTGTTGTGTAGCTCCCCAATATAGGTCTGCTGTGTAGGGGTTGCACAATGGGCTATATGAGAAGAACATCTGCTGGTTTTCTAGATACAGAGGTATGCTGCATATGTTTCTAGCATAACAACTCCATGTAGGTACCTTGCACATTATTTCATTTACTTCCTTTAGGTTCTTTGTTATATTGTGAAACATTCAAAGGAATTATTCATAATCCTTTTTTACTTACCAAAGAGTGTCAACAAAAGCCGCCCCCCTTAGTATTGGATCCAATTAAAAAGAAATTCCAGTTTTGAGGAAAGATTATGGGGAGTTAATTTTGAAATTATCACCTCTGCAGTGTAGATTTTCCGTGAAGGTATGAGGAACAACATTTTCACGTAGTTTTAATGTGTAGGTCTGCAGTGTAGCTATATCAAATAGGCTTTCCATGTAGTTCGGTGGCGTCTATAAATAGCCACAATTCCTTTGTGATTCTCTTCACCCATAATATCAAAAAAAAAAAAATCTCATTGTGTATCTTGCTTGTCCATCCCTTTTCATATTTTTGTCTCATGTATGACCCTTGATATTTTTTTCAAGGTAAAACCATTTTGAGTGATGGAGCTACGTGGAAGGATTTTGTTGAAGGACTTTCACTAGTATCTATGTTGAATGTCCTATGCAGACGATCTCGTCAAAGGACCTATGCGGAGAATTTCCTTTAACAAATTCTTAAATTTATTTAAGATAAAATTTGAATTTTCTTAAGTCAAATTTCAATCCTAATGGGGAAATTTTATTTAATTATTTTTTAGTAAATGGATCAATTGGGGACTGAAACTAAGGAAGCTAAAGCTCGTTAAAATGAGATGATGAAAATTGTTTAACCGGAAAATTATGACATTTTTAGAGTACCTTACCTAGTTTTTTTGAAAGGCTTTATTCCATAAAAACATGAATATACATGAAGCCACTATCTGGCTTATATGGATATGGTATTTTTGCAAGTTTTCCACATTACAGCTATTAGGAGATACATTCCAATGACTTTGTTTCTCCAGTATTATAATTGACATTGAATGAGTATCACTATAAAGGGTATGCCTATTAATGAGAGAAAATTCCATATTGGATGCATCACACACCATAGTGGTTGTACCGATGAATTGAAGATTCATGTTGTAGATCCAAGGATTCATTTTTTCGATTCAACCATTTGTGCTTCACAAGAATATCAATCTAATGGATGGAAGAAAGATTGGGACCTACATTCTAGAGGAGGAGTTAAACCTGAATGGATGTGGGAATTTTGGGTACGCCAGACTTATGTAGAATTTAGTAAAGAACTATCAGATGATGACATTTATGAAGTTGTCTGGGTAAACAAAACTTATGTTTGAAAAAATGAAATGATTCGTGAATTTTTGATCGAAAATAGTTTGCAAACAAATTGTTTCAACTTAACGAATGGTGAGGTTGGAATAAGCTTGTAGGGTGTCTACCAAATATCTAGGATTCCCATTCTCAGGATGATGTATAGTGAATTCATTCCACAAATAACAACATAAGGTGATTTCACCCAGAAGACACCATTGGATCAAGATTTATTCAAAATAACACTGACATTTCTGAATTAAAAGAAAGATGTTAATGCAAGAGTGTGGATGAAATCTTTTTTAGAATCAAGGAAAATAGAAAGGTCCTTCCTTCGGAAATCCAACCATTTTACCAAATACGGATAATTAGTGTATTTCAGGAACATACTGATCCAAAATTGGAGAGAGGTGACTACAAACAATAGGGTTATAAATTCATGTCTGATATTGATGAAAATGTACGCTTATCAGGCTTCCTTTCCATGTGGATAAGAATTTAATTGCTTCTAGTACGTGAGTCTGGAGACGGTGTAAGGCTAGGGACTTGTTTTATTATAGAAAAATTGGTATATGGAAAATATATTGGTCAGGAAACCCCTGTACAAGAAATAATATATCCTTCCCTACTAAATTTTTACAATGGGATTTCTCTATTTAGACTTGCAGGACCATTTTATGTGTTGTGGGATGGATTTCAGAACATTTTTCTTCATATTTGGTGATAAATTTAGTTAGAGTTCCGGATGGTTTATTTACCCCATTTGTTCAAAAAATCTCTAGGATTCAGCCTTTGAACCTAAAACATGATGGAGTTTTGAGGGCACTGAATGCATCGGGATAATTTAGATTCTTTCTATTTGGTAACCCATAAACTGGAACATTTTTTGATGATGAAAAAGATGAAAATTTGGAGTTGAGGGAATATATGATTGAATTCGGGGACATGGTTTTATCAACCAGGATTTATGGTGAAATTATTAGTGAGGATTATGTTCATTATAGGATTGTACACCAGTTCAAATGTCTTCAACAATCAAGAATTTTTACACCCATGTATGTAATACATGAGAAACACCCAAAGATGACGCAGAGGCATCAAAAGCATCAGAACCTTCAAAACATCTCTATAGAAGATCCACCAAGAAGACTAAGGTAAGGGAAACCCAGCCTATAGCACTAAAGAGATCTAGTATCCATCATCAGAAAGATATTCCTGTCCCATAAGCTAATTATTCTAAAAAATAAGAAAGGCTTGAAGTGGATTTCGGATCAAAGTGTGTTGAGTTTTCTCCACATCCGACCATATCAAAACCTAATTATGTGCGGCCTTCATCTATCCAATATTGGGAAATCTTGACTTGTGAACTGATGGATGCAAAGGAATTCCTCCATGTTAGATTTTTAATATTAGATGTGGGTGATATTAAAGCACCATATGATTGTAATCTAGATAATAAACTAGCTGAAGTACAGGATTATATTGTGGAGATAGAAAACATTATATATGAAACTAATGACCAAGTCCCATCCTCAAAATGAGTATATGATATGATAGAATGAGGGATACGTGAAGGGGTCATTGTTCACTATGAAGAGGAATGGGAGATTTATGTTAATACTAAAAATTTATTTCCCTTTTCTTTTGTTTCAAATTTTCTTCATCATTCACCACCATTAATCTTATTGAGATTGAATTTTGTAGCTTCAAATTAGGGAAGGAACCTCTGGGCAGGTTCTTGAGTCACCAAGGTATAGAACTATAGGTTATCCCATTGGGAAATTACAGGATATCCCCAAGTCTCTAGAACATTTTCAAGGAGAAAAAATCATTACTGAGTTAAAGGAGACATACAATCCTAAGTCACTACTTCAGGTATCTACTTGAAAGAAGAGTATTTCAATCTCACCACAAGTTTATGAAATGAAACACAAGAGAGAATTGAGATTGGAATGAAGTGTAAGTAAAAAAAGTAAGTATTTTTTATGTCCTCTATTATAATAACTTTCATGATACACCTTGGTGACCATGTTTATATTCTCATAGGATCTTTTTCTCTCTCTTCCTTTAAGGGATTAAAAACTGGTCCTTCAAGAATGGAGAATAAAACCCCAGGAGAATCATAGGTTCATGTTTATGAATCTATTACCTTACCAGGAAAAGTACCAAGAGAGAAACTTGCATCTGTTTCTATTTCTATAGAGAGAGGAAAGGGTCACAGTAAGGTAAAACACATTTCTTTTGAGTGTCAAATTATTTTTATAATACTCTTCTCTTCAAAAAAATTATAGATCAATTTCTAGTGAAAATGGATCCTGTAATAATAAACATATATATTCCTATTTCTCTAGAAGGAAGGAATAAGAAACCTATGAAATCTAAAGAAAAAAACAGTGCCGATCCTGACATGGAAAGACCTGATGATGCTGCACCAGTTGAAGAATTGACAGAACAAAATGTCATTGAAGGAAATTTGGGCATCAACCAATGTTTGTTGGATACCTTAAATGGGGAGGATTCTATAACATTAAAAGCTACATATAATAAAATGATGGACACCCTAAATCCAAAAATTTAAATTCTAGGTTCCATCAATGAGTTTGGGGAATTAAATTAGGAATTTCAAGGACGTATGTTATCATTATTTCATTTTACATACACAATTGTTCTTCTTTCACTTGGTACATGACATCAATGTTCAACTTAGGTAGCTTTGTCTATAGAGAATGATGTGAAGGCCCTTAAAGAATGGGGAATTCCAATCTACCCTTCTTGGTTAAGGATGGAGAAATACCAACTGAGAATCCCATGTTGGGAGATGGTCTAGATCCTCGGATCATGGAAACTGGGAAAACATAGAATAATTACCCTCCCCAAGAATAATTTATTCAAACTAATGAATCTAAGAAAACAAGGGATGAATTTCATCAAAGAACCAACTTATTATTAGGTAAATGTTATTCAATAGTGATATCATGCTCCATTTCTTCCATTCCTTTTAATATAGCAATGATTTAGTTTCACTATTTATGGATATCGGCTCCCAAATCTATATCTGAAGATGAAACCTCTACATTGGATCATGCATCAACAAAAGGGGAAGCATCCGTTATTCTGAGAGAAGCAGATCATTGAACATCTTTTAGTTATATTATTCAAGAGTAAATTCTTCCCCAAGGTAGTGACTCAGATTCAGATTTAGAGGTACAATTTTCTCTTGGCATGGTGTAAGAAATACATGGAATGAAGTTTGGATGATAATTTCCAATAAGACTTTAGATGAGATGTCCTCCCATTTTGAAAAACTCCCATCACTATTTTGTGTTTTGGAATTTGGTGGATTTAATTATCACCCATTCTATAATATAATGAAAGAGACCATTCACTAATGCGAGAAAGAACATAAGTTGTGGAAAGATCTTGAAAAGTTTAAGTGACTTATTAAATTTTAAGTTTTTTCAAGTTGCAGTAGCTGAGGTAGAATCCAACCATAGTAAAAGGTCACTATAAATTGGCCAACAAATTATAGTGGAAATGAAGGAGAAGATGCATATTTAATAGAAACTGGACTTTGTTTGAAACAGTCTTGAGAAATTGAATCAATCATTGGAAGAAACTTGGTTTGAAGTGATAATTACTATTTCAACTATGAAAGAAGCACTTCATCAAGCCGAGGAGGCTGATGTTGCTCAATTGTCTCAACATCATCAAGTGGATAATAAAGATCATGAAGCTATTAAATAGATGAAGAGTCATGCCTAGATTTTCTTTTAATACAATACATAGAATCTCTTTTGTGTGGCTGTTACTCGTATTTTACCATATTAATGAATTTTGTTTTGTCTCCAATCATATATGACTTCATAATTTCTTTCTTTCTATAATTTCAATATCAAAGGTGATTTTTATAACATCAAACCATTGTGTTCAATAATCATAATAATAATAACAAGAATGGGGTGCTCAAAATTTTCTACTTATTCAAATGGGCCTAGTAAGCATAGTTTTATTTTTTTACTTGGGTTATTTAGACAAACCCCACAAACGTTGTAGCTTTTGACGATTTATTTCTCAATATTTTCTAGAAAATACAAAATGTAGGTTTAGCAAGATGATACTCAAATTTTTTCCAGAGTTCCCTAGAGGGTTTTCAACCTATAGAGTACCGTGTCTCCTTATATTGGTAGTTTATTGTCATGCATGTCGGACTAATAAAACTAGTGTTCATGGTTGACTATCTTTGACTATATATTTTCAGATTAGAACCCAAACAAGTCTTTGATGGTTGGGAAGGTCCCGATATTTTTTAGATACTTCCAAGGGAAATCCTGAGTCATGATTATTTTATGTTCACCAAATCTAAAATTTGAAGTATAGAAATAGAGAATGTATCTTTTAAGAACAAAGTTACCATTGCCCAATAACCCCGTTAAAAGGGCTATATTATGTAGGACCATCAAGGGCATATGTTGTATAAGAAAACAGTGGAATCCTTTGACTAGAAGGCCCGTTATATAGGTGAATTTTATGCAAGGACAATTGGGGAATGTTCTGCATATTTAGGTAAAGGGGATCTTAATAATTAGGAAATTTTATTGCTTATAGACAAAGGGATTTAGGATTTAGATGTGTCATGGAAACAATAGATGTATTAAGCAAGGAAAGATACATGATAATAAAGAGTCCATATGTGCCAAAATAGTATATGAATGGGTAAATTCCTATCTACATGAATTTGATATATATATATATATATGAAGAATTATAAAAAAATTCTAGAAAAAAGCATTTATGATATTATGTTGTGTAGTTTAAATTCATGCAGCAAGGACATTAGAATGTGCAGTTTCATGTCTTACTGTAAGGACATTGTGTTGTGTAGTTTCAAGTCATGCTGCAAGTAAATGAGAGGCATTTAATTTAAGGCCTATATATTTTAATAATTTTTATGATTCAAATTTCTAGATAATTTGTCTAGAAACATACTACTAGGTTTAGGTATGGAAAGGAAGAATTGTAAACAATGATTTGGGAATTTCTAGATCTGGAGAATGGCATTGGAAAAGGGATAATGGAATTAGAGGAAGTATTTTACAAGATCAAAATTACCATTATTTGACGATATGTTTATGGGGGATGTATTATATATATCCATCTTGGGCATATGATGCATAGAAAAATAGTGGAATCTTTTGATTGATTGGACTATTATATAGGAGACTTATGTAAGTCCATATAGGGGAACATACTGTATAGTCTAGAAAAAGAGATCTTGGGTATCAATCATTCAATTTCTAAAAAGAATAAAATGTTTATGGGGATTACGAATTTTCAAAGCACATAGTTTGATTTATGGAGAAATACCTAAATATAGAAATAGAATTTCCAATCATAATTTCCATAGAATAGTATGAATTGGTTCTCAATGAATGTTCTTCCCAAATGTAAGAAGTATGGTTCCTGTAGTTTTTTGTCATATTTCTAGGAGGAAAATATTATTGAAAAAATGGATTATATATGGTCAAATTATCATGGGTTATTTCAATATGCATTGAACACATGGAGAAGGAAAAGGTGTAAACCATGGTCTTGGAGGATTTTAGATCGACATAATGGTAATGAGAAAAATATACATGGATTAACGCATTAAGATACAAATTCTTATATATTTTCATCAATGTTTAAAGGGGGAATATGATGATTTTACCAAGAATGAGATTTCCATTATTTGAAAAACCTCATTATGTGGACTATCTTATGCAGAGAAAGCTGGGGAATATGCTATATAGAAAAAAGTGATAGCTTTTTATTAACAAGCCAATTATATTGGAGACTTTTATAAGGCCACCTAGGGTCACATACTTCATATTCAATAAAAAGAGCTCTTAGGTATCAGGAATTCTGCCACCATAAACTAAAGAAAGATTATGATGGTATGAAAGTATTTGAGATTACGATTTTGAAATAAGAAAGGGGTGATGCTCAATGTATACGATAAATATTTAAATCTATATTGGCCATGAGTTTGGAGTTCCCTACATAGACTGAACTCATATGTACAATGGAAATACTTTTTTTCCTTGGGTGGGCTCTCTAAAGGGAGGTTCCAAAATGAAAACACGCACGTAGATTTTTAATTGATGTGTAAGATAGGTAAAACATTATCATGTGGTTGGGACTTAGAGCTAGGCCTAGTTTTCAATATGTATCTCAATAGGATGATAATCAATCTATACATAGTTCTTTGGGTATTTTGTAGTTTAGTGTCATGAAACATGGATATTATGTTGTGAAGTTTAGATTCATATAGTAAGGATATTATGTGATTATGACGTTAAAAGGAATATTACGACTAGACTAGAGAGTAGAGACTAGGTGTCACTATGTATATTGTTGAAGCAAGAATCATGCCAAACGTATTTCTTATTGTTTTCCCCCATATCAATCACGTTTTTACATGGGGAAGAGGGATTTGTTGTGGTGTATGGGCCCAAGATTGGAGATCTTGGAATATCTATGTATTACCTTATTATGATAATCATTCCAAATATAGTTCTTGAGAAAATCCTTCCCCCCACCAATTGATTTTGATGTCAGAGACTGGGGTTTCAATCAAATTCTGAAATAATGGATAAACTTAAGACACATGTTAGTATGAAGATCAAACCATATATCCTGGAAGAGTAATATTAATATATATGGTTCATATATAGGATGGAAGAGGGAAATAAATTTCTGTATGGTTGTGTATGTGCCTATGATTAGAGATACATGCATCTCTATGTATCCCCTATGAATGAGAATCAAGTCACAAGTAGTTCTGGAAATGAGGTATCTATAAAGATCCGATTCAGACAAAGAGAGAAATGGAACTCTAGTGACAGTATGGATTATCAATAATGTGAGTAATTCTTATGCATGGAAGGTACTCATTTTTTTAAAGAACCCCAAGGAAAACCAATTTTCAGTATCTTATGGAATTTCTTATCGCTAAATGAATAAGACATTAACTAAAGAGTTTAATGTCATGCTGCATAAAAAAATGCCGTCATTCAGTTTAATTTCATGAAAAAGGACAAAGATGCTACACATTTTAACATCATGTAGCATAGACACATATGGTTGTTATGTAGTTTAATTTCATGCAACGAGGACATTAATCCATGTGATTACAAAAAGTAATTATTAAAGAATCTTTCTTTTGTGGAAGTTGTAAAAAGTTCTCCATCCATTAAGATTATGGAATAAGCTCCATTAGAGTAGACCATTTGTTTTGAATATGGTCCTTCCCACTTTGGCTCAAGCATTGGAAGCATATTTCCTGGTATCATTGGAGTATTGTTGACTAATACCAATTCTCCTTGAATAAATTAGCGGAGGAGAACTTTCTTGTTTAAATTTCATGTTATTCTATTCTCATAGACTTCCAATTGATGTAATGTTTGAAATATATTTTCATCTAATCATTCCATCTCATCAAATCACTTTTGAGACTGATCATATGTGGATAACTGATCACATATGGAAACTCAGAGTAAAGGAAATTGAGTTTAAATAGAAAAAACTACATTTTTTTACACCAATGAATATGGAGTTTCCTGAGTGGCAGTACAAGTAGAAGTATGATAAGACCATAAATAATTTGAAAGTTTATCAGACCAAGATTTCTTATCATTATCCATCATTTTCTAGAGTATATTTTATAGGTTCTTGTTGAAAGCCTCTATTTGACCATTGGATATAGTATGATAGATAGATTAGTGGTTGGATTTGATATTTTCTCATGATATAACTTCTTTACCTCAACAGAATAAAAAATGGCACCGTTGTCCATTAGTATTATGAGGGACACCAAATTTGGTAATAATATTTTTGTTGAAAAATCTAACAATGATTTTGTATCCGACTTCAATGATAGGTATTTCCATGAACCATTTGGAGAATAAATTAGTAGCAGTATAAATATACAAAAAATACTTATCTGTACATACATGATAATGTCCAACTAGATCCATTCCCCATGTAGAAAATAGTCAGGATTATTTTTATGTCTGTAGAAAATATAGGGTTTGATGAATGAAGTTGGCATGTACTTGGAAAGTGTGACACTTCTTGGTAAAATCTGTTGAATTATGCATTATTGAAGGTAAAAATTATCCAAGCATTCATATTTGATTATAAATCCTATTTCCATACTTGTGAGAACCACAAACACCTGCATGTAATTTATTCATGATAGCTACAGTTTCTTCCCCATCAATAAACACGAGGAGGACTCATTAACGTTACCATTTTTATTCAAGGAAAACAGCACATAACAAAGAGCATACAGGTCTAGGGGGGGTCGGAAATAATGAAGGCCAAGGGAATCCCCCCGGATCAAGTTCACCCCCTTAGGCTTAAAAAGAGACACATGAGAAATACATTGGACCGGGATACCTGGGGTCTCCACAAAAGCTAGGTGGTCCGCCACCTTGTTCCCCTCCCTCCACGTGTGAGTGATCCGAGCTACCCTGGTAAGGAGCGCCTTGTATTTTCTGATTTTATACAAAATAGACCATGGTATAATCCCTCTTCCGCACAAAGACTCATAGATTATCTTCGAGTCCGTTTCCACTTGGGATATTTGAATATCTCGTTGCTTACATAGAGAGATACCCATTAGGACAGCCTTCGCCTCCACCATTAATTAATTACCTTCACCGTAATGTGTTGTGAACGCCACATACACAATTACCCTGAAATCCCATACCACACTGCCTCCGCGTATATCACTCGAAACACAGGACCCATCCATGTTCAATTTCAGGCCGACGCCAGGCAGGTCCCATCTTACCCAGGAGCCCTGCTGCCCGATGCTCTATTGAGCAGCTCCCTAGTGCGCATACAGTCCGCTCCAGGAAGGGGAGGCCGACCAGTATACCTCTATGCCACATAGGTCCAGCAAGTTGCATCTCGCCCTGGTGATTATGCTTCTACCAGAAGAAGGTTTCCCCTCATACCTGGCCAGATTCTGGGCAGACCACAGGCTCCATCACCCATTGCTGAAGATACAGGCACGAGCAGAAACCTCCCTTGCAAACCCGTCTGCCCCCTGAAACCACTTCACCAAGAACGGAACAGGTCCTGCCGTATTTACCTGGCCCAGAAGCACACCTGCCTCTGCAGTAGTGTACCCAATAAAGGACCCAAAGAAACCCCACACTTGTAATGCCCACTCCCCTTCAAAAAATATGTGGTTGATGCTCTCCTCGCTTATGATCACACATCAGTGACATCCAGATACCATGCTAATCCCAAGCCTTTTGACATTTTCATCAGTTGGAAGGTCCTAGTGTAGTATTCACCATGTTAGGAAATTGAGCTTAGTCGGGAACTTCTTGCACAATACCTGTCCAAACCAACCCCCTTGTTGTCCCTGATTACGGTCGAGCCTGTGAAAATACTTTTCATTAAAGCATCCCGAGGTGGAGGGGGTGAAGACGCATCGATCCGAACTCGGGCTCATGACTATGGAGTCATAAAGATCCTGTTGGTTCTCATCCAGGATTTTTGTAAAGAACTGGGGAAACTGGATCACCTCCCTAAAAGAAATCTGAGGGGCTGGACAGCCCGGGTATCCCAGGACAGAACTCGACCAGTTTTGGTGCCAGAAAAGTACATTACCCTCCCCAATAATCCACCTAGATGTGTGAAATAAGCTCAGAATACTGCAGCACACTGATTTCCAAGGCGGGGACCCTCTCCCCAAGAGGATATCAGCATTGTCCCCATAGTAGGGAGCCATCATATTACCCCACAAAGTTTTTTCTTCAATAACCTCCCACTCCAGATTCACGTGCATGTAGAGGATTGTGTTCTCTAGAATTTTGACATCAATAGCTTCCTCCTCAATGGGCCGTTCCATCTTCCTCCATGAGACCCAATGCCTCTTACCATCCGAGGATGCATCCCATATAAACCGGGCCAAGATTTTATCAATGGTTCTGATGACACCCTTTGGCACATTGGTGGCCAAAAGGGCGTGCACCGGGATGACAGAGAGTACACTATTGATGAGAGTGATTCGACCTCCAAAGTATAAGAAGTGATTCTTCCAATTGAGTATGCGCCCCTTTACCTTACTCACAACATGATCAAAATCGCTGATACACATACGACCCGAAGACACCGGGGTGCCAAGGTATTCCATTGTAAATGATCCTCAACTCAAACCCATGCTGTTGCGCATATCAGCCACCCGATCCAAATTGCATGTGTTTTCCATGTAGAATCCACTCCATCCTCAGTTAATTTGTTGGCCACTCCAGTGACAATATTCCTCAAGAATATTGACCATGCCCTACACAGATCTCCTTCTCGCATTTATGAATATAAGGGCATCATCTGTGAACATTAAATGAGATGTGGGAGGGAGGTTCAACCTCCTACAGTAAGGGGGAACGTCCCCTATAGCTATTACCCTATTGATCGACCTGCTCAAGGTATCCTGTATGAGAATGAAAATGCTCTGGGACAGCGGGTCGCCTTGCCTGAGGCCTCTAGCCGTCTTGAAGAATCCTTGTGTTTTTCCCATAAACACCACCACCATCGCAATGGCTCCATGAATAGAGAGATCTTTCACAAATCCATTTTGTTCCTTGGATATACACCGATTCAGGCTCCCCGACAACCTCCTGTTGATTATGCTATCCAGAATTTTGTATGTGAAATTGCACATACTCACAGACCGGTAATGATGAAGGGATGATGGGTCCTTAGTTTTTGGCTGCAGGACAAAGGTCGTGGCCAATGAAATTCTCAGGAGGCTTCCCCCTCTAAAGAAATCCTGAATAGAGAGGATGATGTCCCCCTTCACCACATCCCAGGATGTTTTATAGAAAGATCCAGGAAATCCATCAGGGCCTGCAATACTCTCATGATTAAGGTTTTCCATAGCTGCACTGATCTCCTTCTCCTCTAGGACACCCTCCATCAGCTCATTATCTTAAGTAGAAATAAGGGTAGGAATCCTCTCCTATAAATCCTCTCCCCCTCTGGTTACCCTTGAGGAATGTGCAAGTTAGGGCCCGCGAGAAGGTCCTTGAAATGCATGAAAGCCATTTTCCCAACCACATCCTCGTCATCAGTGAAGGATCTGTCCTCAAGGGCCAAGTTCGATTTGACGATGCGTCACCTCTCATTGATGCAGGCATGGAAACAATCAGTATTTTTATCACCTTCCTTGATCCATTTTACCCTCGAGCAGTCCCTGGCCTTACTTTCCTACGATAGAAGTAAGGCCTCCAGATCTTTCTTCTTCATCGATAGCTGTCCAAAGACATCATCGTCCCAAACCTCCTCAATACTTGACTCGAGCCGTTCAACTTCCATCCTGATATCTTCCAACTCCAGATCTTGGGGGGGAATACTCCTAGCCCATGAAAGAAGACCCTCCTTGATCCTCCTCAACTTTTCATGCAAAGCGCCCAAGAAATGCCCCTGGATCGGTTCCTCCTAGCTTCCTCTCACCGTCTGCTGATAACCCGGAACGCTAGACCAACACCTCATGTATCGGAAGCCCAACTGTACTGCCCCTACCCTTTTCAGGGACAACAAGAGAGGGGAATGGCCAGAGATTTTGTGATTCAAGTGTTCAACCTTCATTCCTTGGAACATAGTCACTGAATGTACATTAGCTATACTGCGGTCAAGACTCCTCCAGCAGCGGCCATTGCCCTTCCGGTTGTTGCACCAGGTGAACAGTTCCCCTGTAAAACCCAAATCCAGCAACCCTATCCCTGCCATAAAGTGACCAATGGACCTACTATCCCTCCTTGGAAATTAACCTCTGACCTTCTTCTCCTCATGGTATGCGACAACATTAAAGTCGCCTCCCACTATCCAGGGTTGGTCCCCTGGGTCAAAATCGTTCAGATCACTCTATAAAGTCTCCATATTCTGAGCATCACAACTGCCATACAAAAATGACACAAAAAGGTAGGACCCTTCATAGGTCACCCTCGTCATGATATGCTGATCCCCGGCTTGAATCAAATCCACTGACACCTCTCTATGCCAGAAGATCCAAATATACCTATTAGTCTACTCCCCGTGCATTGTTGAGTGAAGTTTCTCCTTACAGGGAAAAATATTTGATATTAGCAGAGTTCTACTTGTGTTCAAGTATCGCAACCACTTTGGTCTTGTGTTTCATAACATCTGAGGCTATGTAATCAGTTTTGACCCTCGCTCCAACCCCTCGAGCATTCCAAATGAGGATGGGATTCATGGATACAGTGGCAGCCCAGAACTGACCCCCGACAACTTGGTCACTAATGAAGGGAGGTCAATGCAATACCTTTCTTGCAGTTTCCTCAAAGAGTATATCGTAAACACCCCCGAACCTTACCCCTCAGGCATAGAGGAGGAAGGGGTGAGCCTAGAAGGACTCTTTGATTCCTTCCCCTAAACCTCCGGGCTGGGCGACCCGGTCATCGAATCCACTAGCAGAAGAACCTGACCGCTCGAAGAAGGAGAGCCGATATCTCTATCCATCATTCTGACCTCTGAGGCACCCCCAGTGACCTGGGGCATTTTAGAACTGCCCCTACTGCCGATGCCTAACTTCCTATCCCCTGAAGTAACTGCCCTCCCTGACAGACCAGCCCCCCTGGACCAGGGCTAACAAGGACTGAAAGGAGAATCTCGGGCTGTTTCCTTCCTGAACAAATAAAAACCCCCGAGGAAAAGAACTCTGCAACTCTAGGACTACCTTCAACAAAGTATAAAAGCCCTCAACTGACACAAGAAAATGACTGAAAGGGAAGATCCTGGGCCAGGAAGCCTTTGGGATCTCACAGAGAGCACGCGAAATGAAACCGGTCAAACCCGAACCATAGATAACCACATAACTTGGGATAACAGGCACACAACTATCTTCAACCAAAGAGGAAAAGATGCAAGGACTGAGAGAACCACCCGAATCAAGAGGATCCATCCACTTGGACGCATGCCTGGAGACAACATCCACTGAGAAGGAAGAGCACCCATGCCCAAGATTGTGGGCAACATGCCGCATCCCGGGATGCAGCATCCTACAGTTCAGCACTGAATGCCCCTGGAGAGAACAAGCATCACAGAAACGGGGGTACATTGGATATTCGAAGGCCAAGGACTATTCCTCTTCATCCTGCACCTTCAAGGACAACAACTCTGGAGGGGGAAAGGAGTGGTCCAGAACGATGAAAATGCGGGGGACCAACAGCTTCACACCTCTGCAGGTACGCACATCCACACAAAGAAAACCCCCCAATGCATCTCCAATATCCTTGAGGAATGAGGAGGACTCCATCATATCCTCATTTGTAGAGAATCTTTTAGTGATATGGACTATCATAAAGAGGGAAATTGACCACTCATTGTCATATTTTCTCTCTTGTAGCTCTATTAGTTGGAAGTATTCCATTTTGAAGGTATTCCATGATAGGTGTCATCCTTCCAGTAGAATGACCATATGGGTCAAAAATAGGTCTTATTTAATTATTTTTCTCCATTATAGTTTAAAAAAATGTGAAAATACATGATGATGGGAAATAATAATGATTTTCTCATCCTATTTTTGATTTTCCGGAGCTGTGGCTGCATTATCCAATACATCAGCTTGGGAATTTTTTGATCATGGTACACAGGAAAATGTTCTATCTAAGGGAAATTCATCCCTTAAACCTATAAAATAATCACAAAAAGGGATAAACTCTTGTTTTATAATATAAAAATTCCTATTGATCTATTTTATTACCAATTCTGAATTACATTTCACTTCTGGTGGTTTACTTATACCCGAAGCACCAATTCCAATCCTATAATGAGAGCTTTATATTCTACCTCACTATATGTACCACCTTTTAATAACATGAATTAATATGGTAACACTTCTTTTTATGGGGACATAAGAACAATTCCTAATCCAACATTATTGAGTTCATGTTTTCCCATTCTCTTCCCTGTTGGAATTATGGAAGCACCATCAAAGTATATTTCCCATTTTTGGGAATTATATTGAATAGACACAATTTCTTCATCTGGAAGATCAATATTCAATGATATCACTTCTGCAGATGGGTGTTCATTCAGAAAGTCTACCAATCCTTGGAATTTTAATTTTTTGAGGCATAAACTGGATATTAAAATATTGTAAAATAACTTCCCACCACACCAAACATCCTATAATCACAGGAAGACTATGGATAAATTTTAGTAGGTGATTTCAAGATTCCAAGTGAACCTCATGATGTTACAGGTGGTGTCTCAGCTTCTTAACTACAAATAATAATCGTAGAAATCACGTCTTGATACATGAATGTAAATTCTTCATGTCATGCATAGTTTGAATGATATTGTAAAGGATATTTTTCATTCCCATCAACATTCTTGTGTACACGGAAGGTACCCATAGCTTTCTCTAAATATATCACATAGAGAATAAGTGGATTTACTTAAACTAGTATAATTAATACTGGATGAATCAAGAGATATTTCTTAAGGGTATCAAATTCCACTTTGTAGTCTTCAATCCATTGATATGTAACTCCCTTCTCTATTAATCTGCTAAAGGGTAAACAATTCCCTACCAAATTGGTGATAAAGAATAGAATATAAAAAATGTTTCCATGAAGTCCTCATAATTACTTAAAAAAATTTAGGAGGAGGAATTACATGGATTTCTTTTTTCTTCTCCAAATAAACTTTGATACCATGATGGCATACACCAAAACTGAGAAATGTTCCCGAGGTTTCCCCAACAGAAAATTTCAATGGATTTATCATGAAATTATATAGAAAAAGTTTACTAAATATGATTTATGGATCAATCAGTTGATAAAAACATTGTTTGGATTTAACAACTAGATCATCTACATAACATTCAAAAAAATTCACAAGAAGGGTTTGAAGATATGGTTCATGGTAGGTTGATACATTGCACTTGCATTCTTTAAGCCAAATGGAGTTAACCAAAATAAAAAATATTCCTTGGGGGATATAGATATATTGATTCCTCATATTCTAGGGACATTTTAATTTTGTTATACCCAGAGTATCCATCCAAGAGTGAGAAAGTGTCAAAGCCTGTTGTTTCATCAATCAAAAGTTTGGTGATCAGAATTAGAAAGTCATTCTGGGGAAAATTTCTATTAAGATATCTAAAATCAATGATAACTATGACTTTCCCATTATTATTTTTCACTAGGATAATCTTTTTTAGAAATTTGTTATACCGCTCCTCCCTTAAAAAGTTATTATTGATAATCATGTTGACTTCAACATCAATTTTAGAGGCTTGACTTGGGTGCGTTCTTCTTGCTAACTACTTAAATCCTTGATTCTCTTTTAAAAACCCAAATAATGGGTAGCTATGTCTTGGTCAAGGCTTAGAATTTATATAGAGTTACAAGAAAATAAATCTTGATGTTTATTTATAAATTACGTACACATATCTTATTATTCATAATTATTGGACACACTAATTAGAGTAATGCATGGAAATTCTTATGTAACTAGATTTATTTCTCTGAGCTCATCCACAGTGGTGGAGATGCCTTCCTCAAATGATGGAGGGGTTTCCTTAAGATCATATTATAATTCTTCCTCACATGTCACGTCTTCTGTTTCATCATGAAAGGTAGGTGATAAAGAGAAACATTCAGAGATAGGGGAGGAATCAATATTTGGACATCCTGAAGAAGAAAAAACCACATTAGACACTACTGATAATGAAGGGTCATCCTGGAATATTGAATATAGAATGATGGGTTAGGGTAAAACATCATTGTCTTCCTTTATTAATTTGGAAACTTCTTCTAACATGACTGGTGAATCAAAAAAATTATAAAGTTTGGTGAATGATATTAAGACATATCCATTCAAGCTTTCACTATCAAAACTTTCCCCCATGTTGTTAGGATCAATTACCACCACTTAAATTTTGGAAGTCACTAGAAGAGTTCTTGGATTTGGGTCTATCCATTCAATTTGATAGATATGAAACACGAAATATATACTCAGATGTTTGAATGGGATATTCGGGATATTTTACAGACCATTTGGAAAATTGATCCTTATTACATATTTTTTCACAGACCTTGTTCCCTTTGTGTGATATAATTAGGCCTCAATATACTGACATTCAAACATTTTTAGGGGAGAATTTTCAATATGAAATATCCCAATTTGACCATTGAATAAATACTTTAGAAATTGGGGATATGAAGAAGGAATGGTTGTATGTTGATGTAGCCATGTCCCACCAAGTAAGATGTTGAAATATGTGTCCTGTTGGACAACCATGAAATCTGAATTAGATACAAGATCCCTAAATTGGGTTCATAGAATAATCTCTCCTAGAGGTTTTTTTTTCTTTTCATATACTTTTAACATCAGAGTAGATGGAGATAAGTCAGATTCAGTGAGACCCAATCAAAGAATTGTACAGATGGGAATTGGGTTGAAACCTGAGCCATTATCAGTGAAGGCTCATTGAATGTATGTATCATTAACCATGCCAGATAGATACAAGGTCCTGATGTGACCATGTACATCATCATCATCATCTTGATCCATGAAATATATAACTGCATGACATTATTCATGATCATTATCTATATCGTAAACCTCAACAACCACAACCTTACATTCAATATATTATGGACTTAACAAAGCCTCAATATGTGATTATTGGCTATCTTTTGACAGATTCAAAGCATCCAGGAATGATAAATTTTCCAATACATGGGATAGTTTTTTCAAAACATCATACTTCTAGTCCATAGTTATATGGTTTCTAGATTGGAGATTCAGTTTTGCAGGCACCTTGGATGTTGATTCTCTCGATGTAGATATACCATGTGTTAGGATATAAGATGAAAATACTTCGGCTCTTGGTAGATTATACTAACTAGGTGAATCAATTGTTTGATAGAGTGGTGTTATAGCCTCTAATAGGACTTCCAATAGGATCATTTCAAGTATGGTCTTGTCAGGTGTTGTAGAATTTATTTATTCTTGCTGAGCCTGCTCAAGGGATCTCCAACGAGTTCATGTTGCATAAATGGTTCGAGAAGGGGTATAGTTAAAATAATTGAGTTTAAAATTTCCATATCTTCCCCTGTATCATACACCTTGACTTCTTTCCTTAGTTCCCCAATAAGGTGTAGATAATTCAAGATCATAAGTGATATCATCAGTTGCATAATTGTCTATCAACTGGAAAATGTTAACAGTACTAAAGAACAATTCTTCATCTAATAAAGAATATTCTTGACCTGTGGGTTCTTGTTGTGCCATTTTTTTGGGTGGTTACCATTCCTTTGAGATAGATGGCATGAACTCATCCAAAGTCAAGGACAACATTATCCTTAACGTGTGCTCCACTTCTTTTGATTGATATTTATCTTTCGGATCATGTTGCTTCTTTAAGGATCTGCCTTTATAGGATTGATCTTTTGATGAATATGACTTTGCTATAGAGGAAGTAGAAATAGGATTATCTTGTTTTTTCAATTGTATTTTTAGAATGGAATGAGTTCAGTTGAATGTTTTTCTAACCAAGAAATCATTATAATTCTTCACATTTTTCTTTTCTACTTCATACCATCTGCTTTCGTCCTCTAGATTGGTAGTAGTAACACATACTACATGGGCGGATGAAATTATTAGTTTCATTTTTATAGAGTCTACCATATTTAGGAGGTATTTGAAAACAAAACACTCCATAGTGGGATTCCCCAACATTTAATGAATAGGGAAATAATTTAGAAGATCTTTATCTCCTTCTTTATTAGGTTAATTCTCCCTTGGAAAGCTAACTAATTTTTTTTTCCAAATATGAAATGAAGTAATCAGGGACCAGTTCATTCTGAAATGAATAAATTATGTTCTTTAAAAACTCAAATTGTCTCTACCATTGATCTTTTTAATCATCTTCACAAGTCGGTTGTTTCTACTGATTCTCGGAAGGTGGATCCATTTGGTTTTATGATAGTTCTGAAGTAGAAACAGGTACTGTTGCTTGTGTGAGTGTGACTATAGCATCCTCTAATTTCCTTATTCACCTTCCTATAGTTTATGGGATTACATAAGATTTTGATTCAGTTTCTATAATATAATCCTCCACTTGTTGGATGATTGATGAAAGGTCTTGAAATACTCTTATGTATTTCTTAGGGTTTAGTGGTGTGTGTAACTCATCAATGAGATTTTCCACACAAATTGGCAGCAAATCTTCCTGGGGAGTGGTAGATTTAAGTAATATGTTAATACATAAAATCGGGCATTGAAATTTAAAACTATTTTTTTGTCCCATTGTTTTCAATTTTTAAGATCAAAATCTTTTGTTTTCTACAGTGTGGATTTGAATTGGAAAATTAATTTTTTATGGATGTATTCCAATCCCATATTTTATTGAGACTGCAAACATGTAAACCAGACAGAGTTTGTCCCATGTAATGATTGCACAAAGAATCTATGCTTTATTGCTTCTTGTTGTTTCAATGTTACTCTTCATTGATTCTTTTCAAATAATTCTTATTCTCCTCTTTTTGAGATACTCTTTCTTCAAGATAAACATATTTACCTTCACTAGTGGAAAAGTGGGACATGATTGGACCATTACCTTTCTCCTTGTTAGATGACTTTCAAAGAGGTGGCAGTTGTTTACTTAAAGGGATACTTAGATTCTAGTAATTCCTCTAATTTCGAGTATGTACACACCCTTCATTTTATTTAGTGTGCACTGTACTATGAATAATAACTTCATCGTCCAACTCCCCAAAACTGGGATCATGTTCTGGAGGATCTTTTATAATAGTATTAATGGCTCTCACTGATGCATAATGCATTAACATTATTCTATCAGTATCTTTGTATGATCTCCTCCTTATATTCCCTCTATAAGATTGTGTTCTCATGTGTGATGATTTCCTCGGAACTATTTGATAGATAGTAACCTGAAGGAAATCCTTAGATAGTTTAGATGTGCATTAACTTTATGGATTCTTCCCTAATCGGGAGAAAACCGACTTCAGCTGATGAGGGGATTGTGGATGTGAAAAATCACCCAACCCTTTAGGGTGAGGCTATTCCTATTAATCATCTTCAAAACATCAAACATTATTTGTTTAATTCAAATGTAGAGTTAAAAAGGAACCCAATCCTACAAGTTGGGGTGGTTCTTGAACTACTATGTTTGATATTAGCACAACTTCTCTTCTAATTTTATGAATTCTCATATGAACATTGGTAAAATTCATTATCCAAAAACCACTTAAATTGCCTATTTTGGATGATCTTTATTCTATTTAAGACATTTTTTCAATCTAATGTCTGACAACCTCTATGAAAGTGTCCTACTTAATGTTCTCATATGCTTAATTCAAATGTATCTCAACAGCTTGGTCTCTCTAGTCCTGACATTGATTAGCACTAGTCTAGGCCTATTCTTGAGCTTATCTTATATTATACACAATATTTGTTGATTTTAGTCAGCCTTGGGAAATAAAATCTCATGATACCACTTTTGGAAGGCTTTGCTAATTTTGGAGTGTAATGAAATGAAATGATCCATGTGAACCCCATCCTATGATATGAATACCAGATGGGGTATCAATAATTACCTAGTGTAACCTCTTTAGTGTATCAAGATATGAATACTGAAGGGATCCCTGCCGCTTCTCAACATTTTTATGCTAAGAAACTAAGAGTGACACCAAGTGAATTTGGCACTGCGACCCTACTATTACAATTACATGTCTTTGATATTTTTTAGAAGGTAATACTCTGTCTTTCATATGATGAAGAGTTATATATATGTTTAGATGAATAACATTAATGACATATTTTGATATCGATTCCAGAATTTTGTATTTAGAGGTTTTCAAAGGTCAAAACATGACTGGTATTTCACCCTTAGAAAGTTGTTTTATCATATTCAACATATCTTTCTCATCTTTTCCTAGAGGTTTCTCAACATGGTCTGAACAGAGTGGAAACCTCTCAATTGTTTTATCAAAAACAATAGGATCATTTTTTATTTTTCATCTACTATATTAAATAAAAAATGACCCTATGGATGTAGGAATAATGACTATCTCATTGGGTTGTCTTGCAGTTGAGAAATTATTTCATCTGTTAGTAACAAGGCATCAGATTTGACTGGCCTTATGTTCGCGCATGCCTTTAAATAATAGATCTTTTTCCACACTTCATTTTCAATTGGAGAATTTTATTGACCATGAGAAACAATAATATGGAGATAACTTTTACACTGAGTGTCATCATGGGGAGGACCACTATAGTGGATTATAGAAATCTATAAATCCACTTTCTCTTCGGTCTTATTCCACACAAAGGAGGGTTGTTGTGGCTCTCATCTAGAGATAGGTTCCCTAAATTGACTAAATTGTCATGAAGAAATCCTTCATGATGAAGTATCCAATTAAGAAAATTAGAATTACTAGTACTAATACCATAATTTGGTAATGGGAGGGTAGGATCTTGAGTTGCAACAGATAAATTTCTAAGGGCATCAAAAACTCTATCTTTAAGATGATACAAATTACAAATTCACTCTTGATTTTACAACTATTATTGTCGAGACTTATTCTTATATTATCTTTTGGAAGTAGTTGGGGCCACTTGCAGTAAAAAGTGGTTATCAGGGGAAATTCTTTATTCGTTCTTTGGATTGGTTCTTAGAATAGGTCGATTATCTCCAATTGGAAAGGGTGTATGTTCCTGATATGGTTGTTCGTATGATATATTAGAGTATACCCCATAAACCTCCTGGACTAGAATAGAGGTGTGTATATACTCTAGGATCAGATGTTGTTGAGTCATCTTATGTTAGGTGATAGAATGATGTGTTCATCTCACTGGTACTGCAGATGTTTCCATTATGATATTCTGTAGGCTTTGAGAACATGGGTTGGATTTTGTGTGTGCCCTTTCAACATTTCTAAATTATGTTTGGGGACATTAATGGAAAAAAATGGAAATATATGTCTATTATGTATATATAGGAGGTTTATATGCCTTCTATTATCCTCCCTTTCATATTAGTGGATTCTGACAGTACTCCTATATGGGGGCTGAGAGTTGAGTCTGCCCCAGGTTTGTCATTTGAGCTTTCAAACTGACTTCTTTTAGTGCTATCAAGCGAGACTTTTTATAGGCTTGATGGATGCAGGAAAGTTCATGTCCATGCTAGCTATTTTTTTAAACATGGTCTATTGAATTATTTAAATTTAGATAGAAGAGACTCCTGGCATGATTGGTGAATGTAGGCAGGTATATGTTCTTTCTTACAAGTGGCCACCATATTTGATTAGAGGGATTTTCTGAATGCATCTAGAGGAGTCTACTGACTTTATAATGGGTTTTCATGAGGTGTATGTGACTTCTCATGGAATTCCACCAGATTTAAATGGCAGTATTGGTTGGGCATAACAAGATGAGTTTGATGACTGGAAAAATTATGGAATATGTGTGCATGTGCCCGTTAATTGTTTTCTACTATGTTAGGCTGATAGAATTATCAAGATGGAAAAAAGGTAAGAACCTACTTCTTATTGGATAGATGTTTTCACGAGATGTTCATCTTGCATGCCATGGTCTGAGGGATCTGGACTGAACAACCAAAGGCAATACCCACATCATGTTGAGGGTTCACTACCACATGATTTTTTTAGCAGTGACTATTGGTGGGAGCCATCAAGAAGGACCCATGTGACTTCTATTGGAGGTCATGATTGAACTCCGAATCAACATTCTTATTATATGGAAAGGGTTGGTTATTGTGTTCCAAGGATAATGACCCGAAACAATTGAAGATGGTGGTTGGCACCATCTTTCTTTTGACCACTGATCCTCACTGACCGGATGATTAAGGGTTGTTATTAAAATGCTATTTATAGATTCTTTAAACCATTGTTACAATAATATTGGTTTATAAGCTACTTAGTGCAGAACTATGGAATTTATTGTCATACAAGGAGACACAAACTTTTTTTTGATGTTGGGATCGTACCCATAAGAGGACTACCTAAATATCCTTATTAAGGTAATCAGAACCCTCGTTGTTCGATGACACTTTATGGGACACATCATATCCTTTATGTTCGTGTGATAAGGACCTAACTATATTGTTTAATGTCATTTAGTAATGACATCTAAGAATATTGTGCTTAGTTAAATCTTGTTGCGCGACTTTTGTCTTCACAGCCCAAGGAACATGGAAAGGATATGAATTTTTATGTTGGATTAGACCCTATTAGGAATGTGGCCCAGGAAGACAAGGTTGATTTGGAATGTTGGGTTTGAACCTCAGTGGGAAATTCTATGTATCCCATTTGTATGGGAATCAAATCCCACATAGTTTAGTATGTTTCGTTGGGGTGTATGGCCCTTTGATATAAATAGGTCATGGATTACTCCTATATATGATTCAAGGATTAAGGTAATTTTGGTTAGATTACTGAATAGGATATCTAATGAGCTCGGGCCTGGGTTAAGGCTTCCTAGGTATCACAATTATGGTGGGAATTAGTGTTCTCATAGTCCAAGACTTGGGATTATTTGTACAGATGTTTTGATCATCACAAATCTCTATGACCACATTAGTCATGCTCGTAGTTAGAAATAGGAGGATGTGAGGTATTCAATAAAATACACACTCTATCATTCGATGATGGAAGTGAGTGGGCCTATTGCAAAAGAAGTTGAGGCGACAATGGGAGAGGGAGCGGTGTAATGAACACTTAAAATGTAAAATGTAATTTAAGGTCATTGGATCTGGCTTGAAGGACTATGTGATTACTCCTAGAGGGATGCCCTAAGATGGGTCCCAATAATGGATGGAAACTTTTCCTTTGTTTAAAGGAAAATCATGTGTGACCCTCACCCTCTCTATTGGGAACTAGAGGCTTCGAGTCATAGAGATGAAACAGGGAGGATAGAGCTCCATACCTAGAATCCAAGATGTGGAACATCCCAAAACTGTCTCTATGGTAAGTATCCATATGACTATAGATATAAAAACCTATAAACATCAAAAGGATACTGAATCCCTTTGAAGAATAATGCAAGAAATATCTGACTGTAGATATAAAAACCCAAATAATAGACATGTTGATGTGCCTTTCCCAAAGGATAGATTAGTCATAAGGTTTTGGAAGAAGCTTCAACATAAGACCATTCAGATAAGGGAACCACAAAATTAAATACCCTCCCATTAGTGGATTTGAATAGGGATTACAAGGTGATATGTGTAGGTCCCGGGTACAGGTATGCAACATAGCTATACCGCGTAGCTATACCGTGAAGATTGATTAAGAATGTATGATTCATATATGTTTCACACAGGTCCTAGAGATGACTGAAAAAATGCTTCAGACAAAAAAACCATTCCTATTAAAGATTCAAAAATTTCTACCAGGAAGACAACACTTGGGTGAGATATAAAAAAACACTCCATGTCTCCTTTGGTGTCTTTGGAAGAGCCTTTCATAGGCCCTTTATGGAACATGCCTTGCATATGAATATTCTAATTTAAGTAATAAGGGTCTTTAATTATATATTTTTTTGTGTTTAAAACTCTTAAAGGAAATAAAATGTTCTTATCCCATCTAATTCTCTCTTCTATCGTGTTTTAGGGAGCTACTTGAAAAAATTTGGGGGGTCCCTGGGTGAATAAGCTATGAAGTGGGAGAATCAAGAGTTCTTACTAGTTTTTTTGACTCCAAAATTGGGAGCCCAATGGTACTATTTATAAGTATGGAGGGGGTTAGTCAAAAGGAGTTTTTCTTCATTGTTCGTTACTGTAGCTCTTCCATATATGGGTACATATTTCATTTTTCCACAAAGTTATGCAGTGTAGCTCCCCCATATAGGTCGGTCTCATAACGGCTACACAGTGGGCTGTATGAGAAGAAAATGTGTTGGTTTTCTAGATGCGAAGGTATTCCTTATATTTTTTCCATGTAGATACTCTATGTAGGTCCATTTCACATTATTTCCTTAACTCCATTTATCTTCTTTTTGATATTTTTAAATATCCAATGGACTTTTTAGTAATCTTTTTTCCTTCTTAAGGTGTGTCAACATGTGGGATGGATTTATTATTGTTAACTCTTGTGAATATGGTTTCATATGAAATAATAAATATAAATTAATTTTTATAAATTAAATAAAAATGGGTAGAGAAATGTTATGTATGGTCTTAAAAAATTGTTGTTAATATTTTTATATTCTGAATTATGTGGGATTAATTCCAGCTGAAAATCATGTTTGTTAGGAGTTGTTTCTTTCATTGTTAAGATGTGAATTATGGAATTAATTTTTCTGATAGTTTATAACACTTAAACCATAATGTCTAGTCACATACTATCGGGTAATGAATTGAATTCCCCAAGATCTTATGGATTGGGTGATGAAAAACATAAATAAAGAAGTGGAACTGATTAGGATCCCCTTTTTTAAATATGAAAAATGTTGTGATGTGGTATGTGATGTGATGTGCAGAACGATTGATGTTTTTGTGTGTGGGGATCATGTGATTTTATGCATATATATTTTTATATGTGTGGGGGAAATGGAGGATATATGGGTTTTGATGGTTTTTATAGTATGATGGTGTTGCGGGGTTGTGATGTTCGTTATGATGTGGTTATGAATTGGGGTTGTGATGGATGTTGGTACTAGATGTGGATATTTTGTTGTTTTGATATTCTACTTGTTATTTATTATATTGTTATATTTTTTCTAGTTATGAATGGATGGTGAAATGAATAATAATACTATTCATGTTTAATGAATTAATTAACAATGGGTTTTGTGCATTAATTGTTTAATGTTTATATACAAATGAGGTGCTTGAAGTACAATTAATGGTGTATGTTTTTTATGGAATGTGATGGTAATAGAGAATCTAGAAAATAGATTAGTGATAATTAAATAATATAATATGAATTGTGGCTTGTGTTTTCCTTGTATGGGATTATTTATATAGCTTTGGTTGCAAAAATGAAGAATATTGTGAGAATTGATATGCCTTGGTTGAGAACCTTAGGATGGTTGTTGTGTGATGTAACTCAATATTTATAAAACTTAATTATTCTTTTGATTTATAGAGTCACCCACCCCCATCAGTATTTACGTTCTAACACCTATATAGTCGTGTGGGGGTGTTTTTTCCAATATTCTAATAAGAGGATGGATGGTTAGAATCCCTATATTCCCTACTCCTTCTTCCAAGTGTTAGTGATATGAATAGGATCTAATGGATAGAAGTCAATATTTACCCTTTTTACAGGTGATGTGATAATATGTGATGGCCTTGGTGTGTTTCAGAAAGTTATGGTGAGACAACTTACAGTGAGGGTTGTGTGTGGTAGGAGGGGGGAATGAGGTTTTTTCCTTCACATTCATGATACCCTACTACCCTAATTATGAGATATGATGTGTAGGCCCAAGTATCTTGGGGTTGTATGTCATCTGATGTGATGGTATTTTGAAGATGTAGGAATTCTAGGACATATGATGTTGGGGTATAAGTGAGTAAAATCACTGGGAAAGCATAGTTGGGTACCCTCTATTGATATGCTTCATTTTGTTAATGGTTGGGGATGAAGCCTCATTTTATTATTAAAGAAAAGCAAATACCTATTTTAATCAGGTATAGGGAGACCCATTACATAGCCTGAAGGCCCAGTGGGCTTGTATCCCATTACACAGCCCATAGGCCCAAATATTTGGCCCAATACCCATTCTGTGAATAGTAACCCGCTTACTATAGTACCTCATAGTACCACCGCCCCTACATTGCCCAGCTGCCACTACAGTACCACAACTACTACGGTACCGCTACAGTACTCCTACAGTCCCTACGCCCAATGGGTCTTTAACCCCCATTTTTCGTGTAGGATTACGGGGTTCTTACAACTAATAAAAACCCTAACTACATATGCTTCATATTATATTTTTATTATTTGATGTGTTATTTAATATGTGAGCCATGGTGAGGATGGGTCTTTCTTTAGTATACATATATAGGTGTTGTTTGGTTCTATTTTTTTCTCATGGGTACATTCATATTTCCATTCCATAGCTGCATAATATACTTTTGTTTTTCCACTCAGTTTACATGTATGCTCACTATAAGTATATAAAATTGCTTTTAGGACTCTATGAGGACTTTAAGGACCATGTTGGGAATTACTAAATCAGACCTTTTGAATGATTTTTTTGTCACTATGTTTGATTACTTTTTGGGTATTTACCATGTATACCTTTATCTGTATCAATTTTATTCACACATGCATTATGGGATGTTTTTTGGATTTATTATATATATGTAGTGGAGATGATTTCAGTTGATTCATCTTATCTTCAAATTCAATTTATATTGGAGAGTTTATTTCCTCCAATGCCTCATATTTTTATACCCTTGGTGATAGTCTACAACCAAAGGCCTACAGGAGGTTGGAGTCTAGGGTCATTACCTCTATAGTAACCCTGCCTTTTCTTAAATTACTATTACATCATTTTAAAGATAAACAACATAATAGTATTACACATAGAGGATCTAAAGGTTTAGTGTCTTGGGAAAACTAGGACCATACATAAAAAATACAACATCCAGAAAAACATTTATTTAATTTCTTCTTCTCTATATTCTTATTGGAACTTGTCCTCTCCTTTGTACATGTAGCCACTTGAGGATATACATCAAAAGGGGTGAGATAGAATCCCAGTAAGTGGATAAATATGAAAAATATAGAATGGAGTTATCATAATCATAACATTAGAAAAATATCATGAACATTAGAGGAAACATAAATATAAGACTTGAAACGTGGTAATGCATAAAAATGAAACATCATGTCTTAGTGGTTAACTTCCATACATACTTGTGAACCAAGATAGAATCTTGTTCACAAATCATTTCACATTTACTCATGAGATTCACCACTTTACCCAATGCATTGGAGCGCTGTATAATTCTGGGCACACCCGTTACATTTAAACATTCATATTGCCCTATATAATTCTGAGCGCACCCGTCACATCATAAAATTATCATTTATCATGCATGAAATAATGAAAATATAACATAAATTAACATAATGAACCCATGAAAATGAATGTGTTTCATCTCATAAGAACACATTCATAAACATTGGGTTCCCAAAATAATTAGGGAATAACTTACATGTTACAAGAACCGTCAATCTTGAATTAGAAGTAAAAGGTATGTTCTTGAAAGAAGAGTTCTTTTGGAAAATATTTTGTTTTTTATAAATACCAGTGATATACATGTATATCCTGGAAAATTAAAGACAATTATTAACAAATTATCTTAAAGGAGTAACCATATCAAAAATAATGGAGTGAAAGAGGGAGAACCCGAAGGATGAAAGTTGGGTTCGAGAATTTCCCCTTACCTTGTATCTGAAAGCTTCCTTTCCTTTGATGTCCTGTATAATGACATTATATTCATTAATAAGAAATCCAGAACCTTTTATACCTTAATATGGTTCATTATGGTTTCATTATGTTATCTTATGTGCCTTTGGATGAGTTATAGAGTTTAAAAACATTATTCGGGAATATTTGTTTTTATGGTTTTCTTGAGTGGTTCACTTGTATTCTTAAATTGATGTTTGGGTAGAACATGGGTAAACATCCAGAACTAATATTACATGTTATTAATGATATTACAGGATATTTAATAATATTATAATTAATTATATTAGATCCATGTGGATGAATCATTAGATAAGAATTAAATGATGATTGTTTGGGTTAATTTGAGCGATTTTTTGATCATAATGAACTTGTGTTATTTTATCACTAGAAATATGGTCATAAGATAGTTCCAGAACATTAAATAGGAGATAATACATATAACATATTCTGGTTCAACCATAAAAATGGTTTCATGACCAGATATGAAGGTAGAAGTGGAATAAGAAAGCGTGTCGTTCTTAAAGGTGATAAATTAACACCTCACGAACAACGTTCTCTTTAATAAAATAAATAGTATAGGGAAAGAGGGTTGGATGATATAATATCCCATTAGCATCATAAAATTATATTATATGTATAATAATGGAGTTACAATACCATTTGAATGAATATCGGTGGGTAGAGATCAAGAAATGAACTTGAACTTGAAAGGAAATTAAAGGAGAAGAGGGAGAGAAATTACCTCTTAAATCCTCCTCTTGAGATTCTCTTTAAGGAAGCTAGGCTTGGTATTTTGATGAGACCAGTAGCTCTTGAACGTGAGATAGGGGATAGGGAATATTTTTGGGCAGAGTTTATAGAAGGATTGGAGCTTGAGAGGTGTGAGGAAATGAGGGTGTGAAGGGTGGTTTTTATAGTGGAGGGGAGTGGGGTTTCCTTAATATAAAATTCATTAGTTTATTAATTTCCCCTAAGGATAGGAATAGTGATTCTTGAATGACCAAGAATAATAATTTTATCTTGTGATCCCTAACCAATTGGGCTTAAATCAGCAAAACATCACACATGACTCTATAATTAGCTTATTTAGCTTATTTTTGTAAATTACGGTATTTCACTATTCATAAAAATTCAAGTATTTCAGAAAAAACCCAAAAATTTACCCCAACCATTTTTCAACATGTAGAATCCAAAAATGAAGTCCATTTTTTAAAAATAATTTTCTAAATTTGATTAATTTAATATTTAATTAAAATCATGGTTTATTACTAAAAACAGTTTTAAAACATTCATTTACTTATTCTAAAATATAGGTACATCATACTTTCACTTGCATATTATTTATATAAAATCATAGGTAAGGTTAATATTAATTAGGGTATATCACTATTCCTAAGGGTATGTTAATATTCATTAGTGTAGGTAACTATTCAGCAAAAATTATTTTTGTTTTATTAGACTCCAAAAATCATCTTGAACACAACTGTGTATATTAGATTTTCAAAACTCCAAACACAGAATTCTAAAACTTATCTTTAAAGGACACTTATCACTTAGTAGTTCATTATGTTTTTTTTCATGTTATTTTATGACATAATTATAAGAAGGGAATTTCCATTTAAAAACTTTGGGTCGTTACAACCTCTCTCTCATCATTGCGGTATATTGGGAGGGAAGTAATCTTGGAAATGTGTTATCAAAGTTGATTTTTTAGAGATAGGATGGAGTTAGAAGTTAGGCACTGTGAGAATTTCATGGGTTAGAATGGAAAAAATTCAAGTTTACCTTGGTGTTTGGCATATGCTAGGGAGTTGGGACGGGACATGGGATTTTAGGGTTACCCATGATCCAATGTATAGAATCAGAGCTTATTGAATGATAAAATGAGATAAACCTTCTTTTAGGGTAGTGACCTTGAAGAAGTGCATTCATCATGATGAATTTTTTTGAATTAAATTTTTTGGGAATGTTAAAATGAATAAATTTAATTAAAACGAATCATAATAAAATATTTTACCATCAGGATTAGTAAATCGTTGTTTTTTTTAAAATATGGCTCATGCTCATCATCTACGTGTACATCAACCGATGGATGTTCTGTAGGTTGACCTAGTTTATCTCCGAAGTATTTATTTGGTTGATTATGATGAACAATGGGGTAGGGTGTTGTGGGATTTTCATCGGTAGGCTTACCAGAAGTATGTGGGAATTGTTTTTGATGTAGAGAGAGAGGACTGGCGAGAGGATATGGAGATAGAATTTGGTTTGATTTAATCCCTGAAAACATATTGGGTACCTTTCATAGTTTTTTAGAGGTGAGGATTGAATGTCAGTGGTTGATGTTATAACTTGGTGAGAAGAAGTAGTAAGGTGTTTCTTGTGTTTTATTCTATATGTAATTACAGGAGGAGTTAAATTCCTAGACTATGAGGGCTATGAAGAGGTAGAAGCTACTCCCCCTTAAGTAGGGTTTTATGTCAATGCAGGATCTTTGGATCATGTTCAAGGACCTTATATGCTTTTCCCAAGATATTTTTACAAATGAAGATTATCATGTGAGATATCTTGAATAGGAAAACAATACAATGATCCATTATAAAGATACTCCTTTTACATTTCCAATGTATCTAGAGGTTCAAAATAAGGTATAGGTGATTAGGGGAATTCACATTTGAGGAGGCTTACTGAATAAGGGAAACCACTATGGTTTCTTAAGGAGTAATGTTTTCAATGGTATGTTTTTGGTGCCAAGGTATTTGATGTTAAAAATAGAAGGGATTTAAACTTGGCATCTGCCCTTTCAACTATTTGGGGCTAGTGGTTTCTGAATTATTCATGGTGACTATAGACCATTGTTTTTTTATATGAGGTTCATGATCATCATAGGGTTCATTTATCAGTGGATTCTAAATATTGGTTTGGTAGAGGGTGATAGATTCAGTGTCATCCTCAATAGTAGTTACTAGTGAGGGCATTACAATAGTGGGTAGATCAAGATTATACTCCAATGAGAGTATATGTGGTAGAAGGAGGTTGTCCTCAGGATGATCCTCACCCTCAGGGAACTCGACCTAATTTTGGTTATATTGGTGGTTGATAATACATATGCATATGAGTTGTGTTTGGTTAGTTGTAGGTAGTTGAGGTCGCAAAACCAGAGTGGACAGATAAAATTATAGGTACACTCAATTTATCATTTACCTTTATTTGTGCCAGGTTTCATTAAAGAGCGTCACACCCCATTGTTTCATCATCTCAAATATGTTCTCTAGAACTAGAGGTAGATATAATTTCCATTCCCCTGATGTTGATTACACCAGTCAAAGGCTAAACTATCTTCTTTTATGTGTGTTAGGGATGTGTATTGATTATGGGGAAACATAATCTGTGTGTGGAAATTTTATTACTTAAGCTGTATCCAAAGGATTTCATCCTGAGCATCAACTAGTTTTATTTTTCATGTGATATTATCGACTACTTTTTGAGGAGAGTCTTATTCTCAGATATAGATGTCTAGTGTGTGATTTTCATTGGAAATTGGGGTTTCCATGTTGGTAGTCAGTGTTTAGATCCCCTTATTTCCATGGTAGTATATTTTTCTATAGAATCAGTAGAATTATGGATAGAGGATAATATCAATGTTTTCAAGGAGTTCATAGTTGATTTCCCAAATTATTTTGAAACACATACCCTTTGACGTGAAATTGATTTCAAGACAGACTTACATCATGGTGCTTCCCCACATTTGATTCCTCTCTATTGTATGGAACCTTATTTGTTGATGGATTGTTGTATTCTGATAAATTATATGATGCAAAGGTCTTTCATCCGACCTAGTGTATCACCTTGGGGTGCTTCATATTTATTATATAAGAACATGGATGGTAGTATGATATTTTTTATAGACTATATGTGGTTTAACTAGGTGACAGTCAATAATTTAAATCCTATTCTAAAGATCAATGATCTTTTCAACCAGTTGAGTGGAGCTAGTTGATTCTCCAATATCAATCTACGGTTTGGATATCACTAGTTAAGTGTGAATAATGTAAATATCCAGAAGCCTTCCTTCAGATGTAGGTATGGGAACATTCCGTCTATTTTTATGCTATTTGGTTCTATAAAGAAACTTGTCATGTTCATAGGGATTATGATATCTAGGTTTCCTGAGTCCCTAAACCGGTTCATCATTGTATTCATGGATGATATGTTCATCTACTCAAGGTAATATGAGGATCATGTAAAGATTCTTAGAGAAGTTTTATAGGTTCTTTGTCACCATATTCACTAGGTAAATTTGTCTAATTATATTTTTGGGACTTTATGGGTTCATTTCCACGGGCATGTGTTGTCTCATTAGGGTGTGGAGGTGGAACCATTGAAGGCTGAGGCAATTTTTTCTTGGGAAACACCCAAGAATGTTTAAGAGGTTCATAATTTCCTTGGTATTTTAGGATATTATCTATTTTTAATGCACAATTTATCTCCCTTTATGGCCTTTATGACAATGTTACCCATGAAAAGACATGATTTTGTGCTTAGTGAGTAGTTCTGGCCAATATTCGGTTACATGAAGGGGAAGTTGGTCAGTGTTCCAATGTTTTAGCTTCATAAGGAGGTTGTGATTTTTTGGACATTCTAAAATGTGTTATATCTAGGCTTGGGATGTGTCTTTATGAAACAATATATGGTGATTTATTATAGGTCTATGAAGTTATTCCTTTTCAATTGAAACTATTCCACCCATGATCAAGATAAAGTATCATTTTTTTGTGCTAAATTTATGGTGACATCACCTAATTGGGGATCTCTTTTTATCATCATGTGTCACATTATTTTGAAGTATTTCTTTCCCCAACATGATCCAAATCTATGATAGGGAAGGTGGATAGAGTTTCTTGTAGACAATGATTTTGAGATCTATAACAGCTCATCAAAGAGGAATGTTGTGGACAATGATTTGGGAATAATTTCATATAAAGATGTTTTTTCACTATCCCATGGATACTTGGAGTGTGATAGAGGAGTTGGATGTCCTACATTTAGATTCAAGGATGGATGATGGTTGAAGTTTATTGATTTTTATTATGGTGCCATATTCATCTATGAAGTAGGTATATGATTCTTGGTGGGGAGACTTAGTGGTAGAGGTGATTCATGTCTATTTTGTCCATGGTAATTCTTTAGAGGGATGGCCAGAGGATGGTGGGTATCAGATGGTGTTTTTTTGGAGGTAATCTATTCGAGTAGCAATGTAATAGGGATTCATTTGTGATTTTAATATATCACCATTAGTGGTATAACCAAGAGTTTCCAAGATGGATCATGGATTGAGTACACAGTTATGGAAGACAGATATGAAACAAAATATGATGGAGTTTTTTTCTTGGTGTCTGGTTTTCTAGAAATTAAAGGTCGAGCATCATGTTATTGGACTTTTTTTATAGCCCATGCATTTTACTGAGTGGAAATGGGATGAAATATAAATGGATATCATTATAGGTCTACCCAGATCTCATGGAGGTTTTTCAGTTATCTAGGTGATTATGTATCGATTGGCAAAATCGGCTCACTTCCAAGCATTCAAGAGTCGGGAATAGTGGATGGTTTGTCCAAATGGTATGTGGATGATGTGGTATAGTTACGTGGACTCCTGAGGTCATTTTTCATATATTGAGACACATGCTTTAACTTATGAGTCTAGAAGGTATTGAAGCATGATTTTGGAACAAATTTAAACCTCAAAAGCACTTTCCATAGTCACACAGATGGTCAAATAGAGCATAATATCCAGACATTTGAGGATATGTTGTAGGCATGGTTCTTGGACTTTAGTTGATTGTGGGCATGAAATATTCACTTGGTAGAGATTGATAATAATATCACCTATCACTCATTCATTTGTATGGAACCATTTTATTCATTGTATGAGTAGTCATGTCGTCCTATTTTATGATAGGTAGAGGATTGGGAGTTAGCGGTTCTTGGACCTGATGTGGTGTAGTGCATGATGGAAAATGATTGGTTGGGTTAAGAGATGATGTATGTATCACAATAAAAGAAAAATTATTATATCAATCATAGTAGGAGGTCGTTGTAGTTTGAGGTTACAGACCACATGTTCTTGAAGGATTCCCCTCAAAGTGGGTAGTGGTGGTTTAGAAATGGGTGTAATCCTTGACCCTGGTTTATTGGGCTCTTAGAGATGTTGGGGAGAATTGGAAATGTATATTATTGGTTATCACATCCCCCTTGACTAGAAAAGATCCGGGACATTTTCAAAATCTATCAAATGTTTTTTTATATTCTTTGATGTGTTTGGGGTTGGGTGTTGTGTTATAGAGTTCTTACATGTGAAAAGGGATAAAATACCTCTTAATTGATATTAATTATTCTACGATGTGAATAAAATTAATTGGGTGTGTCAGGGCCTCATAAATCATATAGTTTTTAGCATGTTGGATGTAATTCTATGATTCCTATGTTAAGAATAGTTTGATTTTTTTAATCTTTTTTGGGAGTTTTGGTTAGCATGTTTAGTTGGTGGTAGTGTTTTAGATGTAATGATATCCTTGAAAGGTTTTTTGAAATGATGGTTGTTAAAGTAATTTTCTTTCCTTCCCTTTAGGGTTGAGTTTTAATTCACGATGGAGAGAATAGTTTGATAGGTATTTGATGTAACAGTGATGACCTTCTGGAAAGATACATTATGATAAATCTAGTGGATGATATGTTCAGGGAAATATTGGAACCATGGTCGTTCTATGCATCAATTAGAGTATGGTATGGTTTGTGTTTTTTTTTTCAATCCTTAGAGAAATTTCTGAATGTGTGCCGACAAAGTTTTGTGTTTGGTCACGCAAGTACTTGCGCTCCAAAACTTGTGCACTGAGGGAGGACTTGCGCGCTGTCACACAGGGTATCAAAATGCCTATAAATAGAGGTCCACTCCTCCTCATTCAGCATGAAGTGCAGAATTATAGAAATTCAGAGCTCCTATCGCACAGGTGTTTTTTCACGTAAGTGGTGGTGGGTCGCACAAGTTGAAGTTGCACGACAGTTGTTTGCTGCACGTCCAAGGCGGTTTGGGCGAGAAAGGAGTTGAGTCGCTCAAGTTTGGAGGTGGGGAAGAAGGTGTTGCGTAGGTGGTGTGGTGACACTTTCACTCCATAATTTGAAGAAGCGCGACAGTTCACAGTTGCGCACCAAAATTTGTTTGGGGAAAAAGGAAGTGAGTCGCGCATGTTTGGTGTTGAAGAAGTGAGAGTCGCGCAAGTGTTTGAGGTGGACTTGCACACTGGATTTGGACGTGCGTGCTGGTTTTGGACTTTCGAGCTGGCTTTGGACTTGCACGCCAGCTTTGAAAATTATACGTTGTCTTTGAGAATCACGCCAGGTGTTGCTAAAGTACACCAGTCTTTCTGGGGCTATGCGAAAGCTGATAGTTTTCCCGATACTGTTGGTGAAAAGTGAGACTTGCCTTCGGGTGAAAGTTGGACTTCAACAGAGCATCTACTTACAACATAGGATGCATTTATTAGCAATGTTTAAGTAAACTTAACATCTATAAACTGAGTAGGACTTCATCAAAGGTAGTGAGCTAGGGGGAGTCAACGGGAGTGACCTGAGGGACACAGTAAGCTATCCCTGAACTTTTTTAAAGGTAGTGAGCCTGGGATAGAGTGACTATGACCAAACCTTTGTAACCCACAGCTAGTGATGTTTTAATGGAATTTTGTATGACTGAAAACCAATCTGCATATTCTCCTTGGACGTAGCCCTTAGTGGTGAACTATGTAAAAAGTGTTGTGTCATCTCTTTGCTTGTGAATGTTTTCTTTTTGATCATTTTCATCATATAGGTTAAAAAAATTCCTACTAACGTGGGAACATGATCCTTCACATTAAAAGAAAAATTTGTCACCCTGATTCACCCCTCCCATCTCAGGGTGTCCCGGGGTCCTACAAGAGGTATCGAAGGGAGGTTGTTGGTATTGAATCTATCCTTTGTCATCATGGAGATTACAGTCAATATCAGAGGAGTCCCTCTCTTCGATGGAAGTAATTTCCAGATCTGGAAGAATATAATGAGATCTCATCTAAGATTCCTTGTAATGGAAGTCCTTTTTTACACTATCCAAGGTATTCATGTTACTGATCCAATAGGACTGGATATGACAGATGTCGATAGAATAATTATTGATGCTGATGATGAGGCACAAAATTCTGTCACCGCAGCCCTTTCTGATCAGATCTATCTAAAGGTGATGAGTTTCACCTTAGAAAAATCCATGTGGGATTAAATCTAAAATATTTATGAAGGAGATGACAAAGTAAATGAGGAAAAATTACAGGTTTTACACAATCGGTTTGATCATCTGAAGATGCATCCAGATGAGAATGCAGACTCATACTTCAATCAAATTACTGTAGTGGTTGGAGAAATTCCGTGTCTAGGAAAAGAAATCAAAAGCATTGATTTTGTAAAGAAAATATTAAGAAGAATTCCACCCCTATAAAATTCAAAGGTGTTAGCCCTTGAGGAAAGAGATTTTTCCAAACTTTATCTGGATGATCTACTGAGAAGCTTGGTAGCATATGAAATGAGAGTCAAACCAGAAGATGCTATGACTTGTGTGATAAAGGAAATGGCATTCAAGTCCATGAATAAACTAAAAATGTCAAAATATAGTAGTGGTGAAGATGATGAAGAAAAATAAATTATTTCTCTCATTGCAAAGAAGTTCCAGAAGGGAAAACAAAAATTCAAAGAGAAGTTACCTCTCGCATGTTTTTGTTGTGGAAAAGTTGGGAGTATTGCCTCTTAGTGTTTAAAAAATATCTATGATGAAGATAGTGAAGATGAAAACATCGAGAAGCCTCAGAAAAGGTTTATCAAAAAGGGAGACTTCAAATCTGGAAAGAAAATATGGAGGAATATTTTTGTCTTTGAAGAGGAGGATGAGGATACTGAATTTTGTGAAGTAGAAGAACCCGAATTTAAAACATGAAACCATGCTTCCATGATATCTACCATTGAAAAGTTAGAACCCTCAATCAATAAAGGCAGAGATAATCAGATTAATCATAATGGTGATTCAAAGACTCAAATTAAGGACACTTTTTCCAAGAATGGAAATAAATGTAAGAGATGCAATAAGTGGAATGAAATGGTGGAAGAATCATCAGAATATGTTGATGAGCTTGAAAAAAAATTGAACGACTAGAAGAACTAGTGAGAGTTCAGTCTTCAATCCTTAAAAGTATAGATGATGTTGTGGAACTAAATCTCAGAATTGAAGAACAAGAAAAGGTCATAAATGACCTCTCATCCAAACTGGAAGAGAAGTCCAAGACTATTGAGGGACTTGAGGAAGAAGTTGTTACTCTTTGGAGTAAAATTGAATGTTAGTCAACAAAAAATGAGGGCAATTAGAAAATTCATTTTGGAATATTCTCATATGTATAATTACTATCAAGATCCAAGTGTGGTTCAGGTGGGGTTGGAAAAATATTGAGGGATCAAAGACCTGCTTGCATGGGAAAGAGTGGAATTGGCTGTGAAGCTGAGACATCAACTAATGGAGTTAAAGAGAGCCAAAAGAAAGACAAGATGAAAGTTGGACATGTTGAAACATTACCTGATGTTCTGAAAAAGAATCCCTCAATCCAAACTACAAGAAGAACTGAAAATTATCCTCAAACATTCAGAAATGACAGGCAGTTAAACTATTCTCCAAAGGAAGATGTCATGAGGAGAAATTCAATTGAGAAGTCATTTCCTCTAATGGAGTGTCAGTTCTATAGCTATTTGGGCTATACCAAGTCATACTGTGAAGAGGAAAGGATCTACTTGAATGGGGAAGATCTGGGATGACAACAAAGGAGACTAACTTCATATCCTCCATCTTATAGAAGAAATAGTTTCTATGGATACTGTTTTCATTATTCTAAATTTGGCCATAAGGAAATGTATTGTAGGAAGATATTCTATAGGAGAGATTCATACAACTCTCAAAGACGTGTCAATATTCACCCTCCTAATGGTGTTGATCTCACAAACAAGTTTTATCCTCTGTAAGAAGATTATGGGTATGAATAATCTGATTATGTGGAAGAAATAATTAGAAGTCCATCAATATCTTATACTCAATCCAATATCTCTTGGAAAGAAAATAAGAAGATCGAGAAATACAATCTTGCAGAGGTTTCCCTCAAAGCTAAAAAAAGAAATATCACCTTCATTCTGGATAGCGGTTTCCCGTCCCATATGATAGGTAATGCAGGCCTGTTAATAGACATCAAAATGAAGGTTGATGGTACAATACGATTTGGTAATGATGGAGATCTGAAAATCAAAGGATATGGAAGTACTAAATTATCTAATGGAGAACAAAAGAAGACTGAAGTCCTTTATGTTGATGGCCTACGTCATAATATTCTCAGCGTGAGTCATCAATGTGACTCGGGACTTATAGTTACTTTTAATTAGAAAGGATTCACTATCAAGGGTAAGACATGGAATTCACTTATGATGGGATGCAGGACAGAAGGCAACTTATATCCGGTTGATAATAAAAAAAATGTTTGTTACATGACTGTTGAAGAAGAAAACAGTTTGTGGCATCGGAGACTGGGACACATCAACCAACAAGACATGGAGAAAATATCAAAATTGAGGATTGTCATGGACATTCCCATCCTAAATCGTGAGCGTGAAAATTCTTGTGCTGCTTGCATTCGTGGAAAGCTGGTTTGTATTTCCTATTAGCCAAAGAAGAAAAGGGCATCTCATCTTCTTGATCTAATTCATACAGATGTATGCGGGCCGGTAAATGTTGCTGGAACTCATGGAGAAAGGAACTTTGTCCTTTTCATACATTATTATAGTAGAATGGAATGTGTAATGGTTATTCACAGGAAACAAAAAGTGCTTGACTGTATGAAAACATATCGGTGAATCACCGAGAATGATACTGGACAAACAATAAAAGTGTTGCGATCTGACAATGGAGGGGAATACACATCCATTGAATTTGAAAATTACCCGGAGAATCATGGGATACAACATGAGGTAGATGTTGTAAGAACTCCACAACAAAATGGAGTTGTTGAATATAGGAATAGATAGGTGAACAACATGGCACAAACTATGATGATTGAGAGTCATATTTCACGACATTACTGGAAAGAGGCTTTCCAAGCTGTAGTATATATTCAAAATCGAACAGGACTTTATATGGGTGAGACAAAGACACCATATGAATTTTAGAATGGAAGGAAACCCTATTTGAAATAATTTCGTGTTTTTGGAAGTAAATTCTTCATTAGGAACAAGGAAAGAAATCAAGGAAAGTATGGTGAAAATGTAGATGAAGGAATTTTCCTTAGATACTCAATGAACAGAAAAACCTACAAGTGTTTCAACAAGAGATTAGGAAGGATTGTGGAAAGCAGTGATGTTAAGATAATTGAAGAGAAAACCACAAATTCTTCAAGGACGTCATATGCTTGTGTGATAGAAAGTGAGGAAGAAAGTGAATGTGGAGAACATAAAAATACAGAAATATAGTAATCTGTACAAAACAATCAGTAGTCACATCATGATGTTGACTAAGAAGAAGAATCTGAAGAAGAAAATATGGCTGGAGAGAATTCAATTGAACCGTACAAGAGAATTCGTAGTGCTGATATTGATCCATATAACATAATTGGGGACAGGAGTACACCCACTCAAACAAGGAGGATGATGAATAACCCACAATACTCATTTTTGTTAATTGTGGAGCCATCCCCATTTGAAGAAGCTGCAAAGGATGAATCATGGGTGGAAGCCATGAATGAAGAGTTAGATCAGATTGACAAGAATCAGACATGGGATCTTGTCCAGAGACCCGAAGGTCACAATGTGATTGGTAAAAAATGGACATTCAAGAAAAAGTTTGATGAGAATTGAAGTGTTATTAGAAACAAGGCACGACTGGTATGTAAAGGATACTCCCAGATTGAAGGCATTGATGTTGAAGAAACCATTGCTCCAATGGCTAGACTGGAGTCAATCATGATTTTCCTTTCCATGGAACTCCAAAGAGGATATAAAGTATATCAAATGGATGTCAAGACAACATTCTTGAATGGTATACTCGATTAAGAAGTCTACATTGAACAACCAGTGGGTTTTGTTCTTGGTACTAATGAAACAAAGGTATGAAAATTGAAAAAATCTCTATATGGTTTGAAGCAGGAACCATGAGCATGGTATTCCCAGCTGGACTCATATCTCAAGAAGCTGGAATTCAAAAGAGGAGGAGTAGACCACAATCTATATGTGAATAATTCTCCAAAAGACCAGTTCATGGTTCTAGTCTATGTTGATGATATCATATATGGTGGCAGTAGGCAGAAATTAGTGGATGAATTTTCCAGTCATATGAAATCAGAATTTGAAATGTCTATTATTAGGGAGCTCACATATTTCTTGGGGTTACAGGTGATTCAAACGAAGTATTACACTTTAATTTCACAGGAAAAGTATGGAATAGAGTTGCTGAAGAAGTTTAATAAACAAGACTCCAAACCAATGTCAAATCTGATTGTAGTTGGAAGAAAACTTGGAAATCATGAGGATGGGACATCTGTAGGCCCCACCATGTATAGAAGGATAATTGGGAGCCAACTGTACCTGATAGAAAAACGTCCAGATATTGTCTTTGCAACATGTCTAGCGGCCCGCTTTCAGTGTAATCAAAAGGAGGAACATATGACAGTAGTAAAAATAATCATGAGGTATATTCAAGGTACTCACAATTGTGGCTTATACTTTGCTGCAGAAACAGACAGTGAATTATCAGAATTTTCTGATGCTAACAGGGATGGCGATGTCGTGGACAGAAAGTCCACCAGTGGTGGTGCATTCTATATTAGGAATAAATGAGTTTGATGGTTGAGAAAGAAACAATAAATTAATTCTCTTCGTACGGCTGAAGCTAAGTATATATATGCCACAAAGGCATTCACTAAACTTCTATGGATGAAGCAACAACTAACAGATATTGGTGATGAGGTGGAACTACCATTGGTGATTTACTGTGATAAAAAGATAGAAATTGATCTTACAAATAATCCTATTCAACATTCTCATATGAAACATATTGAAATCAGATATCACTTTATCAAAGAAAAAGTTGAGAAATTGGTGATTAGAATGAATCACGTGGGAACTAATGAGCAAGTGGCTGATATCCTGACCAAGCCACTGTCAACGACTATGTTTGAGAAGAATTGGTTGAACCTCGGAGTTCAGTCACCTCCTAGTGCATAAGGAGGTTACGAAATTCCCCTCTCCCCAGTTATGTTAATTGTTTTTAATCTGTTTTTGTATGCAATGAAGGTTTATGGGGGAGATACTATTCAGGGAGAGTGTGGTTTGAGCTTAAAAATGAACAATTACTTTTCATTGGGTTTATTTTCAATAGGGTATAAAGTAATAAATTCATGCATGTAATGCTTTTGTGACACGTTGAGAATCCAGTGTCGATGATAGGATGAGAAGGAATACATTGGACATGTAATGATTCTGTGACACTGTAAGAGAATTTCATGGGAGTCATTGAGAATTCAAAAACACGGGAACCAAATTCAAGCATTATCTCTTTTTTTCTACACTGATCATTTCTCACATAGACGTAGAGTATTGGCTGAATTGATTCTTGCATTTATGGTTTTCCTATGGCCTGTGCTCTATTGAATTTATTTACCGATTGCCAACAAACCCAAAGGGTGAGATTGTTGGAACCATGGTCGTTCTATGCATGAATTAGAGTATGGTATGGTTTGTGTTTGTTTTCAATCCTCAGAGAAAGTTCAGAATGTGTACCGGAAAAGTGATCAAACAGAACAAGAAGATAACAGTATTTAAGGTGGAACTGTTTTCCAGTGTTTGCCAATTTTTTGGGTCGGAAAATCGACAAATGAAGAAAAGGTGTTTTTGGAAAAGAGACGTGAGAGCCGTTAACTTTAAGGAAAGGATACTTGCGCGCATTTTGTTTTTCAAAATCAGAACATGAAAATATGTAAAAGGAAGAAGGGCGCCCAAGTTTTGTGTTTGTTTGCACAATTACTTGCATGGTAAGACTTGCGCGCTGAGGGAGGACTTGCGTGCCATCGCATAGGGTATCCAAATTCCTATAAATAGATATCCACCCCTCCTCATTCGGAACGAAGTTAGTACATAGAGAAATTCAGATCTCCCATCACGTAGTTGTAGTGGTCGCACATGTGGTGGTGGGTCGCACAAGATGAAGTTATGCGATAGTTGTTTGCTGTGCATCCAAGGTGGTTTGGGTGAGAAAGGAGTTGAGTCGCCCAAGTTTAGAGGTGGTGAAGAAGGTGTCATGTAGGTGGTGTGGTGACACTTGCGCGCTAGAATTTTACGAAGCACGACAGTTCACAGTTGTACGCCAAAATTGGTTTGGTCATAAAAGGAAGTGAGTCGCGCAAGTTTGGTGTTGAAGTGAGAGTCGCGCAAGTGTTTGAGGTGGACTTGTGTGCCGGATTTGGACTTTCACGCTAGCTTTGGACTTTCGTGCCAGCTTTGAAACTTACACGCCAGCTTGGAGAAGCATTCTAGGTGTTTATGAAGTACGCCAGTATTTCTAGGGCTGTGCGAAAGATGAGAGTTTTCCTTATACCATTGGTTCAATGTGAGATTTGTCTTCGGGTGAAAGTTGGACTTCAACAAAGAATCTACTCACAACATAGGATGAATTCATTAGCGACGATGAAGAGACCATCACGTATATAAACTGACTAGGACTTCATCAAAGGCATTGAGCCATGAGGAGTCAATGGGAGTGACTTGAGGGATGCAGTGAGCTATCCCTGAACTTTTGTAAAGGTAGTGAGCCTGAGACAGAGTGCCTGCACCCGAAGCTTTGTAATCCACAACTAGTGAAGTTTTAGTGGAATTTGGTATGACTGACAACCTATCGGCATATTCTCCTTCGACGTATCCCTTAGTGGTGAACCAAGTAAAAAAGTGTTGTGTCATTTATCTGTTTGTGAATGTTTGATTTCTGGTCATTTTCATCATACAGGTTTAACAAGTTCCTACCAACGTGGGAACAAAATCCTTCACATTAAAATAAAAAGTTTTTACCCTGATTCACCCCTCCCCTCATAGGGTGTCCCGGGGTCTTATAAGAAATTCCATATTTATTTTGGAGAAGGAAGGTAGCGGTTAGGTTGTTCTTCATAAAAAATTTGAGTCTTAGGGGTTGATGAGAAATTCAAGTGGTAAGACATTTTTTTATGATGGTTCTTCCTAGCGGTAGGTCATTCTGCTGGGAGGACATCTTTATAGTAGGTAATTATTGTTGAATGTTATTTTAATGATGAATCATTCTTTAGTTATGTCATTTCTAATGGTGGGTCATTCTAGAGGTATTTCATTTCTAACAGTGGGTCATTCTGGGGATAAGTCATTCTAGGAGTAGGTCATTTCGAACGGTGGGTCATTTTAGCAGTAATTTATTTCTAACAGTGGGTCATTCCATTGGTATGACATTTTGGTTGTAGTTCATTTTGTATGAATGTTCATTCTTGTGGTAGTCCAATAATAATTTAGGTGATATATGGAATTTGGAAATTTCTAGAAGTATTTCAATGAATAATTTATCTTCTTTTTCCAAAATTTACATATTTTTCATTTTTATGTCGTTTATGATGAAAAACACAGTTTTTATTCCTCAATTAGTAGTTTATAAATCTGTTTCAAATTGGATTAATCATATCATAAATTTATAAAAAAATATAGAGTATATTAAAAATTTTAAACTTAATTTTTTATGAGATGTATCTTTAGTGGATTATTTAACCATATCTAATCCCTTGGGTCTCACATCTAATCTTTCAAAATTGGATAACCATCATTTGTTCTATTGATATTTCTTTCTCTTGAGGCGGGTGGTAAAAATTACTTCTCCCTTGAATCTGTGGAGCCCTAACACAGTAGTTGGTTCATGTTCACATCAATTGGTTTCCACCTATACGTGCACCCTCTAATTTAGTGCATAAATTTTGGGAAATTCTTCGTCTTCCAAGTAGAAATTACTTTGTTTCACTTTATGTGGATCATACGAGATGAGATTATTATTTTTATATCATTTAAATATGATTCCAAACTGATTAAAAAAGATAAATAAACTAGTATAAATTAAACCTAAAGGGGAAGGGGAATGTAAAACATTATCATATAACTTTTTTTATTGTTTTTTTGATATTTGGAAATGTATGGGATTATTTCTAGATAAAAATTATGAATTTTGGGTGGTTCTTTCTTGTGTTGTTATGATGTGAATTATTAAATACATTTTTTGGTAAAATTCATGATATATGATGTCCATAAGTCAAAATTCACATTGTATACATGATTTATGATGAGATGTTGTGGTCTAAGTGTGTATGGGTGAGATTTTGTGATATGGATCACATTAGGGGTTCTCCATGGTATGAGGAGGGAACATGAATGATTTCCTTCACATTCATGATACTCTAATACCCTAGTTTTGAGATGTTATGTGTTATCCTAAGTGTTTGCGAGTAAGATTTGATGTGATGAGATGTTATTTAGAAGAGGTGGGAGCACCAGGATGTACGATGTTGGTGTATTAAAGCATGAAATCTGCGGGAAATTGAAAATTTGTGTTAAAGTGGTGTTAGGAACCCTTCATTAATAAATTTAGCATTTTATTATTATAATTTGATGAATTATTTTGTTAGATATCCATGGTGAATTTGGTATTTTCATTAGTATACCTATATAGTTATTGTTTGGTTTGTAATTTTTCCCATGGGTGCATTTGTATGATCTTTTCACATATACACTAAAGACTTTGACTTTCTTACCGACTACACAAGTATTTGCACACTGTGTATATAAAATTTTGTTATGGTTTCAAATAGGAATTTATGGACTATGCTCGACATTACTAGATCAGACCTTTGGATAGTTATTGTGTCACAATTTTTTCATAGTTTTTGGGTATTTACTTTGGAGAAATTTATCTATATCAGTTTTTACACATACTTTGTGGGTTTATTTTTGGATTTATTATATGTATATATATATATATTTCATGGGGTTTATTATGGTTGATTTATCTTATCACCCAATCTTATTTATATTATAGAGGGTAACGCCTCTCATAAATGAGATTTTTATACCTGCACTACTAGTTACCAACCTGGGGCCTACTGAATATAGGACTCTACAGTAATTATATCTCTCCCATCATTGTGACATCTTTGAGATGTGATGTGTTATCAAATGATGCTTGAACAACCTTTGGAAGGAAAGTCAGGGACAAATTTATTTAAGATGGATGATTGTATGATCCCAGATTTTATATGTGGTATGGAACATTTTTTTGTTTATTGGTTTAATTCCTTATTTTTCACCTAATGTTCATTCCTAGTGACGTTATAGAGGAAATTCTAATGTTCGGGTCATGTTTGGATCACTGAGCTTGAGTTTTTGGAAAATTAAGTCGGTATGCATAGTTTCTGGAAGTCATGAATCCTAGGCCACAAGGTTTGAGTAAACTAAGAAGGGTGGTCCATCCCACTTTCTTGGGCCACATGGAAAGATGAAATTATGTAACTACTGTTCCACACCCATACAGGGTTATTACAGTTTTTTTCGAGAGGGAAATATCACAATTTTTAGATAGTTTCCTAAAATGTGCACATGAACCATTTGAGGGAGTTCTTGATGAAAAGTGGTGAGCATGGTCAGTGAACATTTTGGCCAAATATGTTTCCAAACCATGAAATAATATATTTCGAGGGAAAATGGTAGTTTTACACTTTTAGATTAAATTATTTAACCCTCCTCCGCCTTTTATTTTCCTCCATCCATGGCCACTCCCACCTCATGTTGAGTTCCTTAAACATTAAACATAGGATTTGGTCTGGTTTCATCATCTAATATACAATTTGGGAGGCTTTCATCTCGTTGGATCTAAGCCAGTGAGTTATATATTCATCTTGCACCTTTTTATATTTTCCTTGCTATCATAAACACTATTTTGGTTTTGTTCTTATGAATTCTTTTAGTGTAATTATCCTTTTATTCCATTCTCTTTGTATCTAGACAAAATTCTAGGTTAACACTAGATGATTTTTCCTCTAAAAAGATCAGGTATGTGGTCTATAGATTTTACTACAATGTCTCATTGTTTATATCATGTTACTCTTGTGTTATACAATGAACTTCCTAAGGATGGATTCTAAATTAATTGACCAAAGGTTTAATTGAAATAAACTTGTTGATAAATCCCATTGACACCATTCGTCAAGGTTGGAGGTTGTAATCCTTAACCCAAACCACCCATGTGGTGGGTTCTAACTATTCATCACATTTTTCCACCTTTAGGGTTTGCTGATCTCACCTTGCATAATTATTAATTTATTGGTATATGAATTAAGCTACTGAGATAGATTGTAAAAGGCTTTTAATATCTTATATCACCTTATAAAAGGTAATTGATATGTATTAAATCAATAATCTCTTGATTTTTTATGATCATAAAGGTTTTAGTGAAATTATTAAATGAATGAATAATGTATTAGTGAATGAATTGGTTAGGATGCCTCAAACATTACTACTCTATGGATGTGAAGGCCATATTTGGATTCCTTAACATTTTAACTCCATGGATCCTACATTACTAGATTTTTTGGATATTTATACTCTATGGATCTTGTAAACCTAACATGTTAGGATGCCTTTTTCATTTCTACACATTGGATTTATCCTTCTTGACTTATTAAGATGCCTTAGACCTTTCTTCAAATTGGATCCTGGTTACATTTATTATTTTGATTACTTGGTCATTTATTCTCTTTGTATAAAATTTTTATACAATACATGGTTTTCATAAAAACTTCTACTCCAAGGATCCAGATGATCTATTTTACGTGTCATGTTAGGAATCTGTAGAAAATTATACTCATTAGATCAGATGACTAATTAGGATGCATTAGAAATTTATACTCTTTATAACCAGTTAACAATATTAAGTTAACATCTTGAGATATGTTTGAAATTTTTACTCAATGGATTATATGTTATTTATATACATATCTTATTGGTTTCCTTGGACATTAATACTCCTTGGTCCATATCCCATGAAATCTTGATATATGATTACATGGTGTAGACCGTTGTTGTTGATGCTCATTGTGCTTTACCAATATTTATTCCTTTTTGTTTCTTAATCATAGTGTGACTTGATAGACTTATTAGAATTAATTCTACTACTTTATTTGTACAATTGTTATATCTATACACAACTTCATATTATATGCACATATAAGACTTGTTATAGACACCACTGGTGGTGTACCACTTAGTGTTTTCTCCCACCCTAATAAGGCTATATTTGGGTACCCATAAAGGCTTCATTGGTTAAAGTAGAGATATAGTAATGTTCCCACATAGTGATGCTTGATTATTTTTGCATAGAAGTAGGGGACCATGGGATTAGGATATGGTTCGTGATGTAATCAAGTATAGTTTATTTTTATTCCTTTTTTACCCAGGATACATGCACTATATTGGATTATTTATTCCATGTATTACTGTATTTTATAAAAAATTCCTTGATCATCATTTTATATTAAATTGTTGGATGATATCATTTGGTTATTTATATTATGGATGTTTATTCCCATTATACGTAGTGATTTAAATGCTTCCACCATTGTTTGATATTTCTGTACTGATGTTCCATAATCTGATCACGATGGTATAATATCTCCATTATTCCACCATAGACCCTCACTGTTAATCAGTAGCCTATAGCATAAGGGGAGGTATGGTTAAGGCTATGCGACCCACCAGGTTCAGTTACTATTTAGTGAACTAGGTTCATAATGTTACATATAACGTCATCCACCATTAGTTATTTTCCTTCCCCTGTATATAAAATGATTCAGTATATATGGATTCACAAGACACATAGGGGAACTTTCACCATGTAGTATGTCAATCATTACATCGATCGGGTATTTCAAACACAAAAAATATTAATGGTACCTCCACATGGTTATGAAGAAATGGCCTTCCAAGAAGGACATTATATGTTATGAATTTCTATTTAACCATTATCTCAGTGTTATTTTTAAGCTCCCCAAATTTATCCTTGATCATTATATTATTGAGATGTATTTCCTCGCACTTATTGTAACCTTGAATGGTTTTCCTTTTTTGATACAAGACTTTCTCACTACATTCAAATCGTCTTACGGTCCGAATTAGGATGTGGTTGATCTTAGAACCATCTTCAATGAGATGCATTTGTATTTCAACATTTCCAAGTTTAACTGAAACATATATGGGTCTAATATGTCTCTATATGACTTATACCAGGTTCTATTCTGTGAAAGAGATGGTGACATGGAGTTATGATGGAATAGTCTATGCTCGATAAACCTCAATTTTAGTGACATATTCCTTGAACTTCCATGGGATATACAGGTCCTTGATAAGTTCCTCTATGAGTTCTTTTTAATGATGGAGTGAATACATGATTGATATTTTTTCTATAACTATGACCAAATTGTATAGAATTTCATACTTTTATTCTATAGGTCGGTGCTTTATAAGTTAGTGTTTCTCCCCATTATGTGGTCTAGGAGATGAGATATTTGAGGTGGATAGACATGATGATTGTAAAGATGTTGATTGATCATCAACTGCTAGTTCGGTAGCTCACACTGGCCTTCCCCTTTTTCAGGTATGGTCAAAATATCATAACCCAACTAGCCTGTCATGTAAGATGAATAGAAATGGATGATCACTAGAGGTCTCTAGGACACATTTGTGTTCATGTTTTTCATTCTAGTCTACCCACCAAAGGGTATCAACTAAATAAATATCCTTTATGGGTATATGATTGATATATTGGATTCAACCACCACATTTGTTTCCTCGATATTCTCAACTCTTTGGTCTTAGGCCTCAATTTCCCCAGTCATGAACAGGGAACTCATACTAAAAGGTGTCTTCATCATCCAGGAATGGGTATAACAAGTGTAACATAGTAACAAGCCCAATGATGGGCTCTTCATCTGATGAGGGTTCTATTTTGTGGTCCAGTTCCCACACTCTTGACATTCAATGAATGAAATATGCAACTATCGAAGCTTACCTTGGAGTTGAATATGGATCTTCTACTTCAATCCCTTCTTATGTATGATGATTACATCCACCTCCTAGGGGATTATTCGATGTAACCTCCATATATTATAGTATTGTTATTTGTTTGAAAATATGATGTTAGTATGGCATGATCTCGTTCAGCTATATTTCAAGTCATCTATTTATTGAATTTCTTCCCATGTCTGGATAGAACCTCTTTCAAATCACCACATTATTCTGGTTGGTTGACCACTACCCAAGTCACCTATTATAAAGAATTTTTCAACATAACCTATCCATAATCAACAACGATTTAGATAACATATTTGAAGATAAAGCAATCATGGATGGTGTAACTCATACTCATATAGAAGGGGAAATAGTTATGAAAATCAGTGTGGTATTCCTAATTTAGTTTCCTAGTATGTGGTAGCTTAATTAGTTTATTTTTCATGGATTCAAGGAACTATATAAGGACCTAATAATTTAATAACTATTAATCTTTATTTATCCGTTACTCAAATTATTGGAGACCGTATCCTCCTTTTTCTTCTCGAGGGGGTTCTTTTGTTTTTTTTCAACTTTACAGGAGGAGTGGGGTGATTCAGGGCCTTCATAGGTTCTCAAATGGGTTTGGATACTAGTATAAGGGTAACAGTGGTGTTTAATACCTTCCCAATCCATATTCCCTATCCTAAGGGCATGATTCTAGACGTATCTCAGTTCCTCTGAATGGTATCTTCTAAGCATTGTTCCATTTTGGCCAATCATGGACCTCACCTGGATACATCACTAGAATTAGAGGTTTATTCCTATCATCAATAATATTTTTAGAATATAGTTTTGAAAATTCTCCTTATTATATATGGATTTTTACTGAATAGGTTATCCATTTCAATATTTTTATGAAGTTAGAACCCCTCTCATTTAAACATTTCTTATAGTTTTTCAGGACAATAATTGTCGTTTTCCGTAGTGTAGGGACGAACTGATAAAAGAATTTATAAATAATTACTTACCATCCCATAATTGAACATGATGTAATTATGATGTATCGAACAAAAAATATCCCTAAAATAGTCTATACAAAACATTACCGCTTGGTTACCGGCTTCTGATCTCAAGGGCCAATCATCAGGCCATTTCAGGACATAAAGTGTTTGAGATGTTGTTCATGATCTCCTACACCATCAATGGTTGTAAAGGTAGGATTTATGAAATTTAATGGTTTGAATGCTTCATCCACCCATTGGGGATGTAGATTCATGTCGGAATGCATTGAAGTATTCCACCTACCAATGGATTTCATATAGGTTGCAATGGATTTAATGGAATTAAGTATATCAGGATGTACTACTATCTCAGATGCCTACCATATATAGAAAGAGGGTAAGGCATGATAAGGTACCCCTTTTTTCATCTCCCGGTGATCTCAATTTGTGATATATCACAATGATATCCCTTGAAGATTAGTGGTTTTTTCCATAATGGAGTGATTTCGTGACCATCTTCAGCTTCCTCATTTATGCAGATTTGCTACCTAGTTCTAGATCCATCATAACACTAATTTAACACTATTGTATTAATATTATAACTTTCCCTATGTCTGGGAGGATGGATATTCATCTCTATCTTAATATGATACACAATTGTAATATTTCCCCTATGTATCTCCTCATTGTGCTGTGTGAAATTTTTGAATCTCATTGTCATACTATTACAATCATTACATTATGGAAGTAATTTCATATCCTCTCAATGGAGAGTGGGATGTGGACACACAATTCCATTTAACCTTAGTGATATTCCTCTATAGAGGTGTAAAATCATTATTCATAGGTTTTTGTTTTTGGATCCTTCTTTGATTCGACGTACAAGCAGCCCCAGTTGGTGCAACTTGATCAAAATTATCACAAGATATGTTTTTGGTATTTCACCCCCCTATATTCACTTATTTATCTATATAATCTTTTTTTTGGTGGTGAAGATGTCCACTATGTCTTATCAGTCTATGGTAGTTATCACATTGAACTAAACTTAATAGAATGATTCTATATCGCTTTACCCCTCTTAGATGGTTAGATGAAGGTCATTTTTATGACGCTTATCCATATTTAAATTTTTTGTCTTGATACACATATGGGGTTAGATTTCATTCACCATAAGTATATCCTATATCTATTTATGAATAGTGACCTTGAGGGAGTTTTCAGTCATGTTTGTTATATGGGTCCCAAATAGTAACGGGTTCTCTTGTGGTGAGAGGAATAGATGGGATGCCAACAATAAATATTTACCTCCAAATCTAGAGAAGTCTTATTCCTTCAAGGGGGATGATAATGATGAAAATTCTACCATCCCTAATATCCAGGGAATATTTTTGGAAACTATTTTCACTTTTGATCCTTCTTTTAAAAATATCATGATACTTGTCAATAATTTAATGGCTCCTAATATGGGAATTTGTATATAAATTCATCCATCACTACAGGACGTGGTTGATATTGATCCATCACTGATTTCTACAAAAAACCTTCTGGGTGTGATGAACCCGGTGATGGTGATTAAGATAAAAATCTCCCCAGCCTCGTGAGATGGGGTTGGTTTTTAGCTATCATCGACATGTCATGATAACACTCAAGGATTGGTGACACGGGGGGTAGAGGCAATGGTAAATATTCACCCATCCCTATGGGATGAGTCCTCCCTTAGAAAACTTCAAATTTAGCCACTATTATAACCCATTCGATTTTTAATAATTGTTCTCATGTTTGAGATAAGTGAAAGGGCACCCCTATGATTGGAGATATTTTCTATGGGAATTTTATGGGTTGGTTTCAACATGGACTTCCATATTTGAAATTCATTCCCTTGGTTTTAAGGGGTGTAGAATAAATGTATTTTAGTAGTATTCTCCCTCGATTTTTGACATCATTGCTTCATTAATGCAGGGGTATCTTAATGTAATGAGAAACTAGAGGATGAATTACCAAGACCCATATATTCTTTGGAGGCTATGACATTACAAGATGTTTCATCAGTGGAGTTCTATAGTTCTTAGGCCATAGTAAAGTGAAAAATTCCATAAATTCCCCACCATCATATATGTATACTTGATGAGGCTTCAGTGATCAGTTTTTGAATAGTTGTCGTGCAATGAAATCAATCATGTTATAGATTCACATTATGTTATTCCATATTTGGGTCTCAATCCATGGAGATATTATCTAATCCATTTGATGATAGTGTATTTTTATGGGATGATGTTGACCCTGGTATTATGGATATGGGAGTTTCTATACTTAAACTACTGATGCATTCCCCTCATGGATTTTCTATAGGTGTGGTATAAACTAATTATCATGCTTCTCTAAGATCTCCTAATGAGAAGTGGAGAGAGGAAAGAACATGGTTGGGAGGTTTTTTCTAGATAACACTCTTTGTATGTACATGTTGAACTCCTATTCATTAGAATTATACTCCTCCACTTAGTTATAAAGTAGAGATTTATTCCATTGATCTTTAGGTGAGTGTCGTTAAGTGTTACTAATAGCTAATAAGGAAATATATATAGTTGACCCTTCACATTTTAGAACCACTCCATATGATTATGTCATAGTTTTTAGCACCTCTCTATATGGATGTTTATGGGAAATGGAAGGATATCCTTTCTTTAGTGATACATCATCATTGGGAGGTTGACCATAGTGGGTGTTAGGAGTTAATCCATTATCATCCATATCCACACTACCATGAAGAGGACTATCGAGGTAATTATCACCTTCTGCTTCAGATAAATTGTCGAAATACCCTTAAGTTGTTGTAGATATGAATCAGACATCCTCAATAACAATGTAATATAGTAGAGCATGTATATGAGCCTCATTATTCATGGTGGATGGAATATTTAAACCTTCATTTTGGTATTGATTAGGGATATGAGCATGCAACATGATGGATTCTGAAATATGTGGATAAATTTCTAGTGTTGTGAGAATATGATCTTGTTGTTGAGAATCTTCTAGAATATTCTAGTGAGATTTTAAATTATTTGTAGGAATATTACCCTTACAGGGGGTGGGGTCTAGAATATGTTGGTCCACCCTGGCAGAAGTGGGGACATGATCCTAGTTCAAATATGCATTCCCCTTTAGAATATTCTGAAGGACCTCCAAAACGAAAAATGGGATTTGATCCACCCTTATATAGTTTTTGAAGGATGATTGTGAATTTTTTCATTACTAGAAGTAGGGATGTGAGCCTTGATTTCATATTCTATTGGAGTATTCTAGGTATCGTCACCGATATGAATATGAGAATGTCCTGAGGCCTGTTTCACTATTACTTGGTGAGACCCTATTAGAACATGGATACTAGCCTAGTCTTGCACCATTGGAGTATGATACTAATTTTTTTTAAATGTTTTATGATCCAATGCTGAGGAATGAGTTTCTCTTATTTGGTGAGACCTGATCAAAAAAAGGTATATTAAGTAATCCCTATACCATTGGAGTATATCGCTAATATTTTTTAATACTATTGTGTGCCTCTCTTAAGGAATGTCACACTCTCACTTAGTGAACCCTAGTTGGAATGGGAATGTGAGCCTAATCATGTTCCTCGTCCATTAACAAAATATTATAATAATCCTCTTTAATGGGAGAATTAATGTTTTGTTTCTTCAGAGTAGTCACATGTTCATACTGATCAAGGGGATGTTCTACTCTAGCACTTAGGATAAAAATATGTTCAAATCCCATTATTTGTATCAGTTTAGGGATATGTTGGTGGAGTTGTTCAGAAATTAAAATAATGTAGTGTCACTTTTTTGAAGTGTGTATAGGAATTTAGGGTTTCACTTTTTTTATCTCTAATATATACTTTTAGACATATTTTATTGAAGTGGGGAAACAATCCAACTAAATTCCTCATTTTTTCCATCAAAATATGCTGATGGGTTTCATGTGTGTGTGTATTGATATGTTTATCACCTTTGATTTCTATAGGAATACACTTGTAGACTTGATATGAGGGGGGAGGGATATGAGACAACCCATGGGATATCGTCGTAATATGTTAAATGTCACTTTAGTGGAAGAAGGGATATTAAATCACTCATGTTTATCCATATCTTTCCACATTTGATGATACTTCCTTAGTACTAATTCATGAGTTCCAAAGGTTTCCATTTTTAGAGTGGTCCCCTTAGAGCATGACCAAGGGGAACTAGTGGGATCAGGATTGTGACAGTGTTTTATATGAGCCCTCCATAGAGGCTCCTAAATAAGAATGGATCCATAGTCAACTCCTTAATCTATCTTCCTCAGATATAAGTTCCAATGGTTTCTTTGTAGGTTCCCCTGAATGAAACATACTTGTACACTTCAACGTCTAGAGACCCATATGTGCATCTTCAAGAGTATGGATCATAAAATATCAATGTTATTGTTGAACCATTGAATTTACCACCCAAATTTGTAGGTGTCAGTTGGTGAGGATGTTCTATGACCAAAAGGGGTTGCGTCTATAACTAATGTTCCAAAACAGTCGCTATATAAATACATGATCTCAGGTCAGGGTGTACTGTGTGAGAACAATGTATTCAATCATGAACTAAACAAGTAAGAATTTCACTTATTATTGAATCATCACATGTATGATATGTTCTCAATAATATATTCACATGTCACAGAATTTTACCATACTATTCCTTATTTGATCATTTTTAACTTGGAATTGTCATAGTGATAATGGTATTATTTCATGGAAACCCTGGTTATATGGGATTTCACATTGGGAGTACCTTTTTTATATGAAACACAAAATGAAATGGACCAATGCATGGTCAACCCTTCATTTTTGTTATTTGAGAGATTCACATCAACTTTACCATTTTTTCTATCAACAAATGGGTTATGTCCTGAGTTTAAGAGTCATGGTTCTGAATATTTATGATGGTTCATCTATTTTGTCATTATATGAAATCATGTCGGGTCTACATTTTTTGTTTTATTTTTAGAGTTGGTTATGGGGGAACATGTATAGTTGAAAAGAAATAACACTCAGTTCACCATGTTCATTTCATAGAAACTTTCAATGGATATAACTTCTATAAGTTGTTACATACATTCTCTACAAATGTCGGTGGTCATTTGGGGATTCAAACCCAACAACACTAAAGAACTAACATTGGGTGAGGGGATGGGGGTTCTGGTTTGTCACAACATTTTTGGGGGTATTATTTCCAATTACATGACTCTCTAATAGATTTAAGATATGGTTTAAGTCTCTTCTTAATCCCAATACATAACTTATTACCCTATAAAAATGATTAGTTGTTGAATCCTTCCATCATCAAAGGGGGGTTTTATTAATGAGATCCTTAGTATCTATATGTGGTTCTTCATTTATTTACCATTATTTCTTATAAGTTGGTCATTCATTATATATTGAATCCATATAACCAGGGACTCTCTAATTTCATTCCATCCAAATAGATGATTTTCATTTTGAGTATTGAATGGAACTTTAATGTGGTATCCTATGAATCTTGTTTATAGAAATAATAATAGCCCAAATAGTTCATTTTAACTATATAGTTAAATTCATGCATAAAGGACATAAATGATGGAACATAGGCACTCAGTATTGAGATAGATACTTTTAAAGGTGACCTATGTATCCTGTTTATAACAGAAATCAAAGTCATCATAGTTCAATTGTGCCTTCAGGATATACCCTATAATGGATTTCCTTGTATCAGGGTTGTCATTTCATCCCATAGAATGAGGTTTTCACATTGAGCACTACCTAGATTTTTTGATTTATGATGTGAAAGATATAATCTATGAAATTACCTAATCCCACATGAGACAAGTTCAATGTAAAAAACAATGGATATGAAGTTATCCGTCTCATCAAATATATTTTATGGGAATATAATCTAAAGGATATTTTATGGTGTGTTTTATTTAGAGCTTAAGCCTCATGAAGGAATCATGTATATACAACACTTACTAGAAATCAAAGCCCTAAAAGTAAATTTTAGGTTCTGTCCAAATATTTATACTAGATAAGGATTTCATGTCCTAGGGTGTCTGTCTAACATGTCCTAATTGTATTCTGGTCATGTTGAGGGTGTCTGTCTGACATGTAAGAGGATATCTGGACATGTCCACATTTCATAAAGAACATGTCCAAGGAAAATCAAATGATCCAATTAACATGCCTAGAGGTTTTCATAGGATATGGATGGAATCATTATAGGACATTGTGTGACTAGGATGACTTGTATATAAGACTTTACATGGCTCGACTAAAAAGTCATGAGGTCATCGAATTATATGGATGCCATTTAAATAGTGCATCACATGAAATTTTTGATATGTCCGGAGGAATTCTAAAGACATGGGAGAAATTTCTACGGGGCTATGCAAGACTTGGTTGACATTTATAGAGGAATTCCCAAGGATTGGTTGAAATGCCTATTGAACTTCGCACGACTTTGGTGACAAGACATGGTGTTGTCGCTTGATTTGGGTGGGTCATGTTAATCCCTTGATTCCTTTACATGAAAATTAGTGTATCAATATTCACATGTTTCCTATTTATTTATCAGTAATTATTTCATTTGTGATCTATAATTCATCAATAATTAACTTATTCTAGATCTCATGTTACTATGTATACATGGGGATACTCCTTCCCATTATCTGGCTAACATGTTGGAATTCCTTTATGGGATATAGATATTGATTAGACAATGAACATATTCATTCCATGTGATCCCTAAATTGGTTCCTCATATTTTACTTGGTGGAAGAATTTGCTAATTGCCTAAATTTTCAATCTATGAAGTCCTCTATTTTTCACTCTCTTTCATGTATCCACCTTCATGTTTTTTTATGATGATGTGGATATATTTCTAGGCCTCTTTTCTATTTTTATTCCCCCATAAATAGTGAGAATATCACATATATGGTCTAGAGTTGGAGGAGTGAACATCGTATCATGCACATCTCATGATCCTTCCACGGTACATTCATGGTGTCACATGATAAACAGTTAAAATGAGAATTCTCTTTCAACATCATAAATATTGGGTCTAGGCCTATCAATGATATTTTTCATTAGCATTTTGACATGCTATATGGCCTTTTTACCATTGATCCAACATGTATGATTGTTTTCATGAGATCAGGATGCATACAAAAAAGCTTTTATCTGATCGAAGAAGACATTCTTATATCCCTTTTTGAGATTATGATAGCATGTTAGAGGCCTTTCCTGAAATAAAGATGGAATTATTAGTCCAATTTCAAGATTAATAGTGATTATATAAGGCTTGTAACCCCTTAACTTTATAAGAACCATATCTTACCATCATGATAGGATTCTACATTTTAATATTTTTATTCCTTATTTAACATGAACTCTGACTCATTCACCTGGGTTTTCCATCAAGGTTTTGGACGATCAGTAGGGACCTTACAACATATTCTGATAATTTCTATGGATATTCACTCCTTTTGTATGTGATGTGTCACGTGATCCATGTTGGGTCACACGATGGCTTGTAAGCACTATAAAAAAACCCAAAAATATGTTTTCGGATTCAAAGGGGAATTATATGATTGAATGGATATGTATGAAGCCATTTTCATTATGAAGGTGACACACCAACATTATATCGCATGACAAGGTTGACTTGTCACCAAGGGGCACTACGGGGTCTAATGAATCGCGTAAGAACATCACAAAAAATTAATGTAACTATCCATCACATGAAGTTATGAATTTTTATGACAGTATTTTTAAGGGGTTTTGGCTGCTTTTTTGGAGTCTATCAATTGAAAAGTAACTTTATTGGAGGAACTCATCTGGAATTCTCTGCACAATCTTCAGCTCTCATCTGGATGCCTTTGTAGAAACATAAGGGTTTGTTAGACGGGCTTCACATGATCAATATTAGATCATTAATAGTGTAGTATCCAATCACATAACCATATTTGGGTCATTTGGTCATGTTTAATTCTCTAGATTACATGATATGAGTGATTTGGTTGCTTGGATTCCATGTAGTCATGCTACTCCCTCCATTGTTCTGGAAGATAAAATAATACCCATTATTCAAGTATTTCCTCAATTATTGGCTTCATAATTCTCATTTATCACACATAAATAGTGAAATAATTCATATTAAAATATAATTATGAAAATAAAAATATATTCTTAACATTTTTTATTCTAAGTACTATTCTTGTTTAAATAAAATTAGTTTTTTGGTTCGTTTCCTTTAATCTATTATTTAAAATGAACATTTTGTTTTTGGGGTTTTGAATGTAAAATAAGTTAATTATTATTTTTCACTATCCATTTAATATAATTCAAATCGTCATTATAATTGATTTCAAGGTCAAACCATTTTTATTCCTAAAAGAATCATTTTTATAAAAAAAGTTTTTGTTGAGTTCTGTAGACTTATATTAAAAGTAATTTCATCCCGATTTATGAGTTAAATAGTACAAAATGGATTTCATATTATGAATTAGTATAATTAATATCATGTAATAACTATACATAATTTATGTTCAGAATGAATAGTACCCTTGGTAAATAATTATCACCACAATTAAATGTAAAATGGATTAAAAGGGTCACAACTAAATGGATAATGATTATAAACAAGACAAAATGCTTTAATAATCACCATTTATTGATTTTATTTTAACCATACCATTATAATATTAAAATTTATAACTATTTTGAGTCACTTTCAAATGAAAATGACGTTATAATATTAAAATATTTTAATTAATTCCATGTGCATCCCTTCTCTCAATAATAAAGGGGCACATTATATCCTCCCTAATTCATAGAAATTGAACCCAATATATATAAAATATCTACCTAAAAACCATCTAATATTTATTTCAATTATTATTTATATATCATTGATTCACTAATACTATCTTCTAAAGGCTTTAGGTGTACGTAAAATGAGGTATTTCAAGGAAGAGGTAATTGTCTTTCCCAACTATGTCAAAGTATATTTCTTCTTCAAATAACTCTAAATATATTTTATTCATTCTAAAATAAAAAATAAATTTTTTGCAATATACTTTTATATTGTTGTGATTATTTTAAAAACAATTCCCACCACCTCTGTATCCAATGGAAAATGAAATCACCGCTCTTGTAAATGTACAACCTACTATCTCTAGGTAGTAGTGTAATTCATATTTCATCACTATTTGACATGGATGGTTATAAATAATAAATTAATTAAATATATGTGATAAATATTACAAATCAATTATATTTTTAAAAATAATATATCACTTATCTTCTTACCCTTCAATCTGTTTGAAAATGGTTGTGTCCCTTGTGTGTAAATGTGGACTACAACCTATACAAAAAGAAGTGATTTATTTTTCTATAACCACCATGAATTGATGATTCAAAAATTATATATAATGAATAAAAATTAAATTAATTATATTATTATAATTCTATATATTATTTAAAAATTAAATGGAAACATGATCCACATGTAATATACTAGAGTAATATTAGAGAAATTGACTGATCAATCATAATATGGACATCATAAGAAACAACTATTCAATGAATAGATTTATAATAACTATAAAAGGTATTTAATAAACATAATATATATAAATCAATTTCTCAAAAAATTATTTAATTAATTTATATCCATTATGAAATAGAACAAAACATGTATGTCTAAGCAGGGGCACACTGTAAGGGTATCTTTTCAAACTTTTGTTTCCGTGAGACATATACCATATTCCTGACTTTTTTATTCTATGTGGTGTGTATAATTTCGATGAATTCGATCTTTTATGATACTCATGAAATTTATGTTTATTTAAAAATCAATCTATGGGTTTCTCATTCATGATGTTTTGTTTTAGAGATTACCAATGAGGTAAGACATTTCATTTACACTCTCAGTTTATTTAAAGATTATTTATTCTCATATTTACTTTGGGAAAATAATGTGATAAAAAACCATTCACCCCTTATATATTATTCTACTATGGTTAAGTTTTTGTTTACATTTTTTTCATTTGTTATCTAATTGAATTAATAATCAATAATTAAGATACATGTAAGGAAATTTCATATAAAAATATTATTTTGAATCTTTCCTTCCACTTCATTTTCATCCATTTAAATGTTTTATTTATAATGTTTTAAATAATTTTTTAACTATTATCAAAATATTTATAAATTCAATTTTTACACATATTTTAATTTATATAAAAATATTAAAATGAATCTTCTTATGATTTTTTCAATGATGTAATTTTTACCATAGTTATGAACAAAATTATTTATTTAATGTACCCCACAAAAATTAATTTTCCTAAAATAAAAACTCATAGTTTATCTAAAGATTAATTTAAATATTTAAAATTTTATTTTAATTAATTTACTTTTCTAAGTACTTTTTTATCTTTAATTTTAAAAAATATCCAAATAAAATGATACTTTTTAAGGATTGAAAGGAATTTTTAAATTTGATTTATAACTCCAATCTCACATGGAGTTCCAAGTAAGATATTTTTTATGTATTTATTATATGTTCTTTTAAAATGGATTGGTTTTACTAAACAAATATAATTTATATGGATTAAATGGTATTCTATCAGTATTTACGGATAAAGGGTTAAAAGTAACTTTGAGATCATTAAATATCTTGTGATCTTGTTCTCTATCACTCTCCATTATTCATTGGAAATTATTTTTTCTCCTTCATGATCATATTTTTAATATATTTGATGATTTTTTATCATTTCTATTATTGTGATGATGATTCGATCGTATAACATTTCTATATATTTTTACAGTTCAAGGAAACCCATTAAGTTATTTCATTTGCTGGGGACTTGTTGATTTTTTGTATTCTTTATTCAATTTAGATAATTATTTAATTATAAGGAACTTTATGATTAAGTTGTATTGATCATTCCAAATATGATGAATGTATTGGATGTCCAAGTGATGGTTGGTCCAGGTTATAGATATCACCCAGATACATTGATGGGTCTCATAATACAAAACTAAAAGAATTCCATATTAGATAGGTATCTAGTTTACACCAACCCATTTATTACTAATTATGTGTTGGATTAGAGGCCTTGATGTTTATATTCAAGATATCTTGGTTCAGATCCCTTGATAATGATTTTCCAAAACTATGCATTTCCATTATCAAGAATTTAGTTCCCATTATCCTTGTGATTTCTATGTTAATATTATTCATTGATGTTCAATGAACTCATGTTATTTATTGAATGGAATGTGTTTTGACTAGAAACTTAACAATATTAATTATACATTATTTAAATATTATAGCTTAAGTTGTATGTAACCATTTCTAGGCATCTGGGATGATTTTTATTTGTTTTCTTTTCCTATGGAAATGAAAAATGATGTTATCAATTATAGTAAGGATAATAGAATACCTCATATGTCTTTTTTTATATTTCAAATGTAATATGGTAATCATTTTATATCTACTTTTCCAAGACTACTAAACAGATTGATCTTGGATGGTGAGATCACTAATATTTTTTAAAAAATATAATAAATTAAACACCGGCTCTTGGTTTCTAGAGTCAGGGTATTACAATGATAATTGGATAAAAGTGAATTTATCTAAACATGTATAGGTATTGAGTAATTGTGAGGAGTGAAATGACCTAAAAATTATATAATAAACTCTATTGATTTATATCCAATTTTGGAACATTAATACAATGATGAGTGTATTCTCTTTAGACATGTCTTAGTGTGGGTGAACCAAGTAAAAATATTTGTGTGTAGCTCATTTATATTATTATATACATGCTTATGATTTGATGTTATTTTGTAAAACTATACTCAAATGTTGTACAAGATGCTTCAAATGAGGGAACAAGATCCAAAGATATTCTTGTAAAAAACGATTGAATTGGGAACCATAAGGATTCAACCCCCCCCCCCTCAAAGGTGTCTCGGGTTACAATAGTGTGAAAACATGATTGGGTAAATGTCATTTATATATTTTTTGACAGAAATATTTTTTATTAATTAAGTTATTTTAATTTTATTATGGTTTCTTTTGGGGTTTTTTAATTAACTTATTCTTACGCATCCCCCATACATTTACCGAGAATGATTAAATTTTTATTGATTAGTGAATGAAATTTTTTGTATGAAGTTGTCTTGATGTTTACTATTTTCAATGGGATGATTTTAAGTACAAAACATAAAAATGTGGTTTTGAATAACTGAATTTCAAATATAATCCAATTCATTAATGATATTAAAAGATGAATTTATTAATCAAAGAGTAAATACATCCCTCTTAGTTTAATTGGATTTAATTGCGGTAATATAAAATATTATTCATTTAGAACAATATAATTTCAATTATTTCATAAACTCTTATTACAAAATCTCAGTATGTTTCTATCATTAAAGTTTATTTGAGTGTTTCTAGTTTTATTTCAAAAATTAAAATCTCAATTCTTATCTTACAATTTTATCTCTTATTCTAAAGTTCATCATTTCAATGATATTGAAAACAAACCTGAAATATACATTAATTATAAATTTTTTTATTGAGGGATAATTTTTATAATAAAATTAATTTCTGATAGGATTATTTACTCATCATAGGAGGTCAATCTATAAATCTCTAGTAAAAAATAATGATATTTATTCATTACCTGCATAATAATAAAATGACTAAAAATACACTCATTCTCACATGAAAGGTATTAGTGAAATTTTCTTCAAGATTTAACCAACAAAATCAAATATATTTTCATACAAATGTAAATCCAAAATGTGATGAAAATTCTATGTAATAAAAAATAAAAACCATTCCCATAATATAATGAATTCAACTATTTTAAAAATACTACATTACCATACAAGGCATAATAGTCCCTTCTTTTTTAAAATATAAATCTATATAAAAAATATTATATTTTCTTTCCTCTAATATAATCATTTTATTAAATAAAATTTTGTTTCTAAAATCAAGTCATAATTTTTAAAATTTAAAACATTTATAAATATTTATAACACATTGTTAAAAAAATCTAGAGATACAGATGAATTTATACAAACATTGAGTACATAAACCCAAAATGTAACCCTCTATCATGTACCTAAATATAAACTAGAAAATTCATTAGTTTCATAAGAAAATGTATAGACTAATTTATAACCTATCCATACATTAACCCTTTACTCCAGCTACATGAAATTCCCATGATGGACCATAAACGAAATTATCTCTGTGGTCCAAATTATATAGTCTATTTTTCATGACATTACTCACGCTATTTGACCTTCCTTCTTCGATGAACGTCCATTTTCATGGTTTAGGGATTTAAAAAACCAATTATAGTTTTTTAATATTTTTTATAAAACCATTACATGATAACCGATAGAATAGAATATTTATTTTATAAAAAATAGAATTTATTTAAGATCATGATGAAAAATCATACCCATGAATTTGGGAAAATAAATTTCACAAAAAATATTTCTAATTCAATTCAGATCATTTCTATTAAATCATACAAAATAATTAAATCAAAAAAATTAAAAGAAATTTACATAAATGGATATATATATATTTTTCATTTAAAATCCCAGTAAATACCAAAATGCCTAATTCCCCGAAAAATATTTTTCTCCACAAAATAAATATTTCAAAAAATCAACACATATGATCTGAATAAAATTAGTCATCATAAAAAAAATATTTTTTAAAATAATAATTTACACAACAATTTATTAGAAAAATTATTTTAAAAAATATAATCTAAATTACTATAAATTTCATTTTAAAATCTCTCTAAATGAAAAATTATGATTTGGATAACAGTATTGATCCTTAAATCCCTATAGATAATGTATCCTAATAAAAAAATAGAAATGTGAATATGGTAATCCAATATCCTTATATTATAATTTATAATAGTAATTAAGCAGCAAAGTATGTACATCTACTAAAAGAGAACAATTAATATCTCTTACCTTTTACATGACATTGATAATCATAATCCTTAGGAGAAATATATCTAACAATAGTGCATAGTTCCAAAAAAACCTAGATCCACCCAAAAAATAATTAAATTTGGTTTAGGGTATTAATGTGTGTAATTTAATGATAATTTTTTTTCTAACAAATTAGTAATCATATATTTTAACTGAACTCTTGGTTTTCAGGCATAATTTTTTAACTATACATCAACCATGTATATATTAATTTCTAATATTTTCAAACATTCATGGTTGAAATTCCTAATTATCTAACCATGTATCTATATGTTCATTAGTGATTTCCTATAATTTTCTATTGGCACTGTTCCATACACAAATATTTAACCATGCACAAATCATCCATTTCCAAAATCCCAATCTATATTTTGTTTTGTCCTATAATAAAATTAATATCTAATAAAGTATTGTATACGAGTTAATGGGTGTTATATTGATGTCATATATTTCAAATACATGGTTTCTGTAGTTCTAGAAGATTTATTATATCAATAGGGGATATTAAAATATTTTGGAATCTAGATAATTTCATATTGAGTAATTCATATTTACCATTATCATTATTGATTTATTCATTGAAATATATCATGCATTTAATGAAAATTTTCAATTGTAATGAATTTTGAAGAAAACCTTCTGATCCTTAGATAGTTAGGATACCTATTTTTGGGTTCCAACTTGTATGTGGTTTCAAAATTAAATAAAAGACTATAATTAATATGAAATAAAATTATATTCTAGAAAAATTAAAAGATACTTCATTGGTTATCTAAAAAAATAAAACCAGTAGAGATTTTATTCCTCTAAAGAAATTATGATAATTATTGAGATTGTAAATGAAATAGGTATTGAACATAATAAATTCATTATGAATGAAATTTCAAAAAATAGAAATAAAGGATGATATATTTCAACATCCAATATCTTATACTCTATGTTTTTTTCCTTGACATAATAAAAAATATATATCATTAGAGGATGAAATGTTTCAAACATTCATAATAAATATATTATATTATATCCCAAAGAAATAGTGTTAAGAATATCCTCTTGGTAAAGAAGTACAATTATTATAATGACTGTGTTATATATCTACATGAACTAGAAAATGACATTTGAATTGAAAATGATCTATTATCAAATTTAAATTACATTAATTTTGATAATTATGAAAAATCGTTACATTAAATGAAAAGTGAATTTAATTCTATAGAATAAAATAAATAATGGGTTATTTTTTGAATTTATTAAATAGTGTAAGAGATATTAGTAATAATGGATTTTAAATACTCAAAATAACTCCCATTAAAACAAATAATATTTTCAATCAACAATTATTTGTGAATTATTTACATAAATATTTTTTTTGAATATAAGTATTCCAATTCAATCATATATAAAAAAAATCATTCATAATAATTTTCCACTACTAACCCACTATGATTTAATGTTATATTAAATTGATAAAAAAACAACTTCTCAAAATTCTATCCTCAAGGCTATTTTATTTACTGATCTACAAATGGGTTTTTATCTGTTTCTATAATGGAACATATGGTATATAAATTAGAGAATAATTTTTCGACACTTAATAATGTATCCATACAATGGTATCCAAATATTAATGACATTGTTATCTCCTTTGTATTTAAGAAAAGCAGCATTTATTGATCAATATATTGGATGATTTTTGGGAATAAATTTTATTTCTTATTATTTATGTTGATGATATTTTTTTTCTCTATAAATGGTCTAAATATTTTAATTGTGAAAAAATAATTTTATTTAATATTTATGAAAAAATATTTATGGTAAAATAGAAATTTTTGATTTTAATAGAAATATTATAAGATAAATTTAAAGTTCATTTTTGGGATTATCTCAAAAAATATAAACAAACAAAATATTATTGTGTTTTATGAATTTTTTTAAGATCAATAGTTCTAATTGAAAAATAATTAATAAATGTGTTTTTAATTAAGTTCCATAAATGGTTTCTATTAGAATAAAATGGAATGAATTATTTATAAACATATTTTTTGAAACCTGATATATATTCAAACTTGTAAAAAAATTGGTATTTTAAAACGATGAATATTATTCTAAAATTTCTAAATGTATGAAATTAATTTAGTTTTGCATTAAGATGGGAGTTAAGAAAATAAAAATAATCAACATGGAATATTAGAACTAATTTCATGACTATCAAATCTTAGAAACATGGGTTTTATAATGACCCATACATTACATACTTTGATATGACTTAAAAGTTTATTAATATTCATTAGAAAATACAAAAAATCCACGAGAGGACCATATTAGAATAGTGTCTTTTGAAATTTGGAAACATAAACAACTGGTTCATAAGGCATATTCATTGTTTCCCACTTATTTCATCATAACTAAAACCCTTTTTGAAATATCATACTTAAAACCCTTCTACACGAATTATATAAAAGAAACATATTAAAGGGTTAGCTCAAATGACTATTAAGGGTAAACACGGGAGATTCCAATAATAAAATAATCACAGGACATAAGAACATAAAATTTTAAAATCATATCCTATGTATGAAAGATAGAAATATCATGTCATGGGATAAATCATGAAAGTTCATTAGAATCAAAAAATGTATCCCAAAAGTATTAAAAAAAGACATGATGTTTTTTGGAATACAAAAAATTGCATAAAATTATTTTATATCAGTGAAGGATCATTTCCAATTTCATCATAGAGGAAAATGTCCATTACTGAACTGTGTTCACTCCTCATTCCAACCCTATATTATTGAACCGATATCATTTTCTATTCCATCCATGTCTATCTCATGAGATATAAATATTTACCCAAAATTATTGGATGGAGTTTATGGTTCCACCCATCTCATAATGAAATAATTTCTATATGTTCTACAAAAACATTAATTATTCATCATATCATAACCCAAAGAGAAAATTTTATTTCTTAAACATCATTCCACTATAAAATAATCCATGTTAAACAAATGGATTTCATAAATATAATTCCATCATAAAAAAATTAATTCATAGGAATAATATGTATATTATACATGAAACATAACAATATTAATGAATTTATCTTAGATGGAAAATAATTTTTATATAACACTTAAAATGAATCCTTGAGGAAAATATCCTTTATTCTTCAAAAATGTTTTTTTCTCAAAAATCCACATAATTTTAATATATTTTTTTTGAAAATAAACTTGAAATCAAGTATGTGAAAATTCATGAAATAAGGCATTATGAAGATGTAAAAATTTGATCATGTCGTATAAGTAAAAAAACATTATCCTTGTACTTTTTCCAGAAAATTCAAAAAGTATATCATATCAAATAATGAAAGAGGATTCCTTTCATAATATTTAATAAAAAATTCACAAATGGGGAAAATTAACATTAAGAAATTGTATAAGAATACAAATAATATTACATATATAGGAAACATAGACGTCAATGATAAATATATCCCAATGAATACTTATGTATAAATAATATTGGATAATAATGAGATTGTAAAATTATCCCTTACCATAGATCTGATATCCTTTATATGTGTCCAAAACACCTGTATAGCGATTTAAGTAATTTCATTGACTTATTCCATAATCATAAATATTTTTATGATATCATATATGATCATATTATCATCTGTTTGTTATTAACATTTCATTGTTACTCATTATTCCAATATTAACTGCTTTATGTTCTTATACATGTTTTGTCGAATAAGTTCTGGTTGTCCTTATTAGGTCATATTTATATCATTAAAAAATTATATTAACACAATATACACAATATTTATTAGTTTTTTACATTTATATAATCAATATTTAATAAATATCATATACAATGAATCACATCACATCGGGGAGACGAAAGGTTGTATGTTCGCATGAGGGATGATGTCATTCCCATAATTATTGAATGATATTGAATTGGATGGATTATAATATTTGAGAATTAATATAATTTTATAAAAATCATATTTAGTTTTTATTTAAATCAATATACCCATCTAAGTAAGGTGGTGGTGAAAAACAGATTACAACACGGCGTGGAGATGGTAAATTGTATGTATACACACGCAATGATTTAAAATTTCATAGGATGGATAGAAGGAGGAATATAGTTATTTCATAATTTTAATGACATATAAATATATAACTGATATTATAGTTATTTTATTATAATTAAAAAACTCATGAAGAGGATGTAGAATAAATAATAAGTTTGAAAGAATTAGTAGTGATGGTTACCTCTTCTTGGATGTGCTTCCTCTAAATCTCCTCTTAGAAAACTATAGTTGGTCTTTGAAGAAGACAAGAACCTATATAATGTTACTAGGGAAGATTATAATGGAAAAAATAGGGAATTGTCAAGCTTGAAGGATCCATGTGAAGTAAGGAGGTTCCCTTTTATAATTAAGGTGAGGGGCACTTTTGAAAACTCCATAATTAGAAATTTATAATAAAATGAAACCCTATGCGAAAAAATAAAAAATGAACCAATTTACAAGATGAGATTAAATTGGGTTGTAATATTATCATCCAATAATTCTTTGAAACAATTTATGTCAACTGAAACCCTAACAGTTTAATTAACATTTAGTTATTCTCATTAATTTTTAACTATGGTAAGAAATATTTAAATATTAAAATGCTGCATTATTTTCTTATTTGATGTAAATGAGACCATAAATAAATAAATCTATTTTTTTACCATACCGTAATTATTAAATATTTTTTAATATAATTTATGATTTTTAAATAATTCAATGAAACATTATGTTCCTATATAATCAATAATGTCAATTTTAACTTTATTAAATTAATTTATTTTTAAAAATATTATGAAATCACATTAACTTAGATAAAATATTTTATTACATTATTAATAAGTAAAAGTTATCTACTAAAATTAGTGGACATATTAATTAGAAAAAATTATATTTATGTTATTATTTTTAATAACATTTTTCTTTTATCTCTATTAATAAAATAATTACAACATCAATTTTGTGTAATTATTTAATATAATTATTTGATGAATAAAAAATAAGAATAAAAAAATATGATGAATATAAATCTACTATATTTAATAAGAATACTTTTAGTATAATTTATATTTTGTAAAATGCAACATTAAAATTTTTATAATTTTGAAAACATAAATGTGAATAATTTAACATCACTTTAAATTAAATAATACAACAGTTACAATATATTCTATAAGGCTCCAAATAGACACTAACATAACCATTGGATGGTTATGGTCAAGTTATACTCAACCAATAATATTTGGTCAAGTGTTTGGGTCTTTTACGTTTATTAGTATTTAATAGAAATTATTTTATTGATTTCTCATCATTAAATTAATTTTTACATCATCAAAGTATAAGTCTTTATGGTAATTATTTATTTCCTAAAAAATTATAAATAAATTACCATGAATAATAAAAACATTTTACATTTCAACTTATTATTTATGATTGAATTTATATTCTATATATTTTTATATAAAAATTATATATTTTTTAAAATAAGAGTGAGACATGTTTTCCTTTTCATTAAATAAACAAAATTAAATGTCCGAATCAAATAAAAGTGGCTTCCAAAGGACAAAATTTTGACCCTAGGATGGTTTTGGTCGAAATACCTCATCAAATTATATTAATACAAGTGCTAGGGTAATTTTATAATAGTATTCTTACCCTTAATTTCCATATTTATTCTTTTACCGTATTAATAAAAATTATTGATGTTTCTATACATAAGGCCCAAAAATAATATAAATGTATTTAAATAATTTGGAATAAATAATTCCAAATATGGAATCAAATTTTAAAGATTATAAACACCTAGGTTTCATTAATTAATTTAAAATTACTTTGGTTTTTTGGGAAAGATAGAACGAGTTTTAAAAGTTAAAACATTTAAAAATATTGAAATGTTTTTACATATGAATTCATTGTAAAATTAATTCTAAAAACGTAAAATATATTTAATGATAAAAATATATTTTATTTTTTACTTTAAAACAATTATATATTATAATATAATTATATAAATTATTTCGATGAAAAACTTATTTTTCAATTAAAATTTAGTGTATTTTTACAATTCAACAAAATTTGAAAGTTATTTAAAAAATATTAAATATTCATCCAAAGTTAATTTTTATATCATGCTTCAAAAGAAAATGATTATGTTGTAGTATAAAAATTATTAATGTGTCAAAGTAATAATTTAAAAAAGGTTCTCCATTAAAAGGTGGTAAAAATTTCTATTTTATAATTATTGTTTTTTATAAGTCAAATATGGTGTATTAATACCCTATGATAAACATAACTGTTGAATTAAAATCAAAAATAATTTATTTAGTGTATAACATATATATTTAATTAATTTAATTATCTCATAGTAATTAAAATAAATAAAAATATATAATTGATTTATGTTTTTCATAAATAATTGGTAGCAAATGACTTCACCATACATTTCCAAAAGATAGTTATATTTTTCTATCTTACCTAATGGCTATATTAAAATGGTCATTTTATATTAAGGCATATCACTGTTCCTTTAAACTCATGATTTCATGCAATGAAATCTATTAAATAATTTATGTTATTTAGATTAAATATTTCATAATAACATTAGGGTATCATATTATACCACCCTTAAACTGAATTTCAACATTTCAATCCTTCACTTATATACAAACAAGAAATGATATATCTCCCTCATCATATCATCGAGTTTCCACACATTTTCCTCAAATTGGTGGTTCTACAATAAAACATTAACCAAGAGATTGGTCTTGTTTCACAACACTTTTTAATATGATCCAAAATCTCTATAAGTTTTTCTTCATAAGAAATATACTAATCTAGCGGGATGAATTATGAGATTATTATATTTTAAGGATCAGGTATGTAATTTATTAGGATATATACGTGCAAAACATTATGAACTTGTGATAGATTCAGTGGAATCACCAATCTATAAGCTACCTTTACAAAAAAATCTAGAATATCAAAAAAATGATATACTAAGGGCTCAGATTTCCCCCTTTTTCAAAATCTCATTACCATATTCTAGGGAGATATTAATAGAAATATTGTGTCATCCACTTTAAACTCTAGGTCCTTTCTCTGGTTTTTAGCAAATTGTTTTTTCATACTCTGAGCTACTCTTATGTGTTGTTGAATAGATTTGACCATTTCTTCCATTTCATCAATAAGATCATTTCCTAATAGATTCATTCTTCCAACTTCATACCCACAGGTTGAAGTTTTGAACTTCATTCTATGTTGGTCTTTATAGGGATCCATATGAATACTAGAGTGAATGCTATTTTTGTATGAAATTTCCACCAAATGTCGGTGTTGATACCATTCACCTTTGAAATCCATATATTAAGCTCTCAACATTAATTATAGAGTTTTAATTTTCCTCTCAAATAAACAACATGTCTTAGCATGGTAAGCAGTGATGAAACATAACTCTATATCCAAAGATTGCTGAAGACTTCACTAGAACATTGAGCTAAACCTCAGATCCTGATCAGATATAATAGAAAGTGGTACTCCATGAAATTTTAACACTTCCTTTATATATATCCTGGAAATATTATCAATAGATAAATCCTCTCTAATAGAAATGATGTGTTCCGACTTTGTAAGGAGTTTAGCTATAACCCATAAACCATTATGGACTTTAGATGTTTTAGGAGTTCTGATGAAAACAATCCACTGTGATGTCTTCCCATTTCCATTATGGAATAGATAATGGTTGTAAAATAAACTTAGACTTCTTCCTCTCAGACTTAACTTGCTAGAAAACCAAGCATTGAGATACATATTTTGTAACATCTCTTTTCATGTCATCCCACAAGAAATACTCTTTCTGGTCCATGCACATCTTTGTGATTATAGGGTGAAAAGAGAATTAAGAACTATGCACCTAATAGAGAAAATATTTTCAATAAATTTTCATTTAATATAATTGTTTTAAATCCCACCAAAGTATTATTTTGTGATAAATTTATACATTTTAGGATATTAGTGATAGTTTGAGTTTAATAGTAAAAATGGTCATTTTAGATTTTTAACAGTTTTAAATATATATTTTATTTTTTCTATAAGATTTTCTAAACAAATAAAAATTTAAAAATTATTTACCTTCCTAATTATACTCATCTAGGATTAATTTCATCCTTATTTACCAAAATTTGAATTGACCATATGGATGCTCAAAAATAGCTCACATGTTGGACCATGGAAACTATATACATATCTATCAATTTTTGGTGTGGGGTACATAACGTTTTCATGATGGGACACATTTCTGTGCGATTTGGTGGGTAGATGTGTAAGACGTTTTGGAACATCTTTTATGAAGTATAGAATGCATGAATTGGCCATTGTTTTGGTCATTAAAGCATTCTAATCTAGAGGTTTACGATTTGGAGAGTCTAGATGGATAGATTTAATTGTCTGAGTAAGATGGGTATAACTCTCAGAATACCTGTCCAAATCTGTTGAAACATTGAGAGGAGACAAAAAATATAATTGTGAACAAAATTAAAGAAGGGTGAAATGCATGAAGAGGTAATTTAATGGGAATAAATCACATCAATTTTGGGTGACAGATTCTGGCTACAAAATGAGGGGAGATCCTCCCTCTCAAATAATCTCATTCCATCCCATTCCTTTGAGGACACCAAGGAGGAGAACTTTTCATCTATAGCTCTTTTATTTATTTTATTTTCAATAGATTTGTAATTTCATCTTCTTCTTCATTCATCTCAATTACCATTACCATTTTGGGGTAAGCATTTGGAGTGATTGCGGAAGAGTTGGTTTTCTATTTTGTTATTCTTGAGTTCTTGGAAATAATTTAATGAAATTTCTTTCACCTTCGAAGTTGTATTAAATTTCATATAGTGGATTTTATTATCAACTATGATAGTTCCTGAATTTTAATTTAGTTATAGATTTTTTAATTGGTTAAAAAATCATTATCTCCCTCCACGGATTTTTGTTTTATATACGATGGAATATACCTAGTATTAGTGGTGAAGTACTCGACGATCGTCAGTACGTGTAAAAGGGGTAGTGAATGTTCTTTATTGATTGCAATAAAAAGACCATATTAGGTGTTTTTATTGACAATTTAGGATATTAAATACCACTCTTTTTCACATGAAAGAAGATTTGACCAAACTGAGATCTTGGTAAGGTTTTCTCTAACCATCCTAATTTCACCAAGTGAGAGTAAAGGATTTTGAAAACTCAATTTAATCAACTCATAAAAAGATTTTTTAATTGAATTGAACAGTGATATCATTACAATTGGGAAACTGACCCTAATCTAATCACCCTTTTAATATAGTAATTTTTAATCCTTCAAATTTCAAAATTTATTTCAATCATTTTCTTATCAATTTATTCTAAAATCATGCCTTTTTTACCTTTATTTAAAAGTGACAAACTATTTTTAGTGCACTACTATTCAGGAGACATCCTAGGGTTAATCACTATATAGAACTAGGAAATATATAAAAATTGTTTTTCCACACCCTACGACAGGCGTTCATCAAACCTGGCACAGTTTCTGGGGAGGCAGTCCAACATAAAAATTGTTTTTCAAAAATGAATGATCCACAACTCAAAAGAACCATTAATTGAATTTGAACCAGTAATTGAAAGAACACTAACCAAAATAAGAAAAATTAACCTACCGGAAGTCATTGAATAAAAAGATCTCTCAAATTCAAGTGAAACTCTTAGTGTTCACTCTAAACCTGAAATCATGGATAGAAATCCCTACTAAACCTTATGTGATACATGTGCACCTCAATTTTAAATTCAAAATAACGAACTCAATACACCCACTAAACCAACTAATTTTGAATTACATGTCAATTTGATTCCTGTGCATCCAATGTTTCATGGTCTTGAAAGAGAAGATACAAATTGGAACATGTAAGAATTCAGATACACTTGATCAAGCTTCAGGCCAAGAGGAGTACCCAAAGACCAATTTCAGTGGATTTCATTTCCCTTCCCACTTAAAGGATCAGTTAAAGTATGGTTGTAAAATCAACATCTAAGGGAGATTAGTGAATGAGAAGACATAAAAGGATTTTTCATGAAAATATTATTTCATACATCTAGGATAACTTCCATCAAGAAAGAGATTTACATCATAAGAGAATCAACTTCAGAAATCCTCTATGAGTATTGGGTGCATTTCAAGAAGCTATGTTCCAGTAGCCCACATCAAGAAATGGATAAACACCAATTCCTTATTTTTGTATACCAATGAATTCTGGATAATGATAGAAATCTTCTAGATTCCTCATCTGGGGGATATATGATTGAAAAGTTGCCACCGGATATCAGAGTACTAATTAAGAAGATTTATGAAAAGTCACAACAATTTGGAACAAGAGGGTCAAGAATAAGAGGAATACATGAGGCAATAACATCTGATTCAATAGAATTAATTAGAAGCGATATGGATGAACTCACCAGGTTAGTGCGACAGATGGATGTGAAACAACAGAAGGAACAACAATAACTAAATCAGGTATGTGGTTTATTATCTTCTAATTATCATTATACTAACCAGTTCCTATAAGTTCAGGGGACCAAATTTCATTCTACTACCTATCAGCAAAGAAGTTCAATCCAAATCCACCACATCAGCCCCAAAACCAACCAGGATATGGTTTCTAACCGAACTAGGATAGACCTCCTTTTCAACAGATATACCAGAACACCCTACATTACGAAAGTCCTATAAACAACTCTTTTATCAAAAATAACCCTTTTATCCACCAGCATTCCAAATAAAGACATATGATAAATCATCCACCGGTCGAAAACCATCAAGTTAGAACCAACATCTACAGTTAGATGTTGAGGGGCGTAAATAAAATTATAAATTCTTATAGAACCAGTTAATTTTTTTGAAATTATAACCAAGAATACATGGAATATTCTATCCCAAATAGTTCCAAATCCTAAAGATAATGTCAATGAAATCATAAAAACAAGTGGAAATGAAATCCTACCTTCATCCAACTTTGAAACTGATATAATTACAACTGATCTGAGGGAGCATGATGTTGAAAATTCAGAAAATATTGTGAAAATCCACCAACAAGAAGAAAATTAAGACGATGATGAGAATGATATGACATATAATAAGAGACAAGAAACACCAATTCAATGGAAACAAAGGTATAATAAAGACATACCCCCACCATTTCCATCAACAATGATTGAATCAAATAAAATTAATGAAGAAAAACTTCAAAAATAAATTCAAACACACTTTTTAGAAAGTGTAAATCAATATCCCCATACATTAAGATGTCAAAATTTTTACAAGGTATGAATTTTTTTTTGAAAACTATTTTCTCCAAAAAGATAATACTACATGGGAATGAAAGAATCATCTTGGGGAGAAGTGTCTTAGCCCTTATCACACTACAGATTCCAACAAAATGTCAAGATATAGGGGATTTTTCCATTCAATGCATCATTGGATCACTAAATTTCTCTAATTATTTGTTTGATATAGGTGCTTAAATTAATGTATTTCCTCACTCAACATACACTTCTTTGTAAATGGGATACTTAAACCCCACAAGAGTAGTGGTCTAACTTATAAACAGATCCACATCTTATAAAGCTAGAGTTTTATAGGATGTCCTGGTAAATTTTAAATACTCTTATTCCCACATGACTACTATGTGCTAAATATGAAAGAAGATATGATTCTGTCACACTCGCCGAACATTTTGGGGATACCATTCTTAAAGACATCTAAATCCATCATTAATGTCCATGAGGGTACACACACCATGGAATTTGGATATAGCACTTCCCACTTTAACATTTTTGAATCCTTGAGGTACCCATTAGATTATCACTCCCTCTTTTCACTCTCCAATGAAGTTAGTGCTGAACCCATTAAATAATTAGGTATGTTCCATGAATTATTAGATTTAGGAGATAATTTTTCCATTGAAGAGCATCTAAATGCCCAAAACACTATAGATTCTGATTTTATATGAGAGAAATAGGTAAAATCTATTTTCAAGGATGATTTGTGAATTGATGAGGAATGTGATATTGATTCTTGTGTACTGAAGATCCAACCTTTGGAAGTGGGTAATGTCAGTTTAATTTCATCCCTTGGGCATCCCCCTGAACCACAATTAAAACCACTCCCCAATGAATTGAAATATGTGTACCTTATGGAAGGAAAGAAATTACCAGCGATAATTGAAAATAATATTTCTTAAACCCAAGAAAAATATTTGATTGCGATTTTGAGATGGAATGAACATGGAATAGGGTGAAGCTTTGGTGATATCCTAGGAAGAAACCCAAAAATATGCTAACATTGATTTTTTTTGACAAAGATTCCAATCCTGTTATACAACCCCAAAGAAGGACGAATTCCACCTTAATGGAGGTTTTGAAGAAGGGGATTGAGAAGATCTTGGAAGTTGGGATCATCTATCCCATTTCAGATTCATAGTTGGTTATCCTCATTCAGGTCGTTCCTAAAAAAACTGGTCTGACCAATGTGTGGAATAGAAAGAATGAGTTAATCCCTATTAGAATTCAAAATAGCTAGAGAGTATGCATTGATTTTAGTAAATTGAACTAGGTCACCCTGAAAGATCATTTACCTATCCCCTTCATTGACCAGATGTTAGAGATATTGGCAAGGAGAACTCATTATAACTTTTTGGAATTATTTTTAGGATACTTCTATGTACCCATTTCTCCTTAGGATCAAGAGAAAACGCCATTTACATGTCCCCTTAGTAATTTTTCTTATAAAAGAATTATATTTGGATTATGTAATGCTCCAGGTAAATTTTATAGGTTCATGGTATGTATATTTTCTGATCACATTGAAAATTACATGGATGTTTTCTTATATGATTTCACAGTTTTTAGAGATTCTTTTGATCATTGTTTAAAAAATCTGGAGAACATTTTGAAAACCTACATTGAAAAAAAAATCTGGTTTTAAATTTTGAAAAGTTTCATTTCATGGTTAGAAGATGAATTTTACTTCAGCATGTCATTTCAAAAAATTCCATTATAGTGGATAAATTAAAAATTGAAGTGAAAAATTCATTGCCTTACCCTACCCATGTGAAACATGAGAGATAATTTTTTAGGACATGCAGGAATCTACATGAGGTTTATCATTGATTTCAGTTTGATTTCCCTCCCTCTATCTGGATTACTTTTGAAATATTCTGATTTTAATTTCAATGGTGCATGTAGGGTATCCATTTATGAATTTATGAGGAGAAGATTTAACCACTTGTGATGAAGCCACAAAATTGGGAAGAACCATTTGATCTACATTGTGATTCCTCCAACCAAGCATTTAAAATAGTCAATTCTTAGTGAATTGAGGGTAGACCACAAGTAATTCTATATTCCATGAGAACCTTAGAAGCTGCCCAATTCAATTATACAACCACACAAAAAGAGTTATTAGCAGTTCTTTAATTTTTTCCTTAGAAATATTTGGATCATATCTTCTTGGAACTAAAATCACTGTTTTTTCTGATTATGCATAAAAGGCCCCAGCCTTAAACCTTACTTAATCTTGAGTTATTACAAGATTACACATTGAGGATCTTTTCGGGTTTAGAGTTTTAGAGAATTAGATCATAAAAATTGCATTACATTCCAAATATAAACAAAGTGGTTACATAAAGATAGTATTATTCATTCCCATCAACGGAAACACATTTAAAATAAAACATGGATTATTTCTTGACACATCCTTGACTCTATCATCTTATCATGTACCTTTCCCTTGACCTGTGAAAAAAATTTCATAAACATGGGATGAGCATAAAAACTCAGTATGGGTTGTAAAAAAAACATGGAAAGGAAACATGAGTTCATATATACATAAGAATGAAATCATACTTTACCCATAAAACATAGGCACTTTAACATACCTCATAAAATCATGAATAAATCATAGAAATCATAAGACATAAAGGTAACTTGAGGCATTCATAACATTCTTACATAGGGAGTAACCCTCTTGGTTACGTTTGGAATACCCATCACAGTATATTCCCTAAATCTCTTCGGATAAACCTTAACGTTTCACTCCTTCGCATTACCCAATGCATTGGAGAGCTATATCGGGCTCACCCACCCTTAGTTTATCACAGAACCACCCGTTTTCATAATAATTCCCAAGAACATCAACATAATCATATCACATAAAACATGCATAAAGGAAACATAACATTCCCACCATTCAATCACAAGATATCAATACAACACATTGATATAAAAACATTATAAAAACCATTTTCGATACCAAAATAAAAGAAAAGTAAAACATGGTATTTATTTTTCTTTTAAAAAGAAGGTATGGCTTGTAGAGGAAGCCGAAACTCAAATAATGGTCACGACGGCGGAGAAGTCGTTGTCGCCGCATACGTATGACAAAAACATTCTCTTTTGTCGTTTAGTAAACTCTTAGTATAAAAAAGATTCCTTTTGAATAAACATAAAAGTCAAAGGGGTTTATACACCATATCAAAGAAAGTTGTGTATAAAATAAAATATGCCTCAATGAAAGGAGATTGAGACGAAGTCCCATACCTCGTATCTGACATGACCCGACCGTTCTTTAATCTCCTGAATAATAAAATTGAGTTAATCTCTACTTGCTTATGAATCTTTTTCAAGTTCATTATTCCTTTTATACCGTGTTATGAACAACATGTAATCAGTTAAGTTAATAATGTTCATTTTGTCAGTATTTGGTTCTTAAGTCAAAAATAGACTTCTTACACTTACATGTTGTTAATTTGGTCATAGGTTAGTTATATCCAGAATGATATTAATGATTTAGATAACATATATATCATATATATTCATCATATACATGTATTTATAATATTACATCACATTTAGTGGTAAGAAATGAAATGCACCGTTCATGGAGACGGTAAGCCGTACGTACGCATGAACGCTACTTCCATTTCTATTTCATATTTTCTGGAATGGAATCATAATGATATAAGAGTATAATATAATTCCATTATAATAACATATACAATATCATTAACTTTATCCTTTACACATCCCACATATGGTATTAACGAATCAAATCACTTTCAGGGGGAGGTAGTCCGCACTTCCTAAAATGAAGATATCGTGTTTACCCATAATGGAAACCATAAAGGTATGCCCAAAATGAAAAAAAAACAGAAGCTTAAGGAAAACATAAACATATTATATATCATATATAAAAATATTGACATCATAATGGCCACCTTTGAAGGTGTTAAATGAGTGTTGAACAATCATCGTTTCGGGAGGCAGAATTTCGCCATCCACGTAAACCGTATGTTCTTTAACCATTTGATATAGTTGTGTGAGAGTGTATCTCAAATAAATATTATAAAAACATCCTTTTATATTGAAGATACTAGTGTTGTTACAAAATAAGTAAATAAAAAGAGTTTAGGGGGTTAGAGAAGCAAAATAAAACAAATGAACATGAGAGAATGAATTACCTTTAAAAGTGTAACTCCTTTTGATTTGAGCCTAAAGGCTTCCTTTGAAAGGATTCTGACCAAAGGGAATCCTCTAGGATGATGATAGGGATGTTTAGAGAGTAAATGGGCAGGGGTTGGCCGAGACAAAGGCTTGAGGAGTGTGTGAAATGAGGTAGAGGTGGGGGCCTTTTATAAGAGGAGAGGAGGGGAACTTTTGGAAAGTAAAGAAATATTACTTTATTTGAAAATGTTTTTCGGTTTTAAAAGGTCTTAAATTGATATAATTAGTGGATGAGGTGATAAGGGTTCTAAAACCACTCATCGAATTGGTTTTGTCCATGTGTAGTTTATAAAGTTTACATTTTCTTTCCATTTTATTTAAATCGTCAAATAATGATGTCATCGCTGCATCATTATTATGTCATAAATAATTTAATTTATTTAATGTCTAAAAATCATAAAAAAACTACTATGATGTAGGAAATCTTTTTATCTTTCCAATGACTATTTATAATCAAATATCTGATCTTTATAACCCCATGTAAAAATTGTTTTCGTGAAACATATTATGTTTGTGTCATTTTTACTTTTACATTAAATAAAAAGTTATTTATGTCATTTCCCAACCAAAATGTATCCATGGGGTCCCCAAGTTGACCCATGGCTTGTCTTGGTCGGCCATGACACAACCAATAAGGTTGGGACATGTGTCTAGGTCATTTCATATTATTAAAACATTATTTATACCTTAAACTACACTAATTACCACTAATCGCGATTAAAAACTTAATAAGTTACTATTCACCAAAAAATTATTTTAATCTCATTGAACCACATTTTACTTCTTAATGACAACCATGTATGTCGAATTTTCAAAAGTCAATACACATTAGTGGTAAACTTTCATTTAACTGAAAAATCAGTTTGCTTGATTACCACTTAGTGGTTTCACTATTCATCAAAAATTGAAGTTTTTCAGAAAATTACGAAAAATTCACCCTAAGATATATTTGATATTCTGAATTCAAAAATGAAGTCTATTTTACAAAATTCAAATCATATAATTCACATTAATTAATTCAATAATTAATTCCCGCTGCCAGAGCAAATAGCGTGTTTTTACAAAATAATAAGTATCAAAAGATTGACACCAGTTTAAGTTTAATTTCAAAGTGAAATTGATTCCAATGACCACCATTGGATAAAATGGTAAAAATATATTCTAATTTTACTTCAAAACCAATTCAAAACATAATCTAATCATATAAATAAATTAGATTAAAAAGCAGTTTTGATGTCAAATGCAGTATTTTTCACTATTCATTAAAAAATGAACATTGTCAGAAAAATACCAAAAATTCACACAAGGTAAATTTTGATGTCCCAATCATAAAGGATAAGTTTATTTTGACAAACATAGTTTATAAAATTGTCAAAATATATATTCAAAAAGGGTTTTCCATCATAAGGCAGTAAAATAATCTTTTAAGAATATTAGTGTATTCCATGCTTAAGATTGGATTTATTTTCATTTTAAGCCTCTAAAACACTATCATAATCATTAATAGACATAGGTAAAAATATCTATTATTCATTACTTACTTGGGATGTTACATCCTTCCCCCCTTTAGAAAATTGCGTCCCCACAATTTATTTACTTATCAAATAATTGAGGGTACTTATCCCTCATTGCATTTTCAGATTCCCATGTTGCCTCTTCAATCATGTGGTTTTTCCACAAAACCTTTACCTACTTAATCACCTTATTCTGTAACACTTGCTCCCTGTGGTCAAGAATCTGGACCGGTTGTTCCTCATAAGATAGGTTCTCTTCCAGCTGAACTACCTCTGGACTCAAAACATGAGATGGATCTGGCATATACTTTCTCAACATCAAAACGTGAAAAACATTATGTACCTGAGATAAACTCGGAGGTAAAGCAACTCGGTATGCAACTGATCCAACTCTCTCCAGAATTTCCTATGGTCCAACAAACCTTGGACTCAACTTTCCTTTCTTACCAAATCTCATCACGCTTTTCCAAGGAGAAACCTTTAGAAAAACATGATCACCTACCTCGAAAGATAGATCCTTCCTCCGGTTATCCGCATAACTCTTCTACCTGCTCTGAGCTGTTCTCATGTGTTTCTGAATCAGCTGAACTTTTTCTGCCATCTCTTCTACCAATTCTGGTCCCATCAACTTCCTTTCACCCACTTCATCCCAGAAAGCTGGAGTTCGACACCGCTTCCCATATAATGCCTGAAATGGCGCCATCTGTATACTGGAATGAAAACTGTTATTATATGAAAACTCAACCAAAGAAAGATGTTGTTCCCAACTTCCCTGATAATCCATAGAACAAGCTCGTAGCATATCCTCCAATGTCTGAATTGTTCGTTCTGACTGCCCATCTGATTGAGGATGAAAAGCTGTACTAAAATTTAATTCAGTACCCAATGACTACTGAAGGCCTTTCCAAAAGTTAGAAGTAAACCTGGGATCACGATCCGATACAATGGAGAGAGGAACTCCATGTAACCTGACTATCTCTTTAAGATACAAACGGGAAAGATGATCAAGAGAGAAAGTATCTCGTATAGCAAGGAAATGAGCAGATTTGGTCAAGCGATCAACAATAACCCAGATTTCATTATTACCTCGAGTTGTCTTCGGCAATCCAACAACAAAGTCCATGGATATATTCTCCCATTTCCACTCTGGAACTGGTAAAGGCTGAAGCATCCCTTTCGGTAACTGCCGCTCTGCTTTAACTTGCTGACAAGTCAAACACTTCACAGTAAAATCAGCAATATCTCTTTTCATTCCATCCCACCAGTAATACTCCCGCAGATCTCTATACATCTTAGTACTATCTGGATGAGCTGAAAACAGAGAACTATGAGCTTCATATAACAACTCTCTCTTTAACTGCGAATCACAAGGCACACACAATCTCTTCCCAAATCTCAAAACACAATCATTATCAATGTTGAATTCAGGCAACTTACCTTTCTGAACCAGCTCTACCTTTTTCTGCAAGTCACTGTCTTGCTTCTGTGCTTGCTTGATTCTATCTGATAGAGAAGATCTCACTGATACCTGAAACAAAACAGAAGGACTTCCTACCCCAACAACTTCTAGGCCAAATTTCATCAAATCCTTAACCAAAGGATCACGTTCCAAACGCAACATTGTTAATGAAGCATTACTTTTTCGACTCAAAGCATCAACCACTTTATTTGCTTTTCCCGTATGGTAATGAATTGTACAATCATAATCCTTGATTAATTCTAGCCATCTCCTTTGTCTCATGTTCAATTATTTCTGAGTGAATATACAGTTTAAACTTTTGTGATCGGTATATATTTCACACTTTACTCCATACAAATGATTCCTCCAAATTTTTAAAGCAAAAACAACAGCAGCTAATTCCAAATCATGTGTAGGGTAATTTACCTCATGAGTTTCCAACTGTCGTAAAGCATAAGAAATTACCTGATCATTCTATATTAGGACGCAACCAAGTCCTTTCAATGAAGCATCACTGTATATAACAAACTCACCATTCCTGGAAGGTAGTTCCAAAACTGGAGCATTCACCAATCTTCTTTTCAATTCTTGAAAACAATCATCACATTCTTTTGTCCAGATAAACTTAACACCCTTCCGAGTTAGCTTAGTCATTGGACTAGATAACCGTGAAAAATTTCTAACAAACCTTCGGTAATAGCCCGCCAAACCAAGGAAGCTACGAATCTCGGTTACATTTGTGGGTCTTGGCCATTCTTCCACAAATTTTGTTTTTGCAGGATCAACAGTTATTCCATCTTTAGAAACAATGTGACCAAGGAAAGAAATTTGTTGCAACCAAAACTCACACTTGCTGAATTTCCCATACAGTTTCTTTTCTTTTAAGGTTTGCAAGATAACCCTTAAATGTCTTTCATTCTCTTATTTACTTTTAGAAAACACCAAAATATCATCAATGAAAACCACCACAAACTTATCCAAGAACTCATGGAAAATTCTATTCATTATGTCCATGAATACAGCAAGTGCATTGGTTAGCCCAAAAGGCATTACCAAAATTCATAATGGCCATATCTCGTACGGAACGCGGTCTTCGGAATATCTGCCTCCTTTACCTTCAGCTGATGGTACCCCGATCTCAAGTCAATCTTTGAAAAAAACTGAGCTCCCTGGAGCTGATCAAACAAATCATCGATATGAGGCAAAGGATATTTGTTCTTAACAGTGATATTATTCAAGGCTCTATAATCAATGCAAAGTCTCATAGAACCATCTTTCTTTTTAACAAATAAAACAGGAGCACCCCATGGTGATGTGCTAGGTCTAATGAATCCTTTCTCTAATAAATCGTGCAATTGCTCCTTCAACTCTAAAAGTTCAATTTGTGCCATTCGATAAGGGGGTTTTGAAATTGGCTTAGCATCAAGAACTAAGTCAACAGTAAACTCAAATTCCCGATCTGGTATTATTCCAGGCAACTCATCAGGAAAAACATCAGGATACTTATTTACCACTGGAAAATCATTAATCTGAACAGTTCCTTTATTTTCAACGACGTGTGCAAGGTAAAATTCATTTCCATCTTTTACAAGTTTCTCGGCCTCTTGATATGTTATCAAAAGTAAGAGTTCATTCTTGTAAACAAACTGAAAGTCTTTCTGAAAAGAAACTTCTTTATCTCTACAGTCAATCTTAGCATGGTAAATAGAGAGCCAATCCATACCCAGGATAACATAAAACACTACTAGAGGTAGAACAATAAGGTTTGCAAGTAGGTTCTTTCCACAGATAAGGATAGGAAGATTATTATAAATTCGTTTTGCCTCAACATTTCCCCCAGGTGTTTTTACCAAAAGTTCAGGAGTCATTTCTTGAGATGGTATTCCCATTTTACTAGAAAAGGTTTCAGAGATGAAAGAATGTGTAGACCCCGAATCAAACAACACACTGGTATAATTTGAAAAAACAAACAAAGTACCTGATACAACTTCATTTGATGTCCCGATATCTGCTGAAGTAGTTGCAAAGGATTTCACCACCCCTTTCTGCTTGTAGTCTAACTGTTTCCCATCACTCAAGCTCTTTGTCGGACACTCGTTTGCATAGTGACCCATCTCATTGCACTTATAACATTTCACTAACTGTAAATCAAATTTGTTCTTACCTTCACCTTGATCTTTTTCAGTGCAATCACGAGCCTTATGTCCCATCTTACCACATCGGTAGCACTTTCCAGAATTCAGAAGACATTCCCCAGTATGCCTTTTGCCACATCTATCACAAACTGGAAACTTAGTTCTCTTACCATCAGACTTTTTTGAAGAATTCTTACCTTTCTCCTGCCACCTCGGTCTATTCTTCTGCTGGTTGTTATAGAAAACTTGTTCATCGAAAAACTCCATTTCCACCTTCTCAGCACATCGAACAAGCTTTTCATAACTTTTAAACTCACGAGAAGCTAATTCCCTTCGATATTTTGGCTTTAATCCTGAGTAAAAACGATTTATTTTACTATCAAGGTCCCAGATAAAATTTGGAGCATACCTTGCCAATCGAGTGAACCTTTCTTTATAGGCAGCCACTGAGTCTTCCTCTTGCCTCAATTCCAAGAATTGCTTTTCCATCCTAAGTCGAACAGCCTTAGGAAAATACTTCTCAAGAAACATACCTTTGAATTCATCACAGTCAAGAGCATCAATCTCATCAGCATCCCTGATATTTTTAACCATAGACCACCACTGATCTGCTTCACCCTCCAAACGGTAAATAGCAAGACTAACCTTTTGATTGTATGAACACCCCATGACATCAAAAATCTTCTCCAGTGCTTTAATCCACCCTTCAGCTAGCACAGGGTCAGATGATCCTCTGAATGATGGTGGATGTTGCCTCATGAAATGTTCCACCAATGACATGTTCCTCTGCGGTTGATCTGGCTGATCTCGTGCATGGATACCACCACCATTTATCGCTTGAGTCAACTGCGCCATTACTGCAAAAAACTGTTCAGTTCTAATTCCGACCATTTCTGGATGCTGATTCGGAAGGTTATTTCCTTCTGTATGCCTTCCTAGCACTGCTTCCCTGTTTCCTCTGCGGAAAACCATTTTGAACAAACATGTCTTAGATGAAGCAACATGGTAATCTTTAAATGCTATATCATTTCGAAAAAAAATATTTTTGGATAATCATTTAATAGAATTCTAACTCCTAAAGTTATCTAAACCGACCTTTGATACCAACTATAAGGCCCCAGCCTTAAACCTTACTTAATCTTGAGTTATTACAAGATTACACATTGAGGATCTTTTCGGGTTTAGAGTTTTAGAGAATTAGATCATAAAACTTGCATTACATTCCACATATAAACAAAGTGGTTACATAAAGATAGTATTATTCATTCCCATCAATGGAAACACATTTAAAATAAAACATGGATTATTTCTTGACACATCCTTGACTCTATCATCTTATCATGTACCTTTCCCTTGACCTGTGAATTTTTTTTAAAAAACTTGGGATGAGCATAAAAACTCAGTATGGGTTCTAAAAAAAACATGGAAAGGAAACATGAGTTCATATATACATAAGAATAAAATCATACTTTACCCATAAAACATAGGCACTTTAACATACCTCATAAAATCATGAATAAATCATAGAAATCATAAGACATAAAGGTAACTTGAGGCATTCATAACATTCTTACGTAGGGAGTAACCCTCTTGGTTACGTTTGGAATACCCATCACAGTATATTCCTTAAATCTCTTTGGAGAAACCTTAACGTTTCACTCCTTCGCATTACCCAATGCATTGGAGAGCTATATCGGGCTCACCAGCCCTTAGTTTATCACGGAACCACCCGTTTTCATAATAATGCCCAAGAACCTCAACATAATCATATCACATAAAACATGCATAAAGGAAACATAACATTCCCACCATTCAATCACAAGATATCAATACAACACATTGATATAAAAACATTATGAAAACCATTTTCGATACCAAAATAAAAGAAAAGTAAAACATGGTATTTATTTTTCTTTTAAAAAGAAGGTATGGCTTGTAGAGGAAGCCGAAACTCAAATAACGGTCACGACGGCGGAGAAGTCGTTGTCACCGCATACGTACGAAAAAAACATTCCCTTTTTTCGTTTAGTAAACGCTTAGTATAAAAAAGATTCCTTTTGAATAAACGTAAAAGTCAAAGGGGTTTATACACCATATAAAAGAAAGTTGTGTATAAAATAAAATATGCCTCAATGAAAGGAGATTGAGACGAAGTCCCATACCTCGTATCCGACTTGACCCGACCGTTCTTTAATCTCCTGAATAATAAACTTGAGTTAATATCTACTTGCTTATGAATATTTTTCAAGTTCATTATTCCTTTTATACCATGTTATGAACATCATGTAATCAGTTAAGTTAATAATGTTCATTTTGTCGGTATTTGGTTCTTAAGTCAAAAATAGACTTCTTACACTTACATGTTGTTAATTTGGTCATAGGTTCATTATATACAGAATGATATTAATGATTTGGATAACATATGTATCATATATATTCATCATATACATGTATTTATAATATTACGTCACATTTAGAGGTAAGAAATGAAATGCACCGTTCATGGAGACGGTAAGCCGTACGTACGCATGAACGCTACTTCCATTTCTATTTCATATTTTCTGGAATGGAATCATAATTATATAAGAGTATATTATAATTCTAGTATAATAACATATATAATATCATTAACTTTATCCTTTACACATCCCACATATGGTATTAACGAATCAAATCACTTTCAGGGGGCGGTAGTCCGCACTTCCTAAAATGAAGATATCGTGTTTACCCAAAATGGAAACCATAAAGGTATGCCCAAAATGAAAAAAAACAGAAGCTTAAGGAAAACATAAACATATTATATATCATATATAAAAATAGTTACATCATAACGGCCACCTTTGAAGGTGTTAAATGAGTGTTGAACAATCATCGTTTCGGGAGGCAGAATTTCGCCATCCACGGAAACCGTATGTTCTTTAACCATTTGATGTAGTTGTGTGAGAGTGTAGCTCGAATAAATATTATAACAACATCCTTTTATACTGAAGATACTGTTGTTGTTACAAAATAAGTAAATAAAAAGAGTTTAGGGGGTTGGAGAAGCAAAATAAAACAAATGAACCTGAGAGAATGAATTACCTTTAAAAGTGTAACTCCTTTTGATTTGAGCCTAAAATCTTCCTTTGAAAGGATTCTGCCCAAAGGGAATCCTCTATGATGAGGAGAGGGATGTGGAGAGAGTAAATGGGCAGGGTTTGGCCGAGGCAAAGGCTTGAGGAGTGTGTGAAATGAGGTAGAGGTGGGGGCCTTTATAAGAGGAGAGGAGGGGCACTTTTGGAAATTAAAAAAATATTACTTTATTTGAAAATGTGTTTCGGTTTTAAAAGGTCCCACATTGATATAATTAGTGTATAAGGTGATAAGGGTTCGAAATAAACTCGTACAATTGGTTTTTTCCATGTGTAGTTCATAGATTTTACATTGTCTTTCCATTTTATTTAAATCGTCAAATAATGATGTCATCGCTGCATCATTATTATGTCATAAATAATTTAATTTATTTAATGTCTAAAAATCATAATAAAAATACTATGATGTAGGAAATCTTTTTATATTTCCAATGACTATTTATAATCAAATATATAATCTTTATAACCCCATGTAAACATTGTTTTTGTGAAACATATTATGTTTGTGTCATTTTTACTTTTACATTAAATAAAAAGTTATTTATGTCATTTCCCAACCAAAATGTCTCCATGGGGTCCCCAAGTTGACCCATGGCTTGTATTGGTCGGCCATGACACAACCAATAAGGTTGGGACATGTGTCTAGGTCATTTCATATTATTAAAGCATTATTTATACCTTAAACTACACTAATTACCACTAATCGCGATTAAAAACTTAATAAGTTACTATTCACCAAAAAATTATTTTAATCTCATTGAACCACATTTTACTTCTTAATGACAACCATGTATGTCGGATTTTCAAAATTCAATACACATTATAGGTAAACTTTCATTTAACTGTAAAATCAGTTTGCTTGATTACCACTTAGTGGTTTCACTATTCATCAAAAATTGAAGTTTTTCAGAAAATTACCAAAAATTCACCCTAAGATATATTTGATATTCCGAATTCAAAAATGAAGACTATTTTACAAAATTAAAATCATATAAGTCACATTAATTAATTCAATAATTAATTCTCGCTGCCAGAGCAAATATCATGTTTTTACAAAATAATAAGTATCAAAAGATTGACACCAGTTTAAGTCTAATTTCAAAGTGAAATTGATTCCAATGACCACCATTGGATAAAATGGTAAAAATATATTCTAATTTTACTTCAAAACCAATTCAAAAAATAATCTAATCATATAAATAAATTAGATTAAAAAGCAGTTTTGATGTAAAATGAAGTATTTTTCACTATTCATTAAAAAATGAACATTGTCAGAAAAATACCAAAAATTCACACAAGGTAAATTTTGATGTCCCAATCATAAAGGATAAGTTTATTTTGACAAACATAGTTTATAAAATTGTCAAAATATAGATTCAAAAAGTGTTTTCCATCATAAGGAAGTAAAACAATCTTTTAAGAATATTAGTGTATTCCATGCTTAAGATTGGATTTATTTTCATTTTAAGCCTCTAAAACACTATCTTAATCATTAATAGACATAGGTAAAAATATCTATTATTAATTACTTACTTGGGATGTTACAATGCAGCTTTAAGGTACATGATAAAGAAAGCTTATGCTAAAGCAATGTTAGTGAGATAGATTATTCAGCTTTAAGAATTATATATAAAAATTAAGGATAATAAGGGATATGAAAACCAAGTGGCCGATCACATAAGCAGACTGCCAAACACTACTGAAATTGAAATTCTAGAAAGAGACCCACTGAATGATCAAATTATTGGAGAGTAGTCATACCTGATTGAAGGAGAAGTGCCTTGTAATGCTAGCATGGTCAATTATCTAGTAACATCTAAAGTCCCATATCATTTCAATTCTCACCAATTTCAAAAACTAGAAGCTGAATCTTTGAATTGCATTTGGGGTTATCCATTCTATTGGAATATTTTCAATGAACAAGTAATAAGAATATGTTTACTTGCAAGTGAAGTTAAACCTATCTTCGAATTTTGTCACACATTAACTTGTGAAGTCCACTTTGGACCTCAAATAATAGAAAAGAAGGTTTTAGAATCTGGACTTTATTGGAACACCATTTTTAAATATGTTCATGAATTTTCCAAATTATGTGACAAATTTCAGTTTCATGAAATTTTTCAAAGATTTAAGAAATGACTCAAAAGACACTTAAATTTTTGTTAAATTTTTGAATTTTGGGGATAGATTTTATTTAACCATACCTGATTTATTTTGGATGTTCTTATATATTTCTTGTAGTTGATTATGTTTCCAAATGGGTGGAAGAAAAAGCCACTATGAATGGTGATGATAATTTTTTATGTTTTTTTCAGGGCTAAAATTGATTGTCAGTTTCCAATTCCTAGAGAAATAATCAGTGATCAGGGGACTCACTTATTCAATTTTAGAATGGATACATTAATGAATAAGTATGGGGTGTATCATAAAACTTAAACTCTCTATCATCCACATACTAATGTGCAAGCTAAAGATTCTAACAGGAAAATCAAAGGAATGTTGGAAAATACAGTTAAACCAAACCGAAAAGATTGGATCCAAATGTTAGAATATACTTATGGGATTACATGATGGAATATAAAACCCAAATTGGAATGAGTCCATATAATATTATTTTTGGGAAAAGCTACCACCTAACTATGGAATTAAAGCATAATGCGTATTGGGCTATGAGGAAAATGAATTTGGATCTTGAAAGTGTTAGGAATAAAAGAAGATTGAAGTTTCAAGATTTGGAGGAAATTAGAAGGGAAGTATTTTAAAATTCATGGATTTAAAAATAAATTACAAGAGTGGCCTATGAAAATATGCCCAACCAAAAAAATTCAATCCTGTTGGAAAAATGTTATTATTCAACTCAAGAATCAAGCTGATGCAAGGTAAACACAGTTTAAATTGGGACGGAACATTTATAGTTACTCATGTATATCTTTTTGGTGCTGTGAAAAATACGAAGGATGGAGAGTAGGATCTCTTCAATTTTGATGGTAATAGTTTGAAGAAATTCCTTGGGACCCTGCCATCAGAGCCAGTGGAATACATCAAACTTCTCCAACCATTTAATCAATAAAATCCATCAGGTCATACCTATAAATTAGATTTTATTTCTTAATTTTATTCATTTTTTAATCCTCTTACATGTTAAATCCATTTGAATTCACTGAGTACACTACATCAATTATGTGTGGAGGAGGGAGACTTTGTAGTTTATTATTTTCATTTAATGTTTAGTTTACTGTATTAATAAAAAAATAATTTTCTGTTTTTCTGATAATTGTTTGTTTATTGTTAATATTTAGTGTGTTATCCAAACTTTTTAACTGAAATGATTATCATTTCAATTTTTTAAACTCATTTCAATGATTGAACTAATCTATTTCAAGAAACTCAGCTTAAATGAATGCTGAAATGACATTGTTTCAAGGTAAATATTTTTGGAATTTCATAAAAATTACACAAATTTTTAACTCCCATGATACATATCACTATCTTTATTTCTTAAATCAATTTCCTATTAGGTTTATTTAACAATGTTTTAATATTATTTACATTCACCTAATTTCTTGAGAGAACCAAAACATTCTTGATTTAACTAGACTTTGAATTTTTCCTGTCAAAATTTGAGTGTTTGAGTTAATTTTGTTTTAAATGATTGAAGGATTTATTTGGTTTTTTGCGTTCATTTCAAAACAATAGTTTTGATTATGGCTTACCTTATGCATTAATCCTTGTATCTCATATAATCCATGAACAAACTATTATGTTAGCCACATTACAAGCTAATTTTTCATATCCAACCTTCTCTTTAAATGAAATTTCATGATCTAGTTGAACTTAAGTGTGGAAGAAGATGCATTGTGGTGTACTACCTCATTTTGTGATACATTGGGTGGAGAAGTAAATGTTTAAGAGCTGATGTTTCTTATAAAGATTTTATGTTTTTATAAGATGTGGATTTTTTAAATATTTCATGATAAAAGAAGTTGTTCCTTTCTTAGGATATCAAGAAAAACAATGTTTGAGAAGAAATTTTTTCTTTTAAAATGCTAAATGGAATGAAAATTCCTTGATTTCTCATGATGATGGAGCATATTTTCTAAAAAAGGAAGAAAATCAGACCATACTTGTGTGAAAATTCGAATCTTGAAAAATTTCTTCAAAATAACCAAGCCCTCCTTTTTTGGCCATAATTTGTTTAACATCTAAATCTTACCAACCGAATGCCGCATAACTACCCTAAAAAGTCTTTATGAGAAAAATGTGTCCTTGAATCACATCAGGGGGTGAGATTTATGAATTTATCAAGCCTATGGTTACTCTTGTGTGAGTTTGGATCAGAAAATCCTTGTTGAACATTTACAATTATGAGATTAGAGAAAATTCATGTGAGGTAGGTGTTTTGTGATCATGGGATAATAAATGAAGTGGAAATATAATAGATAATATAAAATTGATAAATTGAAATAATTTTATTTGATGAGGCGTGATATTTTTTCCCTTGGTATGAAATTAGTAGATCTCATGGGTATATGTTTTTGATTTGATTTTATTTGATTTTGATGTTTACTAGTCCAAGAGTCTAAGTTCTCAGTGTAGGGTAATTTATAGAGAAAATATTTCCAATAAATTTAAATTGAATATCATTGTTTTAAATCCCAAAAAACTATTAATTTATGATCAATTTCCACATTTTATGATATTGGTGATATTTTGAGCTTAATAGTAAAAATGCCCCATTTCAATTTTTAACTATTTTAAATTATTTCTGTATTTTGGCCATAGTATTTTCAAAACAAATCCAAATTGAAAAATTACTTATTTTACAAATTCTAAACATTGAGGGGTTTATTTCACCCTTCTTTAATAAAAGATGGATCAACTATATAGATTCTCCCAATAATCTCACAAGTTTAACCATGAAAACTATTTACAGATCTGTCTATTTTGGGCGTGGGGTCATAACTCATTCATGGAGAGGAAAATTTATATAACAATTTATGCATAGATGTGAAATTTTTTTTTTAAATCTTTCATTAAAGATAGGATGCGTGAATTTCTATTTTTAGTGGCCCTTAACGCATTCTAATCCATAAGTTTTTGATTTGGGGTGTCTTACTTGACCGGATAAATTTTCAAAGTAAAACGGGTATAACTCTCAGAATACCAGTCCAAATATGATGAAAGTTTGATTATAGATGACCAAAATAATTATGAACAACATTCAAGAAGGATTCAACATGTAAAGAGGTAATTTAATGGAGATAAAATGCATCAACATTCAGGGGACACATTATGGATATAAAAGGAGGGGATCTCCTCCCTCTCAAAGCATCTCATTTATCCCATTCCATATAGGACACTAAAGAGGAAAACTTTTTGTCTTTATCTCTTTTATTTCTTTTATTTTTCATAGATTTTTAATTTTTTTTTTCCAATTCATCATGATTTCCCTTACCATGGTGGGGAAAACAGTTTGAGTGATTGAGGAAGGGTTGGTTTTCTATTTTGTAATGCTGGAGTTCTTTGACATAATTGAATGAAATTTCTTTATTCTTTAAAGTTATTTTCAATTTCATATAGAGAATTTTATTTTCCAATGTGATCGTTTTTGAATTTTAATTCTGTTATTTATGTTTTTCTTGTTTAAAAAAAATCATTATCTCCCTCCACTAATTTCTAGTTTATATATAATGGAATAGACCAGGAATTAGTGGTGATGTGATCGATGATCGTCAGTAAGTGTAGAAGAGGTAGTGAATGTTATTGATTATTTGAGATAAACAATACCTGATCAGGTATTTCCCAAGTCAATTGAGGATATTCACTACCACTTTTTTTCACATGGATGGAGAGTCGACCAAACTGAGATCTTGGTAAGTGTTTCTCTCACCATCATAATTTCACTAAGGAAGTGAGAGGAAACGATTATGGAAACTCACTTTAATCAACTCGGAATAAGAGAATTTAATTTAATTGAACAATGATAGCATTGCAATTAAGAAAATGAAACCAACCTAATCACCCTCTTAATATCATAGTTTTTTAACCTTTAAATTTCAAATTTCCTTTCAATCACTTTCCTATAGATTTATTCTAAAAACAAACCATTTTTACCCTCTTATAAAAGTGAAAATCTAATTTCTGTGCACTCCTATTCAAAACACTTCATGCGGTTATTCACTAGACTATACTAGGGAATATATAAGAGGTTTTTTTACATGCCCTATAACAGGCGTGCGTCAGTGCCTCATCAAATTGATACTAATTTAATTTTGGTATGGGAGGAATACAAACACGATTATTAAAATGTAAATACCCATAAATTTCAAAGAACCTTTTTTCTTAAATTCTTTGGGATGTTACGAGTACGTATTTTCTGACAGCACCTGATTTCAAGGCCCGGTGTGCCCGAAATCAATTTCTGAAGTTTAGCTCGGGTACGTTCAGTAAACGAACGAGCGGGTTTTTCTATCTTTTGAACCGTTGCTCGGAATTGGAATCTGAGGGAACCGATGAACTCACATCACCGATATTTTCTTAAGAGGACCTTTACTGAAGATGCCTTTGCACGGGAGAAGAAGTTAATTTTTGTAGATTAATTCTTATGTGAATAAAATTGTGGAACAATTTTATTTGTATATCTTAAGTTGTTATAACCTACATGGGGAAGTTAGGGTGGGACCCACTAACATCCTAACTACCCAAGTGAGGAGAAATGTGAGGTGGGTCCCACACGAGCCCCAACCCTTCACATTTCCATAACTCTCAAAAACACCCCCTTTAAAAATTGTTAACTCCCTTTAATTAAGTAACTCTCCCTCTTTCCGGCTTTATTGCATGCCAACACACACATTAATTAATTAATTGAAACTCTTCATTAATTAATTAAGTGTTTGAATTTTGTAAATTTTAATGCATGGCATGATTTAATAAAATAAGGGAAGCCTTATTCTATTTTTGGGGTTGGAATGTTCTGTTAAGATTTTGGGGAGAGAGCTCTAGTTTTATTTGAAGAACTTTATCCTCAACGAAGAATGTCAACTCTTCGATGAAGAAAATTAACTCGGCGACCCCGGTTTCTCTAACCTCTTATTCCTCCGTGACAAGGGAGGAGACACCGACGCAAGAACTCGCCAATGACGTCATGCCTTTCAATCTTCTCTCCATGAAAAAAAGGGGAGATGCCACATCCTCCTCGGACGCTCCCCTTCGATGTCTACAAACCCTCATCCTGCGACACCAACACTCGTCATCTTTTGTTGAGGTAGGGTGTGTTGATTCAATTTTATTGAGAATACAATTGTTTGTTGTGTTTCGTGAACCATGCACATTCTTGGCCATGTGATACCGTCTAATGCGGAGGTTGTGGGCTGAAAGAACACGGCCCGACAACCCTCCACTGGAACATTATTCCTTTGGAATTGGAAAATGGAGGCAGAGGAAAAAAACGGTGCCACCACGCTATGTCGGGATTGTGACGAAGGGAACCGGTGCCGCCATGCCGGTTGTGAGGAACGAATCGCGACCAGCAATGTGGGCCGCTTCAGTGGAAGAACCGATCGCCTGTCGACGGACCGGGCAGATGCAAACCGCTGCGCCAGGGGGGTGCCACGTAGAGCTGCTCCGGTGCGCCCGGAGGGTGCCGCGCTGGAAGATCGGCTGCCCGCCCATGCAGGCCGCATGTGCAGAAGACTAGGCAGTCTAGCCGGCCGGTTCAAGGAAGGGAGGCGCCGTCAGGCGCTGCTGGTGCAGAAGACCGGGGGGGCACCCCCCCCCCCCCCTGTAGCCCGCTTGACCTGACGGCCCAGCCTGCTGGGCCGCGTGCCCCGCCCGGCCGCGCCAAGCCAGGCCAAACCGGGCCGGGCCACGCCGAGCCAGGCTGCCCCAGGCCAGGCTGGGCCGCGCCGGGCCGGGCCGCGCCGGGCAGGACCACGCCGGGCCTATCCGCGCCGGGCAGGACCGCGCCACTTTGGACCGGGCCGCGCCACTTCGGGTCGAGCCACCTCCCTTCGGGCCAAGTTATGTTTTCCCTTCGGACTGGTCCGAAACCCCTGCAGGGTCGGACCCGACAAACTGGGTCAACCCGACTAGTCAGCCTACTGGACTAAACGGGCCGGGCCCATTAATCACTTAAACGAGGTTAACCTAAAGACCGGGCGTCCGATCGACGCGACGTCTGCGGCACTAGGACTCTTTCGAAGAGAATGTCCTTTTACGATACTCTAAGTGAGTTTCAGATTATTTTGGATATCGGTCGGGTTAGAAACAAGCATATTTATAACCGGGCCCCTGAGACAGAAAAGCCAATATCTCTTAGACCGGGCGTCCGATTGACGCGCCGTTTGTTGCGTTGAGTCCCTATTAACAAGACAGAACTTTGGGATACATCAAATCTGTACTTCGTGACAATTGATGTATCGACCCCCTTGGCTCGTGGAGCGGACCCTCCTAGAATCGAGCGTGCTATGTGCGGGAACCCTAGAGTTGGATGCGACTGCGACGATGATGACAACTGTACTTGGATCCTACGTGGGTTCGACAGTGAGGACGACTGTACTTGGATCCTCTATGGGATCGACAACGATGGTTATTGTACTTGGATCCTACGTGGGTTCGGCAGCGGTGAATTTTGTACGTGGATCCTATGTGGGTTCGGCAGAGGAGATGATTCAAAGGCCACATCTATCATCTCCACCCCTCTTCGTGAGTAGTATACCTGTGTGAGCTGAGTCTTGACTTTCAATCAATATCATCGATATGATTGACTTGCTTTCCTGTATGGATTGGGTTGTGATTTCCTATGTGGACTGGGTTGTACTTGGGCTCATGAGTTGGAGCCGAACTGGAATTGATTACTTAGGTATATGTATGTGCATATACCTAAGCAGAGTTGGTTGATACTTCGTGTTTGTATATTTCCTTTTTGGTTTATCCTTTGTGGATTCTGGGAGACCTTCGGGGGTCTCGGGGTCCCTAGTGAGTATTGTATACTCACCCCAACATGGGTTATTCCTGCACTACATGGTATTGGTTTCAGAAGACAGACAACGCTGATTGTGGTTGTGGCTTGAGGAGATGGACGGTATCCAGAGGTGGACTATCAGGCGGGATGTACACGGAGCAGACAGCCGGACTAGAGGAGCTAAGGAGACCATCTGTACCCACCCTTCAGGTGGTATGGCCGGAGGATGACTCGATGGTTTCTGATTTACTTTACTACTACTGTAATTTCTTTTCAGTTGTACTGTACTTTCAGTTGGGTTTGTATTCTGGCCCATTTACTTTTTAGCGCTTACTTTTGTACTCAGTTTACTTAGTGTTTACTTCAGCTTGTGTTCTATTTTATGTTTTTTACTTATATAAAGGCAATTCCTTCCCTTTTTATCTGGATTTACGCCTTTGGTGCTAGTCGCCATCCCCTAGCCTATGAAAGGCGGGCTTGGGGTAGTCACGACACAGGCCCCGAGGACGGGTCGTGACAAATTGGTATCAGAGGAGTTGGTTCTACCACAAAACTTATGACTCTGATAATTTCTTTCTGTGAAGAAATAGTGTTAAGCATATGGAGTGTGGTTATCAGTTTAGGGAGTCCAGTGTTGGTGCGGCGGCCGACGTATCCATACACCAAGACCCTGACTTCTGATTTCCGACTCAGTGCTCAAAAGCACTGATTACATGTGTGTTTCAAAAGTTTTATTTGTGATTACTTTGTGTCATCTCACCAGGTATACTGTGTTAACCGTGGCACACCTGTTTATTTTGAGGATTGCCCCACGTCGACAGCTAGCTAGGGTTCCGAGCTTTGTGCGAGATGGAAGCCCACCGAGCGACGAGGCCTCGGTGCAGGGACCCATTACAGCTGAGGCACCATTGGTACCTGTACCCGCTGGGCCACCGATACCACTAGCCCCAGTAGCGGAGAGTGAACGCTGCTTGAGTGCACTGCATGAGTTTCAGCAACAAAGGCTGCCTAGGTTCCGCGAAGAGACAGACCCTCAGGCAGACGAGGATTGTATGGAGGCTGCTTTCCAAGTCTTCAGATTAGTAGGGACACCAGCTGACCTCATCGTGATCCTTGTAGTGAGTCTCCTACATGCAGCAGCAGGTAGATGGTGGAGCTTGATGCTCCAGCTTCATGACAAGGAATATCTACTATGGACAGACTTCGGGAGTCTCTTCTGCTTGGAGTTCGTTCCATCCACCCTCCGTACGGTGCACATCCAAGTGTTACAACAGCTATGACAGGGCAGCATGACAATAGCCCAGTAATCGACAAGGTTTACCGACCTCTCACGCTACTCCACAGACATGGTACGAGACCCATTCTTCCAGGCCCAGACCATCGAGCAGGGAATGAGGCATGAGGTTAGGGCTTCAATGATCTCCCTCAGCATTCTGACGTAGGCAGGAGTACTGAAGTGAGCCCTACATGTAGAGAGCTTCCTTGCTGAGCCTTCGCCAGCAGCGAGGCCTACCGCAGGGCGACACATAGCGGAGTCTTCTGCAGCCGGTAGTAGGCAGATGTCACAGAGGTCCAAGCGGACCAGGACATCAGGTGGGTGACCTCACGATACTGGTTCAGAGGTGCGGGGAACACATAGTAGAGCCAGTCATACGAGAGGCAGGCAGTGTTATGCATGTGGCGGGCAGGGCCACATGGATCGTGACTGCCTGATCCGCCATGCAGAGGAGCATCAGACGATTGAGGGACCACCCAGGAAGAGGCAGAGGTTTGACCGTGGTGGACTATAGGGAGAAGGCAGACGGGGCAGAGGAGCTGGCCAAGTAGCGGGTGGTGGGTGACGCTTTGAGGCTCTGCCACCACCACCACCTGGAGGTCCACCCCGACCATAAGGAGTTGGAGGAAAGAGGTAGGGTCATCTTTAGGTAGTGGAGGCTTACAACCACGACGCACCTGAGATGATTTGAGGTACTATTTGTGTCTACTCCACCCTTGTTTTAGTTCTTATAGACACAGGAGCAAGTTATTCTTTTATTGCCGCTTCCCTTGTTTGGATCTCGGAGATTCAGACGGAGCCGTTGGCTCGATATTCACGGCTAGAGACTCCTACGGGAGCAGACTCGACGATTACACACTGGTACCTGTAGTGTGAGATTATTCTACGAGGCAAGATCTTCGGCTGGGATCTTCTTGTAGCGGTTTCAAGGCCTTATGACGTCATCTTGGGCATGGATTGGTTGTCTAAAGTCCATGCCCAGATCTACTATATTAGGAGCAAAGTGCGGTGTGTCCGCATAGATGGGAGCAAGTTCACCTTCACCGGCGAGAAGGGATCCTTTACAGCACAGGAGGGACTTACGCAGAGGAGAGGGCAGCCAATCACACATCAGTTGGCCAGTCTCATTCTCGGAGCGGTTGGTGTGTGGAGTCGGAGTTTTCCTGTTGTGGTGGATCAGTATGCGGAAATTTTTCTTGATGACGTTCCAGGATTACCTCCTCGTAGGGAGGTAGTTTTCTACATTGACCTGTACCCTGGGATAGCCCTGATATCTAATCCATCATATCGGATGACTCCCGCTAAGCTTCACGAGCTACAAGTATAGCTGGAGGACTTACATGGAAAGGGATTCATCTGATCCAGTGTTTCACCCTGGGCTTCTCCAATTTTATTCGCCAAGAAGGCGGATGGGAGATTACGAATATGTGTCGACTATCGTCGCCTGAATCAGGTGACCGTAAATAAAAAGTATCCACTCCCAAGAATTGACGACCTCTTTGATTAGATCAAGGGAGAACGATGGTTCTCGAAGATAGACCTCAGGTCAGGCTATCATCATCTTAGAGTTTGAGATGAGGATGTGCATAAGACAACCTTCAAATGTAGGTATGGCCACTATGAGTTCTTGGTTATGCCTTTTGGAATAACCAATGCTCCAGCAGTGTTCATGAGTCTCATGAACAGGATCTTCATGCCTTACCTCGATCGATTTGTCGTAGTCTTCATCGACGACATACTAATTTACTCGATTACTGAGGAGGAGCACGCCTACCACTTTCGGGTCAGACTGGACACACTCCGAGAGCATCAACATCATAGAAAGCTCTCGAAGTGCCAGTTCTAGATTCGAGAGGTCCACTTCTTGGGGAACGTCATCTCTGAGGCGAGAGTTGCAGTGGATCCTGTAAAGATCGAGGAAATACTTTCTTGGGAGCCACCCAGAAGTGTGACGGAGGTGTAGAGTTTCCTAGGTCTAGCTGGGTTTTTCCGGAGATTTGTGCCAGACTTCTCCAGAGTTGCAGCACCACTTTCAGCTTTGATGAATAAGGAGAAACCCTTCGTGTGTTCAGATAGATGTCAGTAGAGCTTTCAAGAGCAGAGACAGAGATTGACCAGTGCACCCATCACGAGGCTACCAGAGGAGGGCGTAGGGTACGTAGTATACTGCGATGCATCAGGGACCAGACTCGGGTGTGTCCTGATACAGGAGTGGGCGGTGATCTCTTATGGTTCACGACAGTTGAGGTAGCACGAGCATAACTATGCTACCCATGTCATAGAGTAAGAAGCAGTGGTCTTCAACTTGAAGACGTGGAGACACTATCTGATGGGCGAGTGCTTTACAGTTTACTCTGACCACCAGAGTCTCAGGTATATCTTCTCGCAGAAGGGCCTGAACCTGAGACAGCGGCGATGGCTTGAGTTCCTCTAGGATTATGACTTTTAGATAGTCTATACTCATGGGAAGAGGATCGTGGTAGTTGATTCTATCAGCAGGAGATCGGGCATTCAGCTACTTGGAGAGGTGATGGAGCAACTAGCAGCATTGCAGACATCCTTCGTGGATAGAGATAGAGCATCCTTTCTACAGTCACTCACAGTCACTCCGCCACTACTTCAGCGGGTCAGAGAGGCACAATGTGGGGATGTTTACTGTGATACGCGACATGCACAGATATCCACAGGACATGCACCTAATGGATTTTCTGTAGGAGGAGATAACATCATCCTCTTAAGGGGATGTACCATGGTATCAGTTGCACTATAGGAGGAGGTGCTAAGGGAGTTTCACACTTCCCCTTTGATGGTAAATCCTAGAGTAGCGAAGATGTACCAGGATCTAAGATGACAACACTGGTGGCCGGGTATGAATGAGGCTGTGGCAGAGTTCGTTTCATGATGCTTCACCTGCCAACAGGTGAAGGCGGAGCACCAGGTACCAGCAGCCTTGGTACAACCCTTAGACGTCCCGAAGTGGAAGTGGGATGGGATATCCATGGATTTATTGACGGGACTCCCTCGTACATCCAGAGGACTCGACTCTATCTGGGTGATTGTTGACCGACTCACCAAGTCGGTCTGCTTCCTACCTATTAGAGAGCAGGGCTCAATGGAGAGCTTGGGATGCCTCTACGTTTAGGAGATCGTATGGCTTCATGGTGTGCCATTATCTGTAATCTACGATTGAGACACTTGCATTAATTCCCAGCTTTGGAAGGGGTTGCAGGAGGATTTTGGGATGCAGCTATTCCTGAGCACGACCTTTCATCCTCAGACGGATGGCCATACGAAGATGACTCTCGAGGACATGATCCGTGCATGTGTTCTCGACTTTGATCGTAGCTGGGAGGATCACTTACACATTGTGGAGTTTGCGTACAAAAACAACTTCCACTCCACCATCGGGATGGAACCATACGAGGCATTGTACAGTCGCCCTTGCAGATCACCTCTATGCTGGAATGACCATGGGGAGTCAGCACTCGTAGAACCAAAGATGGTTCAAGCCACAAGAGAGAAGGTGTAGATCATCCAGGAGCGGATGAGGACTCCATAGAGCAGATATAAGTCCTATGATGATAGGTGACGGAGACCACTGGAGTTCGATAATGGAGAACACATTTTCTTACGGGTCTCACCTCGATGTGGATTACAGAGATTTGGCCGGGGCGACAAGTTATCTTTGCACTTCATCGGACCATTCTAGGTTCTCAAAAGGGTAGGTGAGGTGGCATATCGCCTGGATCTTCCACATCAGTTGCATCAGGTGCACGACGTCTTCCACGTATCTCAGCTGAGTAGATACGTGCAAAACCTGACGCATATCATTGATCACGGGGAGCTGGACATCGATGACGGGGCGACTATTGCAGAGGTCCTGGTGGAGATTGAGGATTGACAAGAGAGGTTCCTACGTGGATGGTCGATTCCTATGGTGCACATTAGTTGGCAGTACAAGAACCTCCAGGAGAGCACATGGGAGTGGGAGGCTCAGATGTGTGCACAATACCCTCATTTGTTTCCCTAGTTTATGATGTAGCTTTACAGGGACATAAAGCCCTGAGGTGGGAGTGATGTAAAGACTTGTAAATTTCAAGGAAATGTTTTTCTTAAATTCTTTGTGATTTTATGAGTACTCAGTTTTTGACGGCACCTGATTCAGAGGCGCGGTTTTCCCGGAATCAATTTCCGAAGTTTATCTCAGGTACGTTCAGTAAACGAACAAGTGGGATTTTCTATCTTTTGAACCGGTGCTCGGAATTGAAATCTAAGGGCACCGATGAACTCGCAGCGCTGATATTTTCTTAAGAGGACCTTTACCGAAGATGCGTATTCATGGAAGAAGAAGATAATTTTTTGTGGATTAATTGAGAGGTGAATAAAATTGTGGAACAATTTTATTTTTATATCTTAAGTGGTTATAACCTAAATGGGGAAGTTAGGGTGGGACCCACTAAAATCCTAACTACCCATGTGAGTATAAATGTGAGGTGGGGCCCACACGATCCCCAACCCTTCACATTTCCATAACTCTCATAAACTCCCCATTTAAAACTTGTTAACTCCCATTAATTTAGTAACTCTCCCTCTCTCCCTCTTTATTGCATGCCAACACACACATTAATTAATTAATTGAAACTCTTAATTAATTAATTAAGTGTTTGAATTTTGTAAATTTGAATGCATGGAATGATTTAATAAAATAAGGCAAGCCTTATTTTATTTTTGGGGCTGGCATGTTGTGTTGAGATTTTGGGGAGAGAGCTCTAGTTTTATTTGAAGAACTTCATCCTCAACGAAGAACATCAACTCTTCGACAAAGAACATCGACTCGACGGCCCTAGTTTCTCCATAATCTTCATCCTCCAAAACAAGGGAGGAGACACTGACACGGGAACTCGCCAAATAAATCACGCCTTTCAATATTCTCTCCGTGACAAAAAGGGGAGACACCACTTCCTCCACGGACGCTCTCTGTCGAAGTCTACGAACCCTCATCCTGCGATGCCAATAGTCGCCATCTTTTGTTGAGGTAGGGTGTGTTGATTCAATTTTATTGAGAATAAAATTGTTCGTTTTGTTTCGAGAACCTTGTGAATTCTTGTCAATTAGATATCGTCTAACGCGGAGGGCGCGGGCCGAACAAACACTGCCCGACAACCCTCCGCTAGAACATTATTCCTTTGGAATTGGCAACCAGAGGTGGAGGAAAAAAACGACGCCGTCACTTCATGCCGGGATCATGATGAAGGGAACTGGTGTTGTCACGCCGGTTTTGCGGAACGAACCGCGGCCTGCAACGCGGGCCGCATCGGCGGAAGAACCAGTCGGCCCATCGACCAGCCAAGCGAAGGCAAACTGGGGCGCCAAGAGGGCGCCGCGTTGAGGAACCGGTCGGCCTGTCGGCCGGCCGGGTAGACCCGGTTCGTGATGCCCGGAGGGCACCGTGCTGGAATATCAGAGGCCCGCCCATGCGGGCCGCATGTGTAGAAGACCAGCCAGTTCGGGGAAGGGCGGCGCCGCCTGGCGCCCCCCCCCCCCCCTTGGAGCCCGCATGGATTCGGCCGCGCCGCTCGGCCAGTTGGCCAAGCCATTCGGGCCGCGCGCCCAGCCAGGCCGTGCCATGCCGGGCCAAGCCAGGTCGTGCCGGGCCGGGCCGAGCCGCGCGGGGCAGGGCCGCGCCCTGTCGGGCCGTGCCGCCCCCCCCCCCCACGGGCCGGACCGCGCCACTTTGGACTGGGCCGCACCACTTCGGGCCAGGGCATGTCCCTTCAACCCGAGTTATGTTTTCCCTTCAGACTGGTCCAACACCCCTGCTCGGTCGGACCTGTCAAACTGGGTCAATCCGACCCATCGGCCCACTGGGCTAAACAGGTCGGGCCCATTAATCACTTAAACGAGATTAACTTAAAGATTGGGCGTTCGCTTGATGCGCCGTCTGCGGCACTAGGACTATTTCGATGAGATGGTCCTTTTGCGATACTTTAAGTGAGTTTCGGATGATTTTGGATATCGGCTTGTTTAGAAATTAACATATTTCTAACTAGGCCCCTGGGACGGAAAAACCAATATCTCTCAGACCGGGCGTCCGATTGACGCGTTGTCTGTTGAGTTGAGTCCCTATTGACGAGATAGAACATTGGGATACATCATCTCAGGACTTTGTGATAGTTGATGCATCGACCCCCTTGGCTCGTGGAGCAGACTCTCTCGGAATCGAGCGTGGTGTGTGCGGGAACCCTAGAGGTGGCTGCGACTGCGACGATGACGACGACTGTACTTGGATCTTACGTGGGTTCGGTAGCGAGGACGACTGTACTTGGATCCTCCATGGGTTCGGAAGCGATGACGTCTGTACTTCGATCCTACGTGGTTTCAGCTGCAATGGTTACTGTACTTGGATCCTACATGGGTTCAGTAGCGACGAATTTTGTACTTAGATCCTACGTGGGTTCGATAGAGGAGATGATTTAGAGGCTACATCTATCATCTCCACCCCTCTTCATGTGTAGTATAACTGTGTGAGATGATTCTTGAATTTCAATCAATATCATCGATATGATTGACTTTCTTTCCTATGTGGATTGGGTTGTGCTTTCCTATGTGGACTGGGTTGTACTTGGGCTCGTGAGTTGGAGCCGAACTGGAATTGATGACTTAGGTATATGTATGGGAATATACCTAAGTAGAGTTGGTTGATACTTCATTTTGTATCTTTCCTTTGCGGTTTATCCTTTGTGGATTGTGGGAGACCTTTGAGGGTCTCGGGGTGACTACTGAGTATTGTATACTCACCCCTACACGGGCTATGCCCGCACTACGTGGTGTTGGTTGCAAACAATGGATAGTGCTGATCGTGTCTGAGGCTTGAGGAGCGGGACGATATCCATAGGTGGACTATCAGGCGGGACATACATGGAGCAGACGGCCGGACCCGAGGATCTGAGGAGACCATATGTACCTACCCTTCAGGTGGGATAGCTGGAGGAAGACTCGGTGGTTGATGATTTACTTTACTACTATTGTACTTTCTTTTCAGTTTTACTGTACTTTCTGTTGGGTTTGTATTCTATCCCATTTACTTTTCAGCACTTACTTTTGTACTCAGTTTACATATTGTTTACTTTAGCTTGCGTTCTCTGTTGTGTTGTTTACTTATATAATTTCAATGCCTTCCATTTTTATAAGGATTTACGCCTTTGGTGCTAGTCGCCAGCCCCTGGCCTATTGAAGGCGAGCTTGGGGTAGTCACGACATGAGCCCCAAGGACGGGTCGTGACATAAAACTTATTATTATATCACAATCAATGTTAAATTCTATAACATTTCTCACCATATTTTCTATCTCTATATCTTCCCTCTTCACCTCCTTAAAATTCGCTTGTATAGATTCTTGTACATTCATTTGAGAAAGATAATATTTCTCCCATTCCTTTAAAATTTCACGATACATCTTTTGAAAATCGATAAATATTGGATCTTTGGTTATTATTATCATGGATAAGCTTGCATGGTCCTTTTGACTCAAAGAAACTTCCACCTTGTCTCTCTCCCAGGGTGGTAATGTATTGAGAATTACTAACATTGAATCAACTCCATCCATCATTTTTCATGAACATTCAGATCCATTTGTGTGAAAATATACTTTAAACTTTTCTGATCTGTATAAATATCACACTTTTCAAAATAAAGACAGTGCATCCATATCATTAGTGCAAAGATTACAACATCTAAATCCAAATAATGATTTGGGTAATTTTTCTCATCGATTTTCATTTATCACTAGGAATTTTCTATCACCCTATAATTTTTCATTAGAATGTAACCCAACTCTTTTTTGGATGCATCAATATAGATCACAAACCCCTCTCCACAACAAGGTTGTGTGAGTAGAGTTTCACTAGCTAACCTTCTTTTGAAATCATTGAAATTCTCTTCACATTCCTCATTCCACACAAACTTAACTCCTATTAGAGACAACTTGGATAGTGGATTAGATAATCATGAAAAATCATTCACAAATATTCAATAAAATACATCCAAATCAAGAAAACATTAGATCTCAGTTACTGTATTTGGTCTCAACCAACTTTTAATAACTTTTTTGTTTTGGATCCACATATATCCCCTTTGATGAGATTATGTGTCCCAAAAATAACAATTATTTACAAAAAAAATCACACATGGTAAATTTTTCATAAAGGTTTTCCTCCCTAAGGGTCTTTATTACAATTCTCAAGTTATCTTCATGATCTTCCATTATTTTTGAATAGACAAGAATATAATTTATAAAGACGACCACAAACTGAAAAAGATAGTGTCTAAATACTCTATTCATTTTTTCCATGAGATAATGGAATTTTTAATACCAAAGGAATCACTATATATTCATATTTTCTGTACTTGGTATGGAATGTCTTATTTGGTATATCCTCCTTCTTAGCCCATAATTGATGATATCCTAAACAAAAATCAATCTTGGAAAATTATTGAGCTCTACATAGTTGGCGGAATAAGTCATCAATGTGGGGAAGATGATATTTTTTCTTAATAGTGATACTGTTATGTTGACGATAATCTATTCAAAGTTTTATTGATCCGTATTTCTTCTTAACAAATAGAATAGGTGCACCCCAAGTTTAGCCACTAGGATATATGATTACCTTTTCAAGATTCTCTTGGATTTTCTTCTCAAATTCATAAAAATAAATTGGGTTCATTATATAAGGTGTATTTGAAATAGTAATAGCACTCGGTATGACTTATATTGAAAATTCAACCTCACAATTCAGTGGAAGACCTAGAAATTATTCCAAAAAGACATCATCAAACTCCCATATAATGGGTGTATTCATTGTTTTTAATTTTTCCCCAACCATTTGAGATTGAAAAATTTAATTTATAGGAATCAAGACCCATACTATGGAATAAATTTTCATTGGAAGGTCATAGTCATCCTTTCATTGATATATGATCATAGATTGATCTAGAATATAAAATGTGACTTCCCTATCTTGGAAATTGATATGAGGTCCATATAGATAAATCAAATTCATGCTAATAATCACATGAAATTCCTCAATATGAAGGATCATAAGACTTTCATGAAGTACATTCCCACAAACTTCAATCAGAGAAGTCTTATAAACTTTTGATGTGACCGTTGTGAAATTAGGATTTTTAAAGCTAACACAACATCTAGTTATTGAGGTAATATAGAGATACCATTATAATGTTATTCATAATTAAAAGAGTATGTGGATCCAAAATAAAATAAAACATTTCCTACATTAGATTGGATGGTATGTGTACCTTTCAACACTTCATTATCATACTCCACATCGCTGATAGTGATCGCATGTTACATGCCTATGTCTTTGTCCTTGAGAGTTTTTTGACATCGATAATCATAAAACACCTTAGATTAGAGCTTGTATTGGTATAATTCCCCATTTACATTCACCTGTAACATTGTAGTGTTGGATGTATAATAAGTGTATCCTTTTATCTATTCACATCATTATACATCTTTTTCCCATCACTTTAGTGTTCAACTGCACAATGGCCTACCTATCCACACTTAAAAAATTTACATGTCCCGTTAAGATAATTTTTTCCATGTTTCTTTCCATAAATTGATCATAAGGTAAAAATCATATTCTTTTTATTGTGACATTTAGTTTTTCCCTTGAATTCCATTTTTATCTTCTTATCAAACCCATAGGAATAATGGGTTAATCTAAACTCCATTTCAAACTTGAGAGGACATAGAACAATTTCCTTGTAGCTATTGAATCCCCATAAAGTGAACTCCCTTTGGAGACTTGGTTTTAAGCCAGTAAAGAATCAATCAATCTCACTCTCAGGTTATATATTAATTCCAGAAGTGTACCACACAATTCTTGTAAACATTTATTCTTATGTACCAACAGATTAATAATATTTTTTCTTATGTTGAAGGAACTCCTTCTGTATATTTTTTCATAGAATATGAGGAATGTGATTATTGAAAAATAAGTTCATGAACTTGTCCCAATTCATAGACTCAATTTAATCTATTTTCTTTTATTCTTGATATGTTTACACCATTGATCTACTTTCTCTTCCAAACTATAGACTGTTAGGATGAAATTATCATGTTCTTAACATTGGATAACTGAAAAAATATTTTCAGTGGTACTGATCCATTATTCTGCCACTATTGGATCTGATGACCCAATGAAAGAAGGTGGACACTTCCTCATGAAGGACTTAATAGATTGTTGTTACCTCTTATTCTAATTTGGACGTCTTGCATGATCCATAGATTAGAAATGTTGTGTGAGAATAACTACATTTTTTTATTACAGTTCCCAAAACATTTAGTTTTTCCGGAGGAAAATAATTTCATTTCTCATTACATTTAGCATTAATGAAGTTCCTTCAGGTTCCATCCATTGAATAAAACCAAGAAGCGTAGTGTGAGAAACACTAATCATAACGAGAAAACAATATAATCAAGAATAAAATTTCAATTTAGTGAAACTTACATTTTATCCTAGGTTATCCATGATCACTTCTAAAACACTAGGACTATAACCAATACTTAGACATATCCTTTGGTTCCTTACTAAGGTTTTCTCATCCTAATTTTCAAAGGATAATAATAAATTTCCTTTAATACCAACTATAATGACCCATACTTTACATACACTATTATTACATAAAAGTTGAAGATTATTTATTACAAAATATAACAAGGCCAATAAATGATCAAATAGGTGTAGTGTCTTTAGAAATTAGGAAACATAAATAGTAGGTTCATAAGAAATGTTCACTATCTCCCACTTATTTTGTCATAAGAAGACCCATTTTTATATCATACTTAATACCCATCTTCATGACTTGGGGAAAATAAACATATGAAATTGTGAGATTATATGATAAGTAAGGGTAAACAAGGGATATATTAATCATATCATAATCATAATATGTAAGAACATAATATTTTAAAATCTTATCCTCTATATGAAAGATCTTGATATCAGGCCATGGGATAAATCATGAAAGTTCATAAGAATAAACAAAGGTAATTCCAAAAGTCATAACATATGAAATTATGATCTATGAAATAAACATAAGCATATAAAGTCATTTCATATTATTCAAGTCTCATTTATAATACCATTATAGTGGAAAAATTCCATTACTGAACCAAGTTCACTCCTCATTCCAGCCTAATATTACTAAACCAAGATCATTTCCCATTCCATCTATGTATATCTCAGGATATATAAATATTTAACTAGGGCATTGGAGGGAGATATAGGTCCCATCCATCTTATAATGAAATCATTTTTATGTGTTCCAAAGAAACATTAATCATTCATCGTAGAAAAAACAGAGTAATAAAATTTGTTTTTTAAATATCATTACAACAAAACATAATCCATGTAAAACAAATGGATTTAATAAATATCCTTACATAATAAAAACAATATAATTATAGGAATAATAAGGATATTATACATGAAATATAAATCTATTAAATAATTCTATATTTGATAGAATATAATTTTGATATAACACTTGAAATTAATTCTTTAGGATTTATCTTATCTTATTTAAAAACATTTTCTTTTCTCAAAATGCCACACAATTTTATAACAAATGAATTTATTTTAAAATAAATATAAAATTTTGTAGAGTAATATTCATGGAGATAAGGCATTATTAAGACAAAATAATCTAATAATTATGTATAAGTTAATACAACATTCTCCTCGTAGTTTTTCCAGAAAAGTAAAAAAGTACCTCGCATCGAATAATAGAAAAATATTTCTTTCATACCATTTTGTAAAAATTAACTAATGTGTAAAATTAAATTTAAACAATAATATAATAATATTAGTAATATTACATATTTTGGAGACATATTTGTGGGTGATAAATATACAATAGTAAATACTTATGTATAAACAATATTGGATAATAATGAGATTTTAAAATTATCCCTTAACTTTGATATGATATCCTTCCAATGTATATGAACCTACATTATAATGATTTAAAAAATTTCATTGAATTATTACAGAATAATATTCATTTTTATGATATCATATATGATCATATTATCATTGGTTTGTTAATACCATTTAATTGTCACTTGTAATTTGGATATTAACTACTTTATGTTCATATGAATGTTTTGTCGAATAAGATCTGGTTCACCATATTAGGTCATATTAATATCATTAGAAATGATATTAACATAATAGATACCATATTTAATCATTTTTAACATTTATATAATCATGGTTTAATCAAGATCATGTAGAATGAATCACATTACATCATGGAGACGCTACGTTGTACGTACGCATGAGTGATGATATCATTCCCATAATTATTGAATGGTATTGAATTTTATTTTTTATAATATTTTGGAATCAATATCTTGTTATAATAATCATATATAGTTTTTATTTACACCATAATACCCATCCATGTAATTTGGTGGTCAAAAACAGATTTCACCATGGCCTGGAGCTGGTAAGCCATATGTATGCAGCATGGAGATTTTATTTTTCATAGGATGTGTAGAAGGTGGAATATGGTTTTTTCATAATTATAATAAAATCATATTATATAAGTGATAATTGAGTTATTATTTTATAATGAAACAACTCATGAAGAGTATGTAGAAGAAGAATGAATTTTGAAAGAATCGGTAGATTATGTAACCTCTTCTTTGACGTACTTCCTCTAAATATCCTCTTAGAGAACTAGAGCTGGTATCTGAAGAAGAAAAGAACCTATATAGTTTATCTAATGGAATTTATAAGGGAAAACGTTTCATGATGTCCAAGATTTATGTTTCAAAGTAAAGTGTGAGGGAGGATGTTCCCTTTTATAATTGAGGTGAAGGGAACTCTTGGAAACTCTATAATTAATAACTTATAATAAAATAAAACCCTACAAAAAAACAAAACATTTTTTGAAATTTATAATATGAGATGATATAGGGTTTAAATATTGTAAAATAATAACTTTTTAACTAGTTTTCTGTCAATTTAAACTTAAATATTTAAATTTACATTTAGTTATTCTATTTAATTTTTAACAAGGGTGACAAATATTTATATATTAAAAGGATGTAGTATTTACTTATTTAATGTAAATGAAACCATAAATAAATAATAAATATTCTTTACCATATTATAATTATTATATTTTTTTAAAAAATAATTATATGTTTTAATTAATTTAATGAATCATTATTTTTCTAAACAAACAATAATGTAAATTTTGAAACTATTAAATTCATTGATTTTTAAAAATATTAATATAACAATTTAACATAGAAAAAACTATTTTACTATATTTATAAGAATTTAGGGTCATATAAAAATTAATTGGACATATTAGTTATCAAAAATTATATTTATCTTCTGTATAATCCTAATTAAATATATTATAATTTTGAAAACATGAATGTTAAAACTTTAACAACACCTGAAATAAAATAATATAAGTATCATAATCTCTTATATAAGGATACAAATGGTCACTAAATCGATACTTGGATGTTCATGGTCTAGATATAATTGAAAAAAATTATTTTTTCAAGTGTTTGGGGATATTTTGGTCATTATTATTTTAATAAAAAACAGTTTTATTGATTTCACGTCAATTAATTAATTTTTACATAATCAAAGTAAAAGTATTTAATGTAATTATTTACTTCATTAAAATTAATCATTAAATAATATTATAAATAAAAACACTTTATATTTCAAATGAGAATTTATAATCAAATTTATCTTCTGTAATACCTTATATAAATAGGAATTATTTATTAAAATCTGAGTGAGACATATTTATCATTTCATTGTATAAAATAAATTAAATGTCTGAATCTCATCCAAGTTGTTTCCAAAAGACACAATTTTGACCCAATGATAATTTAGGTCTGAACACACTCATAAAATGATATTAAGACAACTATTAGGGTAATTTTATAATAGTATTCATACCCTTAATTACCTGATTTACCCTTTTACTGTATGAATAAAAAATATTAAAGTAACTACTCATAATGCCCAGAAATAAAAAAAGATATTTACATAATTTTGGCCTAATGAGTATGCATATGTAATCCATTTTTCAAAATTAAAAACACTATATTTTTAGTAATTAATTTAAAATTAATTCCATTGTTTCAAAGAGAGAGCAAGTTTTAAAATTAAAAACATTGCGAAAGATTGAAATGTTTTTCATCTGAATTCAATGTAAGATTAATTCGAATGACATACATTAGATTGAATGATAAAAATATATTCTATTTATTATTTAAAACCATTCAATATTATTATTTAACCATATACATTATTTTGATGAAAAAAGTTGTTTTCAATTATAATTTAGTGATTTTTTAAAATGTCAAAAAATTTGAATGTTAATTAAAAAATTTAAAAAATCCATCCAATGTAAATTTTTATATCCCTCTTCTAAATAACATGTTTATGTTATCATATAAAAATTATTAATGTTTCAAAATATTAATTTTAAAAAGGTTCTCCATTTAAAGGCCGTAAAAATTTCCCTTTAAAAAATATAGGTTTTTATATATCAAATAGGGTTCGTTAATACCATATGACAAAAATATATATTATAAGAATATCAAAAATATTTTATTAAGTATTTAACATATATATTTCATTAATTTTATTTGATAATAGTAATTCACCCAAATAGAAATATATTATTGATTTATATTTTTCATAAATAATTGGTATCAAATGACTTCACCATACATTTTCATAAGTTAGTTAAGTTTATTCCCACAAGCGTAAAGGATAGGTTAAAATGGTTATTTTGTAAAAAGTAATCTCGCAGTTTTTTAAACACACGATTTTGCGCAATGCAATATATTAAAAAATTAAAATTATTTAGAGATAATATTTCATAAAAACATTTAGGTGTCACCGGTTTTATCTTAATAAATTTATTGTATGTAATGAAGCTATGGAGAATATTATTTATCATGGTTTAGTGGATTTTTTGAGGATTATGATAATTAAAATTTTGAACTCGTTGATATTTTTATTTTGGTTTTCTATTTTTAATATGTATATAAAATATAATTGGATAATCATAATAGGTATGATCTTAAATAAATTAAATATCATTATGATGCATCCATAAATCCCAATATAAATAATAAAATTAAAATTATTATTTTGTAGTATAGAAAATAAGTTATGTTAGTTTACCCTTTACAATTTTCTTGATTCATTTTGGTGTTATCAATAATTATTGTGAATATTATACACATTATGAAATAAATATAAATTTTAATTATACCTGATCTTATTGCACATGAATATCATACTATTTACAATATTTTAAAATTCATAGATTTTTTTATATATTTCAAACATTAATTTTTTATATTATGAAATATAAATAATATTTTCTAGGTTATATATCCTTTGAATATGTTTTCTATGATTTAAAGTTGATATCTATTTTCAAAGTATTACTTTAATGTTTTCATGAGACATGTGAACTCCAAATGAACCACACCTATTGTATAATAGAGTTTTTTAGTATGATTACCTTTAATTTTTACCAATATACCTCTAATTGATTGTTATCAAAATTCTATTGAATCATTCCAGAAAATTTAACACTATTGATATATTGTCTCCAAGAGTTAGATTTATGTTCCAAGAGGGTTAATTAAACTCAAAGGAGAAACATGAAATAAAGGATGAAGGTTTTGGTTCATTCATTGTGTGATATATTTTTATTCTTATATTTTATAAACAATACAGAAAATTATTATGTTATTAACAAGTTCATGATAAATAATTTCTGAAAAATAAATATTCATTTCCATTCCTTCATCAAAATATTCTATATCCAATATCTAATTCGTTAATGAATAGAGAAAATATTAGAAGAATGAAAAAAGTATACCAAAAAAATTAAAATATCAATGTACTAACTAAAGAATATAATATCACGTTATTTTAAATACCAATGGATAAATTAAATGAATTGAATATTTAAGTACATCCAATTAGAGAAATTATAATAATTATATTCTTTTGAAGATCATCCTCACCATTTAAGAATTAAAATCATCAATCCAGAATTTGTCACCTATTATTTTATTTCCCAATAATTGTTTTATTGATATCATAAAAGTATACTCCATATCCTAGATGTTATTCAAAACAATAATGTTAGGAACAAATAAAAATGCATTTTCAATGACTTATGTGGCAAAAATTATGAATTATTCACATGATAAACTTCCATGCACTGATTTGAAACTTTTGTAATGGTCATAATATAAAGGATATTTATATATATTAGCATATCACTCAAAAGTGTTCAAAATATTTTCAAATAGATACTCTCTAATTCACTACATTCTTTAGAATTTAGTTTCTAATAGTTACACTTATTTATAAAACCCTCATTATTTCTATGAACTATCCATATGAAAAGATAAAAATTATTTTACTTATGATTTTCCTCTATTATTATTTTAATATTTTATTATGTATCCCTCTTTTTAGTTTGTAGCATCGAAAAAATAATGTCTTCCACCATTGTTATCACTCAATATATCTCAAGACTTACCTTTAATGAAGTTTATTTATTGAAAACTTTTTGTAAAATGGTCACTTATTATAAAAAGTGATGGTTTACAAAATATGGTCAACAGATCATACGACCGCTTTTGTTTACAAGTGGAGAAGTTCCAAGAATATGAACATTTCTTTTCGTTATGGGTAATGATATGAGATGTGGTTAATTCTTATCCCAAACTCATATATCAATTTCCATAATATTTTCTTTGTATTTTTATAATTAATTTTTTATATTATTAAGAAAAAAAATAGATTTTTTTATGTTTTAAATATAGATACATAATATGTATATTTTTTATTTATGTATGTTTTTAACCACGTATAAAATTATATCTTCCATTTTTTTAATTATGGACGGTATTAGAAAGGTGCTTTTTCAAATCATCTTCATTCTTCTGAAGGTTTTATTTTCTAAAATTTACCAAAAAAATCCCACATGAAAATGAGAATCCTTGGACAATAATTAATATGAGTGAAAGTATCTCTATAACTATTATATGACACTAATTTTTCATTGAGAAGATTTTCTTATTGGAAATATAGATTACCAAAGGCCACAATAAACCATTAAAAATCAACAAACCTCCTTTTGTAAATAAAACAAATTGTGAGTGCCATAAATATGGGATAGAGAACTAAAACATCAAAATTGGAATTTTATATTTGTTAATACTAAAAAAGGTGAACAAATTCCCTAAAAGTTCTTAAAATATTCAATGATTGAGAAAATAAGGACATTACATTAACATAAAAGGTAAGATAATCTTTCCATTAAGTTATTTCATATAACATATACCTATATGTTTCTTATTATATGAAAAAATTTGAGATACAGACAAATATGCAGACTATATAAGAATTTAAAAGGTTCTTTAAAAAAATGCAGTGTTTTTATATAAGTGAAATGACTTCAAATATTAACATATAGAAACCATTTGGATCATGAGTCAACATATCACTACTATTTTTAATATTCTCTAAACACTGGATAAAAAATATCTTGGATGTGATACCTTGCATAGAAATTTACTGACATGGTACAATTAATGTGGGGGGTCTAAGAAAACTAAAATAGAAGATACAAAGAGAATCAAAAGTGTTAAAATTGATGAACTTATAAGTAGTCTCAAGTAGTACTAGATATAAATTAAAATATAATATAAAAAGGATAATAAAATAAAAATGTAATTTCCAATTAAATAGTAACCACTATTGATTTTTTTGATGAACATGAGAAAAAAATTAGCAAATATGAGTTTTAATAACTTTATATAATAATTCCTTTAATATTTTGGGAAAATATATTTCAAAAAACATGATTAACCCAAAGAAATAAACATAAAATATCTATAAATAATGATATTTGAATGTAACAAGTAGATTTTAACTTATATGAGTGAAATAATACTAGATATATCAAACTGGTCCATTCATTAGATAATTAAACACACTCATGGAAATTTTTTAGTAAAAAATGAATAATATAATAAGAGGATGAAACTGAGAGTTCCTTTAATCATCAAAAATCCATTCATAAAAGTAACATGATTGAGTGATTTTTAGATTTTTTGACATTATGAAAAATTTGTGTCTCATACCTAAACTGATAAACTCTTTAACTATTTAATCATTATATTTTTGACCTCATGGTGATTTCACAAGTGGACACCCATCTAAAAAAGAACAAAATTTTTATATTTATGAGCCTGAAATCCTATTAAAGCTTCCAGTAAAAAGTATAAGTAAGGTAAATCATATAGGGACATTGAAAATAAATAGGTTATATAAAATGATATAAAAAAATTTTCAATACTAACCATGTATAAACACATTATTAACAACGTAAATTTCATTTAGATTATATCAGAACAAAATTCTAACAATTAACATAGAAACAATGACCAGTGGTAGAGAAAACAATGACATCATCTATGAGCTAGAGTTGGGTGAATTTTTTAATCACAAATTTCATTCTCTCAAGAAATGGAATGTAATTCTTATTTAAGGAATTGGAGTAACATTCATTAAAACCAATATACCTTGACCAAACACTCAAAAATGGATTAGTTAAAGGCTAATTAGACTTTAGTTTTGAATTAATCAAAATTTATTCTTACCAAATTGATAATAAATATAATGTTATCCTAAAACTTTTGACAAAGGTTTCTTTTATTTTAATTTTTTTTATTTCATATGGATTATTTTTATGTCAACATAAACTATACTCAAACAGCTACAGACCATGATTCTTAGCCGATGGTCCCAAAATTATATCAAGGAAAAATTAATGTACATATAAATAAAAAAGGGGAAGAGTTGTTACCCCCAAATAAGAAAGAAGCAAATAAAAATCCAAAAAAGTGTTAAATCGAAGGATCTTCAAAATGAAAATACTAAAGGCCCACAAAACCAACGAGAATCCAATCATGGGAACTTTTACCAAAAACCATTGTAGTATACCAAGTGACCACCATCATCTTGCCTCACGAGAAGACCCCTGCTCACCGAAATCCCAAATATAATCGTTTCATTGTCCAGTAGTCTACACCCCATGTGTGTGGACCATCCATCCGGATCACCACATGTGTGTCATACGTGAAAAATAAAATCAATGTACGTATTGATCAACCAATTGGAGTCTCATGCCGCCATTGTCTTGAGTGAGCTGAGACCATCACACTTATCAATTTCCCATTCCACTGACGGAGGCCATGAGAAAAAATTTCCATCACCCACTACCATAAATACCACTCAAGAATCATGAACCCTATAGGATCCTTGATAGGTAGGAAGTACTATAATAGTTGTAAACACACCTAAAAAACATAAACTAAGAAACCATCCAAAAAAGGAAAAAACATGGAATGTCAAGTAAGAAGTACCAAAAAATCAACCTGAGTTCTCCAGAAAGAGCCAAATACCCAACTGTATGAGGGCCAAACATGGGACCTTCTAGAATTCAAAACCTTCCACACTACATAGTGACTCCTAACGAGGTCATTTCTACTACCAAATTCAATGTTCCCATCTCGAGGTCAACACCATCTCTATTAAGGTTTATAATTATGGTCATCCAACAACTACCCATCACCGGCTATCGTGCCATCCACTTGCCGACTGTTGTTAGATCATCCTTGACCAAGAACACATATCAAGGTAAAAATAAGCATATACCTCCACAAGAAAACACATGCACCTCCACCTATGCCTCTAGGGTCCCACACAAACCTCTCCATCATCGACTGATGATGTTTCATCAGGATCCTAGAAATCCACACACCACCAATGTGGTCGGCACTCAAAGTTGTCACTAGCCAGACTATAATAGTAATACCAAGGAATTTTTTTCACTACACGTGGTAATGTCAATCTTCCCTGATTAATACACTCATGGTGATCCCACCGCCAAATTCATCACCCACATCGTAATATCTTTTAATATCCAGCATCCAATTCTAAGACAATCTCTAAAAGAACAAGCGTACCAAAATCAGAACTGAAGAATATTGAATTTAAAATACTAGTGATAAAAGAGTAAAATTCAGTATTTGTAACTAAGATATTTAAAACATATTAGATAAATTAAACAATGAAATATAAATCTCTATGATATTTCTTGAAGATTATTTTTTAATATAATTTTTTAGTAATTTTTTGGTTGATACTATGAATGGTTATTATTACAGTATAGATCATCTTTTACATTATCTTTTTTTAATGAAAAATATTTATTATCTACATAATGGTAGATATACAGGGATTAGATACTTTTGAATTTTATATGTGAATTGCTTATTCTAAACAATAAGGATAATCTTGAGTAGTTCGATTTGATATCTGATTAAAGAAATATTCTAGGTTGTACAAACCAAATATGTTATATTATCTCTTAAAAAAAGGACACATTAAAATGGAAAAATTGTACATATGAAATTTGATTGAATATACCCCTTTGAGAAAATAACATTTTCACTTTAGAAATATTATGTATTTGCGATTTTAAAAAACACTTTAAATTTACAAAATTTTATGATTGTATCAATAAGCCCAAATTAGATAAAAATGGAAGTTAATTCACTGTTAGAGGTAGAAATATATTCTTTTCTATATATAACTCAATGAATATGAAGGATTTAACCCATTAAAAATTTAAATGGTTATATTGAACGAAAAAAGTAAACATAATTTATTGTCAAAATGAATGTGATAATGTTCCATTTTTTATAATAATTTGAATCAAAAAATGTAAAATAAATATATGTTCAATAAAAACTGGAAAATGTTGTTGGTAATAGTTTTTAGACTTCAGTTGAGGAATACAAGGAATAATTAGATATAGAATAAAAATTTTCATTTTTAAATAGTTTTGAGGAAAATGTAATTATTATCCTATGATGAACTAGCCTGGGTCAATTGGAAATGTCACCCAATATGCTATGACATGTGGTGAATTACAAGAAAAAGGAAGAAACATATCTCATGAGAAACTAAACAAGTAAAACCATAGAGTTATAAAATGGAAGACAAATAAAATATCTTTGATATATAAAAATTCAATATTAATAAGATAAAATAGGGTGATAAAATATAAGATGTTTATACAAATCATTTGGTGACCATCTGTCAAAACCAAATTGTCCTTCTAAGATGGTGATGACCAATAATAGAAACTGGCATGCTACAAAATGAATTTTCCTTAACCGGAGTCCTAAAAAATAACATCAACAACCACCCAATGGAAAATGTTGGGTGTGAGCTCTGATCCTAGTTATAATTAACCAAATGATCTATACATGTTCTAATATGAATAATTATTTGACTATAACAATAAAATAAAACCAATTTTACAATGACTTTTCATACAATAAAAAAATTTATTAAAAAACTACTTTTGTTATAATAAAAAGATATCATATTAACCAAATCCAAAAAAAATTATTATATGAAAAAAAATATTAAATCCTAGGTAAAAAACCATAGATAGACCACATGATTAGAATATGATAAAATTACCATGAAAATACCATAATGTGAATGTGAAATAATAAATAAAAAACAATACCATATGGGATCTTGCTAATGGTAATACGTTCTAGACAAGAAAAAAACGTTTCAATATGGTTCTACAATTGGTTAAACTATTAAAAACTCTAATAGAAATAGATACACTAATGTTATATAAAACCTATTGTGGATTCACATACACAAAGAGTGGTAAGTTTATTTATAGATACACCTGAGGTTAACCAATGTGATAGTTTTGTAAGAATAAATTTAAAATCGATAATCACAATTACCCAAACTTTTTTCAAATAAAATTTATTCCAATTCTCTGATTAAAGACCCATTACAAAACCAAAACCTCCATTTTAATATTTTAATCAAACATTTGGTGTGAACAAACCCATTTTTAATTAAAATCCCTTTTAAAAATAATAATCTCATCAAAAATTGTAAAAATTTCAAAACATGCATCTTTATATAATAATTAAAAGTAATTTACAATATTATAATGATATTCGTTAATTAAAACCCTTGTGAAGAGACAAATACCTCAAGAACATAGAAAACCTCATCTCTTTTGAAAATAGAGAATGTAAACAACATGATCGGCCTCTAAAAGGCAATAAATGAGGGAAAACTACAAAGCATAAATTAGGACTTCATCCCACATGTTAGACCCTAAAAATATAGAAGACTTTAATTCCAAACCGAAATTATCAAAGGTAAATAAGGGAAGAAAGATCGTGCACACCCTAAGGAAGACAACTAACCACCTTGATGACCAACTACACCAACAAAAATGACCTAGAGGGAATTAAACACTACAAATTCACCATAAATAGACCTAGGTATCAATGTATATTGTTTTTCTAACACCCTAATATTTTTGAAAATATTTTTCCTTAATTTTTTTTGATACCTTGTCTTACTTGAAACATCGAGTTTCAATGAATTTTGATACATTATTAAGATACTATTATAACAAATCCATTAATATAGTGGGTATAAATATGATTGAATACATTATGAAATATATGCAAATTTTCTAAAAAATATAAATGTATTGATAAATGATGAGTAAATAATTACTCAATTTTTAGTACATTTATTTTATGCTTCAAATAATATAGATTCCTCCAAATTGATTTTATTTATTTTTGTAAAAATTTATATCTAATAAAATAATATCATTTTTAATTCAAAATATTGAAATTATCTTGTGGTTAATGTTTGGTATTTTTCTGGGGAAAAAATATTTTTTAGTGAAGAGTGAAAATAATGAAATTTATTGAAATGTGGAATCTTTTATGACATCATTAAGAACTAAACACAGTAAAATAATTTATAAAACATATTTAATGAATAATGTATGAAAATATTGTAAAAAAATTATAAAAAACATTTAAATTATAATATGTTCCATTATAAATATGAAAATTAAATTTCAATGCCAAAGGAGAGTCTGCGCAATACTGGAAAAGTAATATTTGTTAACCTAAATATAAAATTTTAGATAGAATAAGTCATTTATTGATTTTTTTTATTAAATATTAAGTTTTATATAATACTGTTATGGTTTAACATATATTATATAGTTATATAATAAGTTCCTAATCCAAATATTTGAGTAATGCTTCTACAATACATGAAAATTAAAAATATTATAATAAATAAGTTTGCATGCCATATATATGATTTAAAAACATATTGAATGAATATAAATAGATATTAATGGAGTAATAAAAATATTTTTATGATTATAATTTATTTATAAATTTTAGGTATTAAAAAAACCCTACATTCTTATACAACAATTATACGGTATATATTTAATTAATGAAAAAATAAAAAATTATATTAAAAATATTAAAAATATTATAATATTATATAATTAATGTGATAAAACAGATTTATATGAATAATAATTTTTTTTATGTATAATTTTTTTTAATGTCACTATTTGTCTTGATGTTATTAATTTCAATATAATTAAATTTTTTAAAAATTAGAAGTAATGATATTTTGAAATAAATAATATTTCATTAAATGATATAAAATTACAAAAAAATATTATATTTGTCCAAGGGGATATAATTTACTCTATAATATCAAATTTTGTAAACTTATGGGCATTGTTTTCTTTTTTAACCCTCTATTAGTAAAAAACCTTAATTTCATGATAAGTTTGAAAAGGGTTAATGAAAGGTTAAACCCAACATATAAGAGTAAAACATATTAAAAAATTATATAATTTTTATTTAGTGAATATAATATGGTCTTAATCCCTTTATGATAACAAATGACTAGTTTAAAAGAACATTTCCCATTAAAATGACTGAACTATTATTTAAGTCGAATAACATTGAAAAATGACAATATTTTTTTTTTAATATATTTATTTTTTTCACATAGGGACAAATAATAAGCCTAATTAAATACTAATAATATTTTTTTAAAATAAATTATTTTAATGATGTAAATGCATTTTTACTTTTTATTAATTATATAATTACCATAAATTCCTACCCAACATCGATGCGGAATTTCTTGAATTAATAAGAAATATATAAAAAATATAAAAAACTAAGTGAAATATAATTTTAGTGATTTAATGTGTTCAAATAATTTAAATGGTTAATATAACATAGTTTTTTATATTGAGTGAGTATATTCTAATTTAATAAATTTATTTATTTCTATTAATACAAATTAAGTAAATAGTGTCTAAATTAACAACAATGATGTTTTACGAGAATAATATTTTGTTAAAATACTTAAAAATCATAACATAATTTAACATTGAAAAGGTGATAATATAAGGGCTAAAATTTCAAAAATATCAAATTCATATTCCATTCAAAACCATTGAGATTAATAAGTAATTTTTTAAAATTTATTCTGTTTATAAATTCTATAAGTTTCCCACATCTCAATTATAAAAAAGAACCTCTTCTGTCACTTCTCCGCACCACTTTGTTCCCTGTATCTCAACAAATTTCATCCAATTTCCTGTATCAAATTCCATATATATGTCTTTATCATTTTGGTTCTTTAAAAAATACCTACCCTAGATCCCTTTATTGGATATATAATTGAATTACCTCAAAGAAGAGGTAATCACCATAACCAAACACTTTCATTTCCATTATAATTTACCTCCTATAAATATAATTTATTATCATAAAATAAATTCTTCAGTAAAAATAACATTCTTAAATTTTATTATGATTATAAAAACACCATTTTACACCTTCTTTCTCTCCTAATGAGAAGTGAAAGCATCTCCCGTGCGTATTTATAGCTTACCATCTCCAAGTAGTGATATAATTATTTTTTCAACACCATCTATTAAGGATGGTTATTATAATGGTTTTAATTTTTTTATACTATATTTATGAAATTAGAACACATCCTTAATAATGATATCATTTATACCTTTTTATCATCAAATCCTTTGGGAAATGATAATGTCACTCATTTGAACGTGTGAGATTCCACGTCAACGAAGTGAACACATTTTTTTTAATTAATATTTTACATACATGGTAATTAAGATGAATTTTATGAATATATATAATATATGTGATATAATAATGAATCTAAACAATTTAATTATTTGGTTCCTTTATTTCAATTCCATCATTTAAAAAATCAATACATCATTAATGAGTTCTTACGACCTACCATCTATATGAACGGTGTCATTCATTTTTCAATATATAATTTTTGTGAATTCCTATAAATTTATATATAATTAATATATATGATGTTTTTGACCTGATATAAATACTATAAATAATTGAATAATGATAAATGTATAGGGACTGGTATTGGTAAACTAAAACATTCTTGGAAAATTAATTAGTTATCACCATAAATAGTGATTTTATTAACATATGATTAATAAATGGGTGATAATATGTCATAAATATATCATAAAATATATTATTTATATGAATATTTTAAAGAAATATATGTATTGTAAAACTATATTTATCATATCAAAGGTTTGAATGTGAATAAAGAAATGCGAGACCTGAGGTAAGTGATATATCTTTCAATCCTATTTTAATTGACATAGTTTGTACCTAAATTTATATTGAGGAAATTATATGATCATTTTTAGATTAATCCCATTAATTTTATTCTACTTGGGTTATTTTCTTAGATTATACTCTTTCCTTTTTCTTTCCTCGCATTAATATTTAAGTGGTCAAAAGGGTGTTTTTAAGTAAAATTGATTTCATTTTTCTCTTTAATCGAATAAATTTTTTATTCCATATCCATGTTTTCTACAAATGTTTTAAATAAAAGTTATAATATTATCTTATGATTATTTAAATTCATTTTTTCCAATGTTTTACTTTTTAATAAACTTTTTGACAAGAATCTTTATTTTCATTTTCAAATTGAGATACTATGTTACATTTCCAAAAAAAGGCATGGATGATATTTTTTTTAAACATATGGGGAATGAATAGAATATCCCACCATTATGGAACCTGAATGTTTTATTCCCTTTAAAATTTTAAAAAAATTTAAGTATTTTTTTTCTTTATTACATCGAATATTTTTAGATTTTGGAGAAACAATTTAAGGGTGTTTTCCTCATGATGTTTTTAATTTTCTTTTAATGGTAATTCTATTAATCAATGACAAACTCACTTGAAAAAACTTATTATTTACTAGGTTTTATCCATGTATACAATCCTTATTCCTTCCCAAGATGGTTTATGTAATATCTTTGACACCAGAAGATAGGAGTTAGTGCCTACTACCATAACATTGGAAAAAAATATAGGGAATCTCATATTGAATGATAAATTTTTTTAATAGTTTTGGTAAACTAAATAATACATATGTATTAAATTACATTTAAAAAAATAAATCACAACATTTTTTTAGAATAACTTTATTCCATCAGGAATATACCTACATATTAATCAGTGTAAAATTCATGGAATCCTAGGGAAATGATCAAAATGGGGGTGATCTTAAATACCTAGCAAAGGACAAGTAAAAAAATTTATTATGAATAAATAAGTATAATAAATATATAAATGAAACAAGTAATAAAATTTTATATTTAAATAACTTTAATATAACAGCAATATAAGGGTTAATTAATATTTAATTGTAAATAATTGAGTGTATTCCATTAAACAAGACGGGAATGAAATATATCCATAGGTGTTGATGTTTCAAAAACTCTAACCGAGTGGCTATGGATTTAGGTTAGAGAAGAGATCAGATGGAAGCAGCAGGTGGTGTTCGACTCATGGCCCGTGTTCTGTTCGAGATGCAGCAAGCATGGCCATGTGGCCTCAGGATGTCGTCGCATGAACCGGGACATGTCATCAAGGAAGCTGGTGGTTCTAGTGGTGGAACATCAGTCGCATGATAGTGAGGATTTGGGTGAGCATGAGGTGGCATACGGGGAGGTTCCAGGGGAGATGGCTCTTGTTAGGATCCAGAATTCTTCTGTTGTGGAGGTCAGTTCCCAGGAGGAGCAGAAGAGGTGGCCTCCCCTGATTTCATTGAGGTGTGTGAAGTATGGGCAACACAAGGAGGTAGACCCAAGTGTTGCTGACATTTTTCACTGGTTAAAGCAAGATTTGGGTGTCAAGGGAGTTGGCGTGGAGAGGTACTTAGCCGTGATAATGGGGAATCCTCCAGTCTCACCCTTCCTGACCAAGGAAAGAGAGGGAAACTTTTTAGGGAGTGAGGTTCAAGGTCTTGGTGGATCCCTTAGGAGAGGATGGATGGACAATAACAAGCAACCACAATTCATGGGTCATGGATATGAGTAATCCACAGGATCAACCTTGGTTTAGGGGAAATCGTTCTTGTCTGCTGCAACTTCTTTCAGCGGACAAGATAAGTTTGCTGATGTGAATGTCTTGAGGCCCCTAGATTCAAACACCCTCGGTGATACCCATCTGAAGGCTAGGTCTAGGGGGAAGTAAAAAGTCTTAGAGAATAAGGAAGAACCGAAGCAACCCCTTTGTAAGATGAGGCCCTGCAATGAATGCACTTAGTTAAATCTAGGGAATCACTTTGATGGCTTGGAAGTTCACGAACCTCCATTTTCTCAAGAGGATGAATCTTCATGTGATGACAGCTATATTCATCCTTTAATAGATAGAATGGACCGATGTAAAGGAAAAGGTAATCACATCTATCGATGAAAGAAAGGGTAAAAAGTCACTAGATATTAAGGGAAATGTATTTTGATTCAGGGGAAAAAGACTAAGGGACGCAAGGACTATTCTCACCTACCAAAACCAATGGAGATTAGATCGGCCAAGAAGGAAAGGAACCAAGTAAGCACAGTCCCTATGGAGGGGGAAAGTGAAGAACCAAGTAGGCTTATGAGAGACAAAGAAGATGAGGATGGGGATTGCTTGAACCTTATCTTTCACTCCAAGGAAGAAATTATTGAGCAGGCCATATAACCCAATGTTTCAGAAGAAAAGTTCAACCGAATTTATGAATGAAGGCTGCATGTTGATGCCACAAAGGAACAAGAAGTGTGGCTAGATAAACAAGATAGAATTTTGGCCCGAGGATTAAATCAGGATAAAATCAACTTAGAGGAATTTATTCAGACAATGGAAGAGATGATTACCCAACTTGAAGATTGTATCAGAGAGGATCCTGACATCCAGGTTGGTATGCTGCATTGGGAACTCTATAGAGAATCTCAGTTAAGTAATATCATCCTTGTGTTTAACTATTTTGTATGCTCTTTCAGCATGTAGTTGTAATCTGTTTGTGTTATATGGTTTTCACGTTTTTTCTAAAATGGAATAATAAAAAAAATTAATTTGGATAGGAAATGTAGCCATAGATAATATCCTAGTGAAGATATTCTAGATAATAATAAAAATACTAGTAATGAATTAAATTATTAGTTATCTTATGTCATTTTTCTTAGGAATATCATACCTTTACCATCATGAACATTCACATGAAGGTTAATAACATACCACTATTAAGACATTTCACAATATAGTTCAAAACATACTTGTTAAAAATGCATATGGTTTTCTCAAATGATATTATTTTATTAGACTTCTCATATATCAATGTGATTTCCTTAAATAGTCCCAAATACATGTATTTAATTTAGAAATAATTTATTATATATTGAATAATTTATTTAACTCATAAACAATGTTCCTTATAAAATATCTATATTGTGTAAAGCATATAGAGTTATCAATATTTAACTATTTAAAAAATTAACATTAATGGTAAGCACTAAATGAAAAAATGATATAATTTTTAGAAAAAATCATATACATTACACAATATTATGTATATATAAGACAAATATAATTAAAATTGAAATATTATTACAATAAATTTATTCTTTCATGATAATGTTAATAATCAAAAAATAAAGTGAGATTGCAAAATAAATTTTACAACTTGGTAATTTTCAATCCAAACCCCATTGGTTATGATAATTCATTTTGAAATGTAAAATACCATGAATGATTAATTATTTATGATATTACATGTCAAAGGTTATGTATATACAACACATAAAATTGAATTTGTGTATAATACGAAATATGTCCCAATAGAATGTAAATTGAGACGAAATCTGAAACCTTAAGAATCCTTTCGATTGAACATAAATTAACATCTTGTGTAATGGTTCTAATCAGTTTATTAACTTATTAAAAAACCAATTCCTATTTTTCATATCATATTTTATCATGTTCTAACATCTTATAAACCGTTTGTTAATAATCATTCATTATTTTAATTGTTTCGGGTGTTAATTACCATGTCTTCAAATTCGTTCTTTATCATCAATGTTTTTGTGCATGCTATATAGTTCTCTCATATAAATAATAAGTATCAGGTTTTAATTACTATATTACCACTTCAAATATAATTATAAATCATCCATTTTGTGTGGTGATGAAATGAGAGTGGCATAACTTCATGAAGGTGGTAGTCAACACGTAGACAAACGAAGTTATCACCTAGACATGAGTGAAAAGGAAAGAAATAAAATGATATATATATATATAGATATATATTAATATTGTATAATGATAAAAATGTCGTTAATATAATTATTATTTCATGTATATCACATATAATCATTACCATTAACTTTGTCACATTTTTTCGAAGCGTTGGTGAAAGACAAATCACATCGCTTAGTGAGGATGCAGTCCTCCGAACACACGAGAGACGTCATCATATATTCTAAAAAATCGAAGGAAACAATATATATTCTATAACGACTCAAAAGGAAATATTATGTTATAAATGTCACATATATACTTCATTTACATCATCATATCCAACCTTGATAGATGAAAATGGAAAATTTAATGATACCAGTTCATAAGTCTGTAGTCCATCGTACACATGAACAATTATTTTGTAACCCATTTGATAGAAGTGTATGTGGTTGTAGGTTTTACCTTAAAATAAAAACATTTTAGTATATATAAGATAATAATATTATTATATCATAATTTTTTAAAATGAATTGAAGTATTTGGATAAGGAAATAAAATTAAGATGTTTATTGAAGAACATTGACTCTCAATCATGTATCCTCCACAAATTAGCTCTACATCCTTCAATGTGTGGATTTATTCCCAAAAATAAGAATTCTAGGATTACGTTTTGTGTTTATTTTTGTGATTTTGGTATTTATTTGATGAAAAATATTGGTTTTACAAAGTTAATAAGGGGAAGAGTGGGTTCCCTTTTATAGTTGAGGAGGAGTAGCATTCTAGAAAATACTCAAAAGTATTCACTCTTGGGAGGTCACAATTACATAAAGTGGCTCCAAAGTTTATAATTAGAAGTTTTGGGGGATGAAATGTTGAGACACACCTCCACCTCACTATAAAAATCGTGTTTTAAACTTTTTCCTTTAACATCTAGGTTTCCCCACTTTAACCGTTTGGAATTTTCACTATGGTAACTCGTTTTATAACATAGGTAATTTATCCATTAAGAAAAAAATAAATTGATAATTATTACAAAATTTATACCTATTTATTCTAACCATGATATATAATTTATATAATAAAAAAAGTATGTGTGTTGTAAACTAGTTTTAACATTATTGTGTGTTGCTCCCAAAGATACAACTTTAATCATAACTTTGATAAATTGTTTTTACTATTTAGGGGTCAATATATTAATTAAATTGAACAATTAGTCCTTGAATTGAATATATCTTATATTTATTAACATTTAAAGTAAACTATTAATAATTTTTTGTTTTTAGTCATTTTGAGTTATATAATAAAATATCATTTATTATAAATTAACATTATTGTCAATTTTTACATTATTCATTTCATATGAATTTAAAAATATCAATACAATGGTGTCATTCAAATATACTACTATCAAAACAATATAAAATGATATATTCGACTAAAAAAATAATATATTATAATATTTCATTAAAATTAATTCACTTTTAATATTTTTAGTATCAATCATTTTATTTTATTATTAACTAAATTATTAATGTGTTGGTGTTTCTAAAGAATTAAAAGTAATTATATCATATAAAAAAATTATCATAAAAAAATCATGTATCTTTCTATATAATATGCATAACTGAACATATGTTGTGTGTTTATATATCGAAAATATTTATGAATATTAAATGTAATAAAAGTTTAGTTCTTTATATTCATATAAATTTATATATATTTCATATTAAAATAAAAGTGGATAGTAATTCCCATATTTTAGAGACATTTTTAATGAAGTTATAAATAAACTCATCCAAAAAATTCAATAATATTTTAGGTTATTTTCACTCTTATTACTCTAGTTTAACCCCTTGGTAAATCCATTTTTACCTTAATCATGATAGTTAATTAGTTACTGAATTCACTATTTATTTTTGTCACAAAATAAGATTAATTTTGATATATTATTAATATTTTTACTGAAATTTTTATATCATTTTTTCAAAATTCCTTTCACATAAGTGGAACAAATAAATTTAAAGTTAATCCTACCGACATAATTAGAAATCATATTTTTAAAGTGAAAATATTCAAAAGCTTACAATATTTTTATGTCAAAATTAAATATATAAAATATTCTAATGAATTAAATTGAATTAATGGATATAAAATTTAAATAATTTTAATTTACATTAAATTAAAAATATAATTTAACATTATAATTAATTTAAATGAAAAGTCGTTTTTCAATTAAAATTTATTATTTTTCACTACTCATCAAAAAATGGAACTTCACTAAAAAATACAAAACAATCCTAATATAATTTTCAAATACCATAGTAAAAACAATGTTTATTTTTTTGAATAAATATTATAATAGTTTTAAAATTTATTTTTAAATTATGTGCACCAAGCACGACTAACCCGTATTTTTGAAAAATATTGTTCTTCCGAATTTTTTTAGACGATTTTTATTTTATTTCTAATCAATTGATAACTAATTAAAATTTTGTAACACACACATATATATGTTATTAATTTAATTATTCATATTTATTCCTATCATTCCAATGTCAATGTAATAACTATTTTATAATAATATTAATAATATATTGTTTTTCGGTGAAACTAGGTCTTGGTTATATCAAAAACTAAATGCAACGTTGTGTGTAATAAACCATATTAAAGAAATTGAATTATTTAAATATTATTATATCGTAACATCTTGGTATTTTAAATTCCATACAATGTTTGGTGTTGCGTTCCTCATACGCTATTGAAAAAAAAAACTATTCTTTTAAAATTTTGGGTAATTATAATATCTCCATCTTAAATAAATTTCACCCTCAAAATTTAATATTGATCTTATTAATCATGGGATTGATATCTGAAAATTACATTATATAAAATAAAACAATATAAAATGGTTTAAAAATAATCTCTTAATAAGATAGAAACAGAAGTAAAATGTCCATCCACAATAATCACATAACAATGTTTTCGAGTTAGAGAACAATTGTGGGAAATGAAAACATATACTTTGAATAGAAACCTAACACCCAAATAATGATAGAGAGTGATAGTGAACACTGATCTCAATAAATTTGGTTATCCAGACAAGTTACCTACCAAAATACCATAAAATAATTTGGTGTGAAAAGGGATGTTGTTATCATCATAAATAATGGTAATATGATACCATTTTATTTTAAAATCCTTTTTCAAAAGTGGATGAACATTCCTGAGATGATATAATTTATTTCATTCCATTTTATAATATCAATCTCAATATTTGGTTATTCCTTGATAAATTCCCACATCATCTATTACTCTAATAATTGATGATGAATTTGTTATGCTAGATGTGCAAATGGATCAAAATATATATTTTAGAATGTTAATTAATTACTTTTATCTCAAGTAGTGATTATAATAGAATGGCTAGAACATGTTATACAATATGCATAAATCCTAATAAAGTGAAATAATATGTTAATGATTAAAATATCATTCAAATTTGAAATTAAACCATTTTACAAAAGGTTTACATTTTACCCTCCAAAAGATTAAAATATATGACTTCAGAAATAAGGTCATTGAATTTCCAAAATGAACTTATCATTAATCAGGTCCAATGTAGATTGTACTATCAAATTTACATTACCATAGTAATCATCTATTTGTCCAAACATAATTATCTCAATATCAAGAATATATTAGGGGTCCTCAGTTATGTTTTTTCAAAGATTCTCATCTTTCCAATGAATCACTTTTCTTGGTACTATTAAATAGATGCTTTCAAATACATTTAGAAATAGCATAGTAGTAAAATAAATTTTTATTTCATAATTATTATGATTAAAATATCATCAATAAAATAAATTTATAGCATACTTATGAGATCTAAATACAAAAAAATAGTAATCATTCCTCTTCATTTTTATCAGTAGAATAAGAATGACCTTGAGTCCATAGCTTATTCTAAGTTATATTCCCTTTTTAATGGGGTATTTATTTCCATAGTTCCCCCATATCCTTATAGTATAATAATTTCAAATTTTAATTTTATTTCTCTCTATTTAAATTAAGAGTTTGGTGGACATTTTATCCCCACATATAGAAAGCTCTAATTCCATTCAAGAAGCCACCATGATGATTTTTTCTACAATTTTCAATTACATGGAAATCGTTCTTTATCTTTTTCCCCTTGTAATTTTTTATATGTTTTCATCTTCTAATATTGATTCCCATAGAACTTATATTACATAAATAATTATTTCTGTATCTTAATCATACCGAAAACTATTTTATAATATGATGAAAAGGTTTTATAGACTATCTCCCTTCAATGACTTAGCTAAATCCCATTAAATAAATGATTAATATTACACTCTGTGTTATATATGAAATATTTATAATACCTATATATCTATATAAAGGATTATTCATACCCCAAAAAAAAACTTGTTCCATTTTAATTAAACTAATTAATTATCTATTCATTTCAGTTTTTTGATCATGGGGGAAATATTTGTTAAAGAATGTGTCTGTAAAATATTTCCATTCCACAAGTTTAATATCCTCTTTCTTAATAGTCTTCTTGATCAATAAAAACTATTACAACTCAAAATTTACATGGATTTATATAACTTCAAATTTAAATAATATTCATCGCAAAATATAAAAAATCCACAACAAGACCATATAGGTATAATGTCTTTAGAAATTGGGAAACATAAACAACTTTCTCATAAGAAATCTTCATTTTCTCCCACTTATTTCATCATAACTAGACCCCCTTTTTGAAAAATCTTAATTAATAACCTTATTCATTAGCTTGGTAAAAGAATCATATGAAAGGGTGATATCATATACTTAGTACGAGTAAATATTGTAGATATAAATGATATCATAATCATAATACATAAGAACATAACAATTGAGAATCTTATCCTGCATATGAAAGATCTTGATATCATGCCATGGGATAAATCATGATAGTTTATATGAATCAACTAATGTAATCCTAAAATTAATAAAATAAGAAATGATGTTTTTTGGAATACACATAAGTAATTAAAATCATTTCATATTAGCCAAGTCACATTTCCTAAACCATCATAGCGGATAAAGTCCATTACTGAACTGATTCACTCCTTGTTGAAACTCTATATTACTCAACCTACATCATTTCCCATTCCAAACAAGTAAATCACATGAATTAACCAATGAATTAAAGTGATATATAGGTTACACTCATCTCATAATGAGATCATTAATACAAGTTCCATAAAAAGATAAATCATTCATCATAGCAGAACCCAAGAAATAAAATGGGTTTCTTAAACATCAATCCACCATAACATAATCCATGTAAGACAAATGGATTTCATAAAAATAATGAAATCATAAAAATAATAAAGTAATAGTAAAAATAAGGATATTATACTTGAAAAAAAACCCTATTAAATAATTCCATCTTAGATGGAAAATAATTTTTACATACCACTTGAAATGAATTATTGAGGAAAATATCCTTTTTTCTTCAAAAAAGTTTTCTCTTTTCCAAAATCAATGAAATTTTATAATAAAAGAATTTAATTTAAAATAAATATTATATATTTTATAGTAACATTTCTAGAAATAAGAAATTATATAGTCATAAAAATCCAATCATTTTGTATAAGTCAAAAAAATATTATTCTCATATTTTTGCCGGAAAAGTAAAAAAGTACCTCGTATCGAGTAAGGAAAAAATACCCCATCATAAAACATAATTAAAATTCACCAATGCATAAAATATAATTTAGTAAATATTATAATAATATAAATAATCTTCCATATTTAGTAAAAAGGAATGTGTATGATAAATATACCACGGTAGAGACTAACATATAAACAATCTCAAATAATAATAAGATTGTGAAATTATTCGTTACCTTTGATCCAATATCCGTTGTATATATCCAAAAAAATTATAATTATTGAAATAATTTCATTGAATTATTTTAGAATCATATTAATTTTTATGAGATCATATATGATCATATTATCTTCTTTTTTTTAGTACCATTTAATTGTTACTCGTTATTCAGATTTAACTACTATATGTTCTTATGCATGTTTTATCAAATAAGTTATAGTTATCCTTACTAGGTCATATTTATATCATTAAAAATAAGATTAAAAATATATATTCCATATTTATTCATTTTATAAATTTATATAATCATGCTTTTATGAATTTCATGATGAATTAATTGCATAACATCGTGGAGATGCTAGGTAGTACATACGCATGAGCGACGATATCATTCACATAATTGTTGAATGACATTGAATTGGATCATATATAATATTTCAGAGTTAATATAATGTTATATTAATCATATATATTCTTTATTTCCATCATTATACCCATTCATGTAAGTTGGTTGTGAAAATAGATTACACAACGGCGTGAAGACGGTAAGCCGTACGTACGCATGCATGATGATTTTGTTTTTCGTAGGATGAATAGAAGGTGGAATGAAGTTTTTTCATAATTATAATAAAATAAAATTATATAATTGGTATTTTATTTATAACATTATAATGAAATAACCCATGAAGAGTAAGAAGAATAAGAAATAAATCTGAATGAATTTGTAGGGGAGATCACCTCTTCTTCGACGTGCTTCCTCTAAATCTCCCCTTAGAGAACTAGAGTTTGTCTTGGAAGAAGATCACTAACTCTTGAATATTACAAGGGATGTTGATAATGGAAAATGGTATTTGATGGCTGATCATGAAGTTTCAAAGTGAAGTGAAGATGTTAGGGAGGAGCGACCCTTTTATAATATAGGTGAGGGGATCTTTTGGAAACTCAATAATTAATAATTTATTATAAATTCAAAACCTACCCAAAAACCTCCAAAATGTACCAATTTCAAATATGAGATGATATAGGGTTGTAATATCATCATGAAATAAATTTTGGACATGTTTTATATCAATTTAATTATTAATATTTTAATTAAAACATAGTTATTCTACTTAATTTTCAACAGGGGAACAAATATATTAATAATGTTTACTTATTTGACGTCAATGAGACCATAAATAAATACCTTATGACGTTTAAAACCACATAATAATTATATTAAATTTTTGAAAACGTTTTATAACTTTTAAATAATTTAATGACACATTATTTTCCAAAGCAAACAATAGTGTCAATTTTGACACTATTAAATTCATTGATTTTTAAATATATTAATATAAAATTTTAATTTATAAAAAATTATCTCATTATATTTATAAGAAGTCAATTACATATATAAAATTCATTATACCTAAAAATAATTCCAAATTATATTTATTTTAATATCTTTAATAACATTTTTCTCTTATCTCGATAATTAAAGTAATTACTACATCTATTTTCTGTAATTATTTAATATAATTAATTATTGAATAAAAATTAAAATTAAATAACATCATGAAGATAAATATTATATGTTTGATTATAATACTTGTAATAGATTTTATATTTTTGAAAATATTACATTAGAAATGTTATACTTTTGGAAACATGATTGTGACAGCTCTAACATCACTTTAAATAAAATAATACAATTGTCACAATCTCTTCTATAAGGATATAAATGGTCCCTAACTCAACCCTTGGATGTATATGAACAATATATACTTGAAAAATAATATTTGGTCAAGTTTTTGGGTCGTTTTATGGTTATAGGTATTTTAATAAAAACTATTTTATTTATTTCTCATCACTTAATTAATTTTTCCATCATCCAAGTATATGTATTTAAGGAAATTATTTTTTTCTAAAAATTAAAAGTAAGTTACCATGATAAATAAAAAATATTTATCTATAAAATTTGTATTTATAATTGATTTTTTCATCTGTAAGAACATATATAAAAATAGTTATTAAAATTTGAGTGAGAAATATTTAACTTTTCTTTAAATAACATAAATTAAATTTCCAAGTCCCATCCAACTGGCTTCCAAAAGACACAATTTTTACCCAAGGATTAATTATATTGAAACACATTCATCCAATGTTATAATGAAGAGTTTTAGAGTAATTGTATAATAGTATTATTACCCTTAATCACCTGATTTTCCCTTTTACCGTATTAATAAAAATTATCATAGTTAGTATTCAAAATGAACAAAAATAAATATAATGATATTTACATAAATTTTATTTAATGATTACAAATATAGAATCCAATTTTTAAAATTCACAATCCATAATTAACAGTAATTAATTTATATTTTTTTCTGTTGTAAGAAAGAGAGAACGAGTTTTTAAAAGTTAAAACATTGTAAAAGATTGAAATATTTTTACAATAGAATTCAATGTAAAATTAATGGTAATGGAATAAAATATATTGAATGATAAAAATATATTCTATTTAGACTTTAAAATAATTAAATATTATAATTTAACCATAGAAATTAGTTTGATGAAAAAATTTGTTTTCAATTAAAATCTAGTGTATTTTAACTATTCATTAAAACTTCAAAGTTATCATAAAAATATTATTAAATAATAAAAAGTAAATTTTTATATCCCGATTCCAAAGAAAATTCTTATGTTGTCATATAAATTTTATTAATGTGTCAAAATCATAATATAAATGGGGTTCACCATTAAAATTCATAAAATTTCCCTTTTGAAAAATATAGGTTTTTATACATCAAATAGTGGTTGGTTAAGACAAAAATATTTAATTAGATGAATATAAAAAATATTTTATTAAGTATATCACATATATATTTCATTAATTTCACTCAAAAATAGTAATTCACACAATTTATTTCCAAAAAACACAAAAAATATAGTTGATTTATTTTTTTCAAAAATAATTGACAGTGAAAGACTTTATCATAAATTTTCATAAGATAGTTTTATTTATTCATGATAACATAATTAATTAGTTAAAATGTTAATTTTATATTATGTTAATATCTTATTTCATTTAAACTCATGATTGGGTGAAATGAAAGGCATTAAAGAATTAAAATTATGTAGATAATTATTTTCATAAAAACATCTAGGTGTTACATTATTCCCCTGATAAATTCAATTTCTCCCTCAAAATTCATAAATTGGATAAAAATAGATTATTATATCTCTCCCTCATCATATTCGCATGTTCCCATGTAGCTTCTTTAAATTGGTAGTTCTACCACAAAAATTAAACCAATCGAGTGGTCTTGTTTCACAGAACTTTTTTATTGCGATCCAAAATCTCTATCTGTTTTTCTTCATAAGTAAAATATTTCTCTAGTGGTACAACTTCTTTGTTTATTACATGTGAAGGATCAGGTATGTAATTTCATAGGAGAGATACATGGAACACATTCAGATCATGAGTGAGATTTGTTGGAATCTAAAATCATTAAGCTACCTTCCAAATATAATCAATAATTTCAAAATGACTAATATACCTAGGGATTAGATTCCCCCTTTCTCAAAATCTCATTACTCTCTTTGAATATATATTCATAGAAAGACCTTGTCACAAACTTCAAACTCTAAGAATTTTCTTCAGTTTTAAACATAATTTTTTATTGAATCTAATCTTATTTTATGTGTTGTTGAATATATTTTACCTTTTTTTTCTATTTCAACAACAAGATCACATCCTAATAGATTTATTTCCCCAACATCATCCAAGTAAATTGGAGGTTAAAACTTATTTCTATAGAGGAATTCGTAGAGGTCCATTTGAAAACTAGAGTGAAAACAATTTTCGTAAGAAAATTCAAACAATTGTAGGTGTTAATCCCAACCACCATTTAATCCATAGAGAAATCTAAAATATTGTCTTATATAGTTTTAATTTTCCTCTTAGACTGATTTTCTATCTAAGGATGATAACGAGTGATGAAACATAACTATTTATCTAGAGACTGCTGAATATTTCCCCAAAACATTGAGGTAAACCTCAAATCTCAACTAGAAATAATGGAACACAGTAGTCTATGTAATCTTACCAGTCCCTTTACATATATCCTAGAAATATGATTAAGAGTGAAATCCAATCTAATAGAAATGAAGTGTTCTTACTTCATAGGTAGATCAACTATAACCCATTTAGAATTATAGAGAGGTGTCGGCTTTGTCTCTCTCAACGTTGTTGGGTACCATGTCCTAGGAGGTGATGAGCCTCACTTCGGCACCTCCCACCTCGAAGGAGGAGGGTCCCCTGTCATATATCTATGGGGATCAGACTCATCCATTAGTCCCTATCTAGAACCTTGATTGCTTCCCTTTTTTACTCAGATTTCTTTGAGCCCAAATGTTCCAAAATGCTTCGTAGGCCTCCTGCTTCTACCACTATCAACCTTGGAATTTACTGAGGTGTCCCACCTATTGAACCTGGCCTTAATTGAATGATTTAAGCGACGCAAGCCATTGGTGGACTCCTTTGACCACTAGATTTTTGAATAATGGGGTTTACTAGATTGAGCCACTATCTGTCTTCTCTACTCCAGAAACATAATGATTTGATTTGAATCTGAAGATGATATGATTGTCGCTTGATCGAGTGTGACTCACTCCTATGATGGCGCTCACTTCTTCCTCTTAAAATGATCAAAGTATTTTCATATGTAATGTGATTCCATAAAGATGTTAATTTGGGCATGTTTTCCATAACACCCACTTCCATTCCAAAGTCCCCCTCTTCTCCGGTTGCTTACAAACATGGTTTGGTGTTTCTTCTATATTAATAATCAAATATACGCGATGTTCCACCAAATTTCCCCAAGGGTATTTGTCAATGTATATGTATCAAAAGCACATGTTAAATAATTTTGGATTATAATGGGTGAATAATTTATATATAAGAATACCATCATATTCAAATCTGGGTGTGACTATTGTTCTTTGTGCAAGATGTTAGGGAATAATTTGGCGATATAGAGGCGAAGGGCGACGCTACATAGAGTTGTTTTGGATGTCCAAGTGGATTGTGTCTAGGGTGGTTCTACTGGTGTTGTTGGTCATCTTTTGGATATGTATGGTGTGTGGTCTATGAATTTCTATGTTGGTTCTGGTCAAGGGAATGGTTTGGATGAGGATAACCTGTGCTCAGGTAGAGTAAGGATACAAAAACCAGCAAAGGTATTACCTCCTGAACCCAATGTAGTGGAAATTTTCAAAAGTCTACAGCATTATTTGGAAATTACTCCAATAAACAAGACTATGGTAGGGGGTTCCCTAACTAGTGGAGAGGCTGGAGAAAATCTGGATATACTCAGGCTCTAGGGGACTCTGTTAGAGATGTTGGACCATCTTCTTAGGACGAGGTGATCCAAAATCCATGCACCTATTCAATGGTGGTGCATGTTGGAAGTAGAAAGAAATCTGAAAGGGTGATTCATCCCACTTGCGAGAGTAAGTCGAAGGTGGTAAAAGAGTGTGAGTATACTTCACATGGTGTACTCAAGCCAATGGATACCAAATAGGACACCAACTCAAGGAAGATATTGTCATGTATTGACATAAACAACCGTTTTGAAAGTTTGGGAAATGAGGGAGAGTTTGAGTGAAATTTTAAAAGTCCATTTGATGTTGATTCAAATGGAAATAGACAACCCTATAATGATAATGGTTTGTTAGGGGTGGTTAAAGGATTTCACATTCAAACACAGAAGAAAGGGAATAAAGAGAACAGAGGCCTTGGGAGCTATATTGTTTCATGGAAGCTAAGACTGAAGGGGTATCAAGACTACTACTGCATTCCTAGAATTATGGAGACCTAGTCAGCCAAAAAATAGGGGAAACTCAAGGATCTCGAGATCCATCAAGTGGAGGGAGAGGAGGGTCAGCAAGTCAAGGTCAACATGTCTCATGAAAAAGAGAATGAAACCTTAAAGGAAAGAGACCAACATGAGGAGACTCACTTGCTAATAGAGTATGAGGTTTGAGTGGTGGAAGTTGTTATATACCCCAGTGTGTAGTGCGAGGCATTGTTTACTTATGGCTTGAAATGCATGTAAGAATTGGATTTGGGAATGAAAATGGAACTCCTCGTGCATTCTGGGGAAGAAATGAGAAGTCTATTTTAGTGATCAAGGCTACGAGGGAAGATGTTGATCAAATGATGGGAATTTTAATCTAGGTGGAATCTCATAGAGAACAAGCCAAGTGGATTGAAAAGAAAGATAGAATATTGGTTAGAGGATTCAACATGGATAATATCAGAAAATATGTGTTCATGGAAACTTGGGATTATCTAGAAATACATTCTAAAGAAATTATAGAGGCTGATCTGGACTGTAAGGTTAGTTCCTTTCCTTGGAAACTATTTTGCGATAGAGATTCCAATCACCATAGTCTTGTGTTTAATAAGTCAGTAGTATCCTTTGAATTTTGATCTGATTTTCTATGAGGGTTCTCAATGACCCCTTAAAAGGATTGGAAAATAAAAACACTAAATTGGAGGATGTAGAATTATGTCCTTTATGTGTTATGGGAAGTATGACAGAAAATTCTATAGTGATTTTTCCCATTTCCATTCTGGTATGGGTAATGGTTATAACAAACCCTTAAGCTTATATCACTCAGCCTTAACGTGCTGACAAACTAAGCACTGATAGACATATTCACTAAAATCTCTTTTAATTTCATCCCACCAGAAATATGCTTTTTGGTCCATGTACATATTTATGCTTCCAAGATGAATAGAGAATGAATAATTATGAGCCTTATCCAATAGATCCATATTTAATTATGGTGTGGGATGAATAAAAACACGATCCTTGAACCTTATTATTCTATCACAATCAAGGTTTAATTCAAGAAAATTTCTTACCTTATTTTATAGTTTTACATATTCTTTTGGAACCTTTTTAATTATTACTTGTACAGATGGTTGAACATTCATTTGAGAAAGATAAGATTTATCCCTTTACATTAAAATTTCATGATTCAACCTATGAAAATCCATAAATATTGGATCTTTTGTCATCCACATCATAGATAGGCTAGAATTGTCCTTTCAACTCAAATCATATACCACTAGGTTTTCTTTCCTCGAGTGGTAATTTATTAATAAATCATAATATTTAATCAACTCTAACCATCTTATTTGATGCATAGTAAACTCCTTTTGTGTGAAAATATACATTAAAATTTTATGATCTATGTATATATAACACATTTTTCCATAAGGATAATGCCTCTAAATATTTTGTGAAAAGATCACAATAGGTAACTCCAAATCATGATTTGGGTAATTTTTCTCATTTATTATCAACTCTATTGAGGCATAAGATATAACCATATCATTTTTCATAAGAACACAACCCAACCCATTTTTGGATGCATCACTATATATCAAAACCCTTTATCCACTACAAGACATTGTGAGAACAATTTTACTTGCTAACCTTCTTCCAAGCTCTTTGAAATTCTATTCACATTTATCCTTCCACATGAACTTAACTACTTTTCAAGTCAACTTTGTTAGTGTATTAGATAATCATGAAATGTATTTCACAAAATGTCTACAATATCTAGGAAAACCAAGAAACCTTTAGATATCGGTTACCATTTTTTGTCTCTTAAAACATATAATAACTTATATTTTTGTTGGATCCATGGATATCCCCTCTCTTGAGATTATGTGACCCAAAAATGAAACTTTTTGAAGCCAAAATTCTCAATTGGTAAATTGTTCATAATTAATATCCTTACTCAGGGTATTTAGTACAATTCTCAAGTGATCTTTATTATCTTCCTTGAATTTAGAATAGACAATAATATCATCTATAAATACTATCACAAACTGATCAAGATAGTTTACAAAGACTATATTCATTAGATCCATGAATCTAGCTGGAGCATTAGTATGAGAAAAAGGAATCACTAAAAATTCATAGTGTCCATACCATGTACAGAATGCTACATCTGGTATTTCCTCCTTCATGTCCCTTAATTTATGATATACCAAACAAAGATCAATGTTGGAAAAGTATTGAGCTCTGTGTAGTTGGTCTAATAGGTCATAAAAGTAGGGAAAATGATATTTTTTCTTGATAGTGAACTTTTTAATTTCACAATAATCAATGAAGAGTCTCATTGATCCATATTTCTTATTAAAAATAGAATTGGTTAACCACAAGGTGATGAAATAGGGTGTATGAATCCATTGTCATGATTCTCTTGGAGTTGTTTCTTCAATTCCTGCAACTCAATTGGGGCCATTTTATATGGTGTCTATGAAATATGAATATCTCCTCGTATGAAATATTTTCAAAACTCAACTTCACAATTAAATTCATAACCTTGTAATTATTCCAGAAATACATCATAAACATCTTTTATAATGTGTGTATATTTTACTACGAGTTACCCCCCAACCATTTAAGATAAATAATATTCAATTATAGGAATCAAGAACCATAATATGGATGAAAGTATCACTAGATGGTCATATTCATCATCGCATCGATAGATGAACATAGATTGATCTAGAATATAAAATATGACATCCTTTACTGGGAAATTTATTTGATCATGATATAGAGAAATCTAATCCATTCTATGAATCACATCAAATTATACTATAGGAAGGATCACAATATTTTTATGAAGCACATTCCCACAAACTTCAACTGGAGAAGAGTTATAAACTTTTGATGTAACTATTATTACATTAAGTGTTGTCACATCTAACAAAACATCTAATTTTCATGGCAATTCAATGATACCCTTATATATTTATTCAAAAATAAAAGATTCAGGGGATCTAAAATCAAATAAAAATATTTCTACTGTAGAGTGGATTGTAATTGTACCTTTCACTACTTCATTATCATACTCCACATCAACGATAGTGATCACATGTGAACTTCAATTGACTTTGGCCTTAAGATTTTAATGAAATCGATCGTAATCAATAACCCTTGGATAATGTAATTTATTAGCATAATATCCCCATTTCCTTGCACATGTAGCATTGATGTGTAGGAGGTGCATTCTATGTAGCCTTTTCTTTATTCACATCATTATAAGTCGTTTTCCCATCACTTCTACATTCAATTGCCTATTGAACTTCTTTTACACACTTAGAAAATTTACTAGTCCCTTTAATACTATTTACTCTATATTTTTTCCATGCTTTGAGAATAAGGGAAAACTCATCTTCATTTTTGTGTGATATTTCAATTTTCCCATGAATTCCATTTTTCTATTCATATCAATCTAATAGGACTAAAGGGTTACTCCAATCTCCATCTCAACCATGAGATAAAAAATAATTAGTTACTCATAACTATTAATGTACCGTATGGATAATTCCCTTAGGAGGCTTGGTTTTAAAATATCCAAAGGAATTCATTATAATCTTTTTCCTTCCTTATAAGTGTGACCAAAAGCACCCACCCCTTAAGATGGGATCCAATTAAAAAGGTCGAGTCCTGAGGAAATATTATGAGGAAAATATTAAGGGGAGTTAATTCTTAACTTTCCATGTTTTCGGTGTCGTTTTTTCGTAAAGGTATACGGCGCATCTATGTTGTGTAGGTCTAATGTGTAGGTCTGCAGCGCAGCTATGTCACGCTGGTCTCCCCTGTAGTCTGGCGATGTCTATAAATATCCATGTTCCTTTGTGAATTTATTCACCAATAATCTCAGATTTTTATCTCTCATTGTGTTTCTCGCTCTCCCAGCCTTGTCATGTTTTTCTCTCACATAGTTCCCCTAAATGTTTTCAAGGTAAAACCATTTTGAGTGATGGAGCTCCACGGAAGGATTTCATTGAATGACCTACACAGATGACCTCATCAAAGGTATTATGTGGATAATTTCCTTTTCCAAATTTTTAAATACCTTGAATTTAAAATTTGAATATTCTTAAGTCAAATTTCAATCCTAATGGGTAAAAGTTTGTAATTATTTTGTAGAAAATGGCTCTCTTGAGGACCACAACTGAGGAAGTTAAAGCTCATCAAAATGAGATGATGAAAATTGTTAAACTGAATTATTATGACATTGTTTAGAGTACCCTCCCTAGTTTTCTTAAAGGATTGATTCCATACCAACATGGATATCCATGATGTCGCTATCTAACTTTTATGGACATGGGATTTTTCATGATTCCCACATTCCAGCTATTAGCAGATACTTTCTACTAACTTGGTTTCTTCAATATTCTAACTTTCATTGTGTGTGTATCACCGTAAAGGGTATTCCTATTAATGAGGGAAATATACATATTGGATGAATTATAAACTATAGTAGTTATACCCTTAATTTTAAAGATCAAGTTATCGAGCCAAGGCCACATTTTTATGATTCAACCATTCAGGCTTCAAAACAGATCAATCTAATGGTCAGAAGAAAGACTGGGACCTACTTTCTAGAGGAAGCGTTAAACCTAAATGGATGTGTGAACTTTTGGTATGTCGGACTCATGAATAATTTAGGAAAGAACTATCATTTGTTTACATTTATGAAGTTTTATAGATAGTAAAAAATTATCTTCACAAAAACTACTTCATTTTTGAATTTCTAAGACAAAGGAGTGTGAAAACAAATACTTTCCACGTAACACAATGTGAGGTTTCCATCGTCTTGTAGGATGTCTACCAAATATTTGGGATTCCCATTCTTGGAACGATGTATGATGAATTCATTCCACTAATAACAACATGGGGTGATGTTATTAGGACTCCACCATTGGGTAATGATTTATACAAAATAATACTAATATTTCTGAAAGAAAAAAAAATATATTAATGCAAGAGTGTGGATGGATGCTTGTTTAGAACTAAGAAATTGAGAAAGGTCATTCCTACAAACATCCTGCCATTTTCCCAACTACAGATAATCAGGGTATTTCAATCACTTTATGGTTCACCTTGGAGAGAGGTGACTAAAAACACTAGGGTTATAAAGTCACTTATGATATTGATGCAAATGTACACTTATCCGAATTCTATTCCATGTATCTAAGAATTTACTTTCTTCCAATATATGAGTCTGGTGACAATGTATGGCCAAGGAATTTTATTATTGTAGCCAAATTGGTGGATGTGAAATATATTGTGTAGTAAACCCTTGTACAAGTAAAATTCTATCATTCACTAATGCATTTTAACAATGATAATGATCCATTTAGACTTTCAAGAACATTTTAAGTGTTTTGGGATGGATTGTGGATAATTTTTCTACATATTTAGTGTTGAATTTAGTTAGAGTCCCTCATGGTCGATTTACCAAATTTTTTCAAAATGTTTCTAGTATTTAGCCATCAAACCTAAAACTTGATGTATTTTTGAGGGAAAGAAATGAATCTGGAGAATTTTTCTTCTTTTCTTTTGTTAACATACAAAATCAAACATTTGTTGATGATGTAAATGGAGAAAATTAGAGCTAAGGTCTTATATGATGGAATTCAGGGACATGGTGTTATCAACTAGGATTGATGGTGAAATTATCAACGAGGATTATGTATCTTATAGGATTGAACACCAGTTGAAATGTCATTTACAATCAAGAATTTTTCCTCCCATGTATGTTAGACATGAGAAACACCCAATGATGATGATGAGAATTAAAAATCATTATAACCTTCAAAAAATCTCTGTATAATATCCACCATGAATACTAAGGTAAGAGAAAAACTACCTCCAGCACCAAGGTGATCTTTTCATCGTCATCAGAAAGATATTCATGTCCCATATACTGATTCTTATAATGAAGAAGGGAGTCCTAAGGAGGAATTCCAATCAAATGAAGTTCAGTTTTCTCCAAAACCAACCATATCAAAACCGAATTATTTGCGGCCTTCATCTATTAAATATTTGGAAGGATTGACTTGTGAACTCAATGATGCATTGGAATTCCTCCAAATAGGATTTTGAATATATGATGTGTGTGACATTAAAGAACCATTTGATTTTAATTCATACAATAACCTAGATAAATTTTTAGAGTATATTGTGGAGTTAGAAAATATTATATATGCAACTGATGACCAATTCCCGGCCTCAAACGAGTATATGATATGATGGAATGAATGATACATTAAGGGGTAATTGTTCACTATGAAGAGGAATGGGAAATTTATGTTAATTATAAAAATTTATTTCCATTTTCTTTTGCCCCATTTTTTCTTCATCATTCATCGTCATTAATCTTGATGAGATTGAATTTTACAGCTTGAAATAAGAGAAGGAACCTCAGGACAGGTTCTCGAGTAACCAAGGTATAGACCTATAGGTTATCCCATTGTCAAATTATATTATCTCCCCAATTCTCTAGAACATTCTCCAGGAGAGAAAATCATGAATGGGTTAATAGAGAAATACAATCCTCAACGACTTATTCAGGTTTTTACTGTGAAGAGGATTATTTCAATCTCACCACAATCTTATGAAAAGAAACACAAGAGATTGTTCAGATTTTAATAAAGAGTAAGGATAAAAGTAAGTATTTTTGATTTCCTATAGTATAATGATGTTGTAGATACACCTTGGTTACCACATTCTACTTCTCATAGGATCTTCCTCTCTCTCTTATCTTAAGTGATTAAAAACCGGTCCTTCGAGAACAGAGAAGGAAACCCATGGAGAATCATAGGTTCATGTTGATGAATCTATTACCTTCCCTAGAAAGGTACCAAGAGAGACAACTGCATCTATTTCTATTTATACCGATAGATAAATAATCACATTAATGTCGAATTTATTTCTTTTGAGTATCAAATGATTTTTATGATACACTTATCTTCATAAAATCATTGATTAGTTTTTAGTGAAAATGGATCCAGCAATAATCAATGTTAATATTCCTATTTAACTTCAAGGAAGGAAAGAGGATCCTAGGAAATCTGAAGTATAAACAAGTGTTGATCCTAAATTGGAAATACCTGATGACATTGCACCATTTTAATAATTTACATAACAAAATGTCGTCAAAGCCAATTTTGGTATAGACCAATGTTTGTTGGATACCTTAAATGGTGAGGATTCTATAACATTAAAAGTTGCATACACAAAAATTATGGATTCCCCTAATCCTTAAATTTATATTACAAGTTCTGTCAAGGAGTTTGGGGAATTCAATTAGGAATTTCAAGGATGTACGTTATCATTCTTTCATTTTCTATACATAATTGTTCTTCTTTTACTGGTACTTCACATCAATGTTCAATGTATGTAGCTTTCCTATAGAGAATGTTGTGAAGGCCATTCAAGAATGGGATATTCCACTCTAGCCTCATTCATCTATGGCTATAGAAATACCAACCGAGATACACATGTTGGGAGATTCTCTAGAGCCTATGATTTTGGAAATTGGGAATATTCAAGAGAATTCCCCTCCCTAAGAAAAATTTATTCAAACTATAGAAACTAATAAAACAAGGGATGATTTTAATCAAGAAAACTACTTATTATTGGGTAATTGTTATTGACTAGCGAGATCATGATCCATCTATTATATTCATTTTAAAATAGAAATGATTAAATTTCACCATTTAGGGATATCTGATCCCAAAACTACATCTAAAGATGAAACCTCTACATTGGATCTTGCATCAATAGAAGGTGAAGCATCCACTACTCTAAGAGAAGAAGATCATGCCACATCTCTTGGTGATTTTATTCAATAGTACATTCTTCCCCATGGTAGTGACTTGGATTCTGATTTATAGATACTGTTTTCTCTGGGCATGGCGTAAAAAAAGACATGGAAACAAGTTTGGAAGATAATATCAGAGAAGCCTTTGGATTAGCTGCCCTACCATTTTGGGAAACAACCATCACAATTTTCATATTAGTATTTTTTGGATTTAATTATACCCCAGTCTATAATACAATGAAAGAGACCATTCACCGATGGGATAAAGAACATAAGGTGCAGGAAGATCTTGAAAAGTCCAAATGACTTATTAATGAGGAATTTTTTCAAGATACAGTAGCTGAGGTAGTGGCCAACCATAGAAAAAGGTCGCATAAGTAGGCCAAAAAATTATGGTGGAAATGAAGGATATAATGCTTCTTCAAAAAAAATCTGGATGTTTTTTGCAACAGGCATGAGAAATTGAATCAAGAATTGGATGAAACCCCATTTGAAGTGATAAATTATTTTCAACTATAAAAGAATAAATTAATCTAGACGAGGTGGTTGATGTTGCTCAACTATCTCAACATCAGTAAGTAGCTGATAAATCTCATGAAGATGTTAAAAGATGAAGATTCATGCCCAAGTTTTCTTTTAAAACAAGATATAGAGGTTCCAATATATGGTTGATCCTCTAGTTTTACCATATAAATGAAAATAATTTTTTCTCCACCCATATATGTCTTAAAAATTTCATTCTTTCTGTAATTTCAAAATCAAAGGTGCTTTTTATAACACTAATCATTTATTTTAGATAATCATAATTATAATAATAGGAATGGGGTGCTCAGAATTTTCTATTTAATCCAATGGGCCTACTGAGGATAGTTTGATTTTTTACTTGGGTTATTTATTCGAACCACACAAACATTGTATCTTTTTTACTTTTGTTTGCCCAATATTTCCTAAACTATAAAAAATGTAGGACTAGCAAGCTAAGACTAGAATTTTGTCCAGGGTTCCCTTTGAGGGTTTTCAACCTGGTGAGTACTATATATCCTTCTATTGGATGTTTAAATTAATTCATGTCAAAATAATAAATCTATTGTTTAAGGCCGAATATCTTTGACCATAAATTTTCCGATTGGATCCCAAACAAGGCTTTGATGTTTGGGAAGGTCCCGAAATTTTTCAGATACTCCCAAGGGTAATCTCAAGTCATGATTTTTTATGTTCACCAAATCTAAAATTTGAAGTTTAGAAATAGAGAATGTATCTTTTAATAATAATGTTACTATTGCCTTAAAACCCTGTTATAGGGGATGTATTATGCAGGACCAACTAGGGCATATTCTATATAACCAAACAATGGAATCCATTGACTAACAAGCCCATTATATAGGAGAATTTTATTCAAGGACAATTGGGGCATGTGATGCATAGTTAGGTAAAGGATATATTACAAATTCTAACATTCTTATTGCATATACACAAAGGGATTTAGGATTTGGATGTCTCAACTCCAAAATAGATGGAGATAATTGAGAATTAAAGGTCCATCTGTGCCAAAATAGGATATTAATGTGTAAAATCATTCCTACATGAATTTGATATATATATATGAAGATTTGTAAAAATTTTCTACAAAAGGAACTTTCTGATATTATGTTGTGCTGTTTAAAGTCATGTAGCAAGGAAATCATGATGTGCAGTTTCAAGTGATGATACATGGAAATTGTTTTTTGCAGTTTCAAGTCCTGCTTCAAGGAAATTAGAGGCATTTAATTTAAGGTCTTAATATTGGGACAATGTTTTATGTGTCTCCAATTTCTTGATAATTTGTCTGGAAACATACTACCATGTTCAGGTATAGAAAAGAAGATTTGTAAACTATGATTTTGGAATTTATGGATCTAGAGAATGGAATTGGAAAACGGCTAATTGAATTTGAGTAAGTATTTTCCAAGAATGAAATTACCATTATTTGATGAAATGATTATAGGGGTTGTATTATATAGGGACAACTGGGGCATATGATTCATAGCGAAACAGTAGAATTTTTTGATTTATTGGAATATTATATAGGTTACTTATGTAAATACACTAAGGGGAATATACTGCATATTCAAGGAAAAGAGATCTTGGGTATCAAACATTATTTTGCAAAAAACTAATGAAAGTTTATGGAGATAAATTTTTTTCAAATAATAGCGTTTGATTTATGGAGAAATACCTAAATATAGAAAGAGTATTTCCAATCATAATTTCCAAAGAAAATTAGGAATTAGTTCTCTATGAAGGTTTTCCCAAATGTAGGAAGTATGGTTCCTGTAGTTTTATGTCATACGGCTAAGAGAAAAATATTATTGAAACCATGGATGATATGGGGTCAAATTATCCACGGTTGTTTCAATATTCTTTGAAAACATGGAGAAGGAAAATGTGTAAACCATGGTCTTAGAGAATTTATTATCGAGATAAAGGTAATGGGATAAATATACATGGATGAATGCATTAAGATATAGATTCATATATATTTTTTCATCAACATTTTAATGGGAAATAAAATGATTTTACCAAGAATGAGATTACCATTATTTGAAAAAAAACCCATTTTGGGGGATATATTACACAGTTCCTACTAGGGCATATACTGCATATCCAAAAAGTCACAACTTTTGAATAATAGGACAATTATATTGGAAAATTACGCAAGGCCACTTAGGAGAACATACTGCATATTCAAGTAAAATAGCTCTTAGTTATTAGGAATTCTACCACTAGAAACTGAAGAAAGATTATTATGATCTAAAAGTATTTGAGATTAAGAGTATGAAATATGAAAGGGGTGATGCTTAATGTATAGGATAAATATTTAAATCAATATTGGCCATGAGTTTGGAGTACCTTATATAGACCTGACCCATATGTACAATTGAAATACATTTTGTTTCCTTGGTGGGCTCTCTAAGTGGAGGACCCTAAATGAAAACTCCCAGATAGATTGCTAATTAAGTGTGGAAGATAAGTAAAAAATTATCCTATGGTTGGGACATGGAGTTAAGGCCTAGTTTTTACTATGCATATCAATGGGTTGAGAATCAATCCATACATAGTTATTTGGTTACTTCATAGTTTAATGTTATGTAATAAGGAAATTATGTTGTGTAGTTTAGAGTGTTGCAGTAAGGAAATTACATGATTATGCCGTTAAAAGGAATATTGCAGCTATACTAGAGAATATAAACTAGGTGTCAGTATGTATATTGCTAAAGAATTAATCATGTCGCACATAGTTCTTGATGTTTTTTCCTATATAAATCACATTTTTACACGGTGAAGAGGGATTTTGTTGTGGTGTATGGGCCCAAGATTTGAGATCTAGGTATCTTTATGTATTTCCTTATTATGAGAATCAATCCAAATATAGTTCTTGTGAAAATACATCCCCACACAAATTTATTTTGATGTGAGATACCAGGATTTCGATCACATTCCAGAATAATGGATAATCTTAAGACACATGTTGGTATGGAGATCGAACCTTATATCATAGAAGAGTACTCTATATAGATTTGGTATATATATATATATGAAGAAATATGGAAATAAATTTTTATATCATTGTGCCTAGGACTATGATTGGAGATACATGCATCTCTACATATCCCATCAGAATGAGAATCAAGTCACACGTAGTTCTAGAAATGAGGTCTCTATGAAAATATGATTCAAACATATGGAGAAATGGAACTCATGGGCCACTAAGGAGTAGAAATAATGTGAGTAACTCTTATGCATTTAAGCTATTCAATATTTAAAGAACCACAAAGAATACCAATTTTCTATATCTTATGGAATTTATTTACATCATATGAAAGAATACATTAACCATATAGTTTAATGTCATATAGCAAGGAAAAATGATGCCATGCAGTTTAATGTCATGCGACAAGGAAAAAGATGCTACAAATTTTAATGTCGTGCAACTTGGACACATATGGTTGTTATGTAGTTTAATTTATTGCAATGAGGACATTACTTAATATGATTACACAAAGTAATTATCTTTGAATCATTAATTGGTTGAAGTTTTAATAAGTTATCTATCCATTTATATTAGGGAATTAGATCCATTAGAGTAGACCTTAGGTATAGAATAAGGACCTTCCCACTTTGGATTAAGCTTTTGAAGCTTCTTTACTGGTATCGTTGGAGTCTTGAAAACTAATACTAATTCTCCTAGAAGAAATTTGTGGAGGTTAACTTTCATGTTTAAATGTCATGTTATTCTATTCTTGTAGACTTCCAATTGATGCAATGTTTGAAATCTCTTTACGTCTAATCGTTCTATATCATCAAATCATTTTTGAGACTGCTCATCTTTAGATAAATGATCACATATGGAAACTTGGTGTAAAGGAAATTGAATTGAAATAGGAAAAAATACTTATTTTTCATACACTAATGAATATGGAGTTTCCTGAGTGGTAGTACACATAGTAGTTCGATAATCCCATAAAGCATAGAAATGTTTTTCAGTATAGGATTTCTTATATTTATCATTAACTTTTTGGAGTATATTATATAGGTTCTTGTTGAAAGACTATATATGTCCATTTTCCACAACATGATAGCTAGATTAATGGTTGGATTTGATATTTTCTCCTGATATAACTTCTTTACCTCAAAAGAATAGAAATTGGAATTGTTTTCCATTAGTATGGTATGAGGGCCACCAAATCTGGTAATGATATTTTCTTTGAAAAATATAATAGTGATTTTCTATCGAATTTCATTGAAATGTATTTCTTCGACAAATTTTGAGAATAAATAATTTTCAGTATGAATATACATAAACTGATTATCCATACGTACATGATAATTTCCTATTACATCCATTCCCCATATATAAAATTGCCAAGATTATTTAGCTATGTGTAGAATCTCTAGGGTTTGATAAATGATGTTGGGATGCACATGGTATAAGTGACACATCTTGGTGAAATATGTTCAATCCCACATCATTAAAGGCCATAATTTTCTAAGCATTCAAATTTGATTAGAAATCCTATTCCCATACATCTGACCACCACAAGCTCCTTCATGTAATTCTTTCATGGTAGATACAATTTATTCTTATATAATACACATGAAGAGAACTCCATAAAATCCTCATCTGTAGAAGACCTTCTAGTGATATGGGCTATCATAAAGATTGAAATTGACCACTCTTCATCATATTTAGTCTATCCTAGATCTATTAGTTGGAAGTGTTCCGTTTTGAAGGTATTCCATGATAGGTGTCATCCATCATATAGAATGACCATATGGGTTGAAAATAGGAATATTTTCATTATTTTCCTCCATTATAGTTTGAAAAAAATGTGAAACTACATGATTATTGGAAATACTAATGATTATCTCTTCCCAATTTAGATCTTCCAGGGTTGTGGTTGTATTCACCAATGCATCAGCTTGGTTATTTTTTTATCGTGGGAAATAGGAAAATATTGGATCTAATGGAAATTCATCCCTTAACCCTATTAAATAATTACAAAATAGATTAACTATTCTTCTCTAATATAATAATCCCCATTGATCCATTTTATTACCAATTTTGAATCACCTTTCACTTTCTGGTGGTTCACTTGTACCTAGAGTACCAATTCTATTCCTGTAATGAGAGCTTGATATTCTACCTCACTCTAGGTACCAACATTTAATAACTGCAATTAATATGGTAACTCTTCTTTTTTATGGGGATACAAGCACAATTCATGAACCAACTTTGTTGTGTTTAGGTTTTTCCATTATCTTCCCCATTAGACTTCTGAAAGAACCATCAATGAATATTTCCCATTATTAGGGATATCTTGAATTGAGATGATTTCTTCATTAGGAATTTCAGTATTCAAAGATGTCTCTTATGTAGATGGGTGTTCAGTAAGAAATTATTCCAAGCCTTGGTATTTTATTTCTTTTTGAGGAACAAACTAGATATCTAATTATTGTAAAATAACTACCCACTGTTCCAAATGTCCTGTTAGCATAAGATGACTAAGGATAAATTTGAGCTTGTTTTTGTGAGATACCAAGTGAACCTCATGATGTAGCAGGTGGTTCCTAAGTTTCTAAACTATAATGATTAATTCCTGGCAGCACTTCATGATACTTGAATATCGATTCTTCATGTCATACATGGTTCGACTGAGATTGTAAAGGCTATTTTCATTCCCATCAAAATTATTCTGTGTAAGGAAGGAACCCAACGCTTGATCTAAATCTATCATATAAAGAATAAGTGGATTTCCCTAAACCATTAGAATTAATACTGGTGGACACAAGATATATTTCTTAAGCATATGAAATTTATCTTGGCCATATTAGGTCCATTCATATGTAACTCTCTTCTTCATTAATCTACTGAAGGGAAAACACTTGCCTAAAAAATTTGTGATAAATATACAAATATAGGCCAAGTGTCCTTGATTAATTCTTAATTCCTTAAAATCTTGAGGATTTTTCATTGAAAGGATTTATTTTTTCTTCTCGATGTCAACTTCAATGCCCCGCTGGCATACAAAAAAACTGAGAAAGTTTCCCAAGGTTACCTTGAAATTAAATTTTAGTGGATTCATATTCAAATTATGTTGACAAAGTTTATTGAATATGGTATCTAGATTTTTTAGGTGATAAAAAAATTGTTTGGATTTAACCACTAGATGATCTATATAAAATTCAAAAAAAATCTCAAGAAGGATTACATGATATGGTTCATGGGAGGTTGATACATTGCACCAGCATTTTTTAATCCAAAGGGTATTACCTGATTGAAAAATATTCCTTGAGGGGATATAAATCATTAGATTCCTCATCTACTATGTCCATTTGAATTTGGTTATACCCAGAGTATCCATCCATGAAGGAGAGATATTCAAATCCAGCTATTTCATCAATCAAATGTTCTGTGATCAGAATATGAAAGTCATCATGGGGACACTACATATTAAGATCTCAAAAATCAATGATAACTATAATTTTCCCATTCTTCTTTTTCAGTAGGATAAAATTTTCCATCAATTTTTGATACCTCTCCTCCCAGATAAAGTTATCTTTGATAAGCTTTTTTACTTCAGCATCAATTTTAGAGGCTTGAGTTGGGTGCATTATTCTTGCTACCTGCTTAAATCCTTGATGATCTTTTGGAAATCCCAAAGGACGGGTAGAAATGTTAGGTTCAAGGCCTCAAATTTATATTGAGGTCCAAGAAAATACATCTTTATTTTTCTTTATAAATTATGTACACATCTCTTAGTCTTTTGAAGTCATGGCCACAGTAATTATAGAAAGGTGTGGATCTTCTTATGTACCCATATTTATTTCTCTGAGCACATCCACAGTGGAGGCGATGCCTTCCAAAAATATTGGAAGGGTGTTCTTGAGATCTTATTATTATTATTTCTTAGGTGTCACTTCTTCTGTTTCATCTTTAATGGTTGGTGATGAAGAAAAAATTTCAGAGCTTGGTGAGGAATCAATATATGAACATCCTGAAGAATAGAAAACCATTTCTCCACCTACTGATAATGAAATGTCTCTCTGGAATATAGAAGGGAGAATGATGGTTTGGGAATCAACATCATTGTCTTCCTTTATTAATTTGACAAATTATTCTAACATGAATGATGAAGCAAATACTTTATAATGTTTGGTGGATGAGATGAAGACATCTCTGTTCAATCTTTCATTATCAAAAATTTCTCCGATGTTGTCAGGCTCGATTACCACCACTGACATTTTGGAAGTCACTAGATAGTTATTGGATTTGGGTCTATCCATTCAATTTGATTGATAGGAAACACAAAATTTATACTCAGATGTTTGAATGGGTTATTCAAGATCTTTTCCTGACCATTCAGAGCATTTATTCTTCTTACATATTTTTCCGTGTACCTTGTCCCCTTTTTGTGATAGAATTATACCTTAATATACTGAGATTCAAACATTTCAAAGGGATACTTTTCAACAAGATATTCCCCAATTTTACCATTGAATAAATACATTACAAATTGGTGATATGAAGAAATAATGGAAGTAAGTTATGTAGCAAAGGCCATCCAAAAAGAATGTTGAAAGTTGTGTCCTGTCAGATTACCATGAAATCTGATAGAAGATCCCAAAACTGGGTTCATAGAATAATATCTCTTAGTGGTTCTTGTTCGTTCTTTTCATATCCTCGAAACATCATAATGGAAGAAGATAAGCCATTTTGATGAGATCCGATCGAAGAAGTGATTGGATGGGAATTAGGTTGAATCATGATCCATTATCAATGATGGATCGTTGAATGTCTATATCATTAACCGTGATAGAAAGATATAAGGTCCTGATCTATCCATGTACAACATCATCCTCATCTTGATATATAAAAGATCTAACTACATGAAATTCTTCATGATCATTCTCTATATGGTAATCCTCAGTAGCAACAACCTTTGTTTCAAACTCTTGGGGACTGAACAAACACTCAATATAAACTTCTTGAAAATCTTTTGACAGATTCAAAGAATACAAGAATGATAACTTGTCCAATACATAGTCTAGCAGTTTCAAAACATCATACTTCTGGTCTAGAGGTATGTGCTTTCCAGAATGGAGATTCAGTTTTTCATGCACATTCAATGTTGATTCTCTTAATGTAGATATACTATGTGTTGGGATAGAAGATGGAAATAATTCTACTCTTGGTAGATTATACTTACCAGTTCTATATATTTGCTGATAGGTGGTTTTATAGCCTCTAATAGGCCTTCCAATATAATCATTTCTGAGATGATCTTGTCATGTGTGGGAGAATATGCTTATTCTTGTTGATCCGGCTAAATGGCTATCCCACGAGTTCCTGCTACATAAAAGGTTTAAGTAGGGGTATAGTTAAAATAATGGTTTCTAGAATATACGTATCTTCCCTTGTATCCTAGCCCTTGACTTATCCCACTAGTTCCCTAATCAGTTGTAGGGAATTCATGTTGATAACTGAAATCATCAGTTACATAGTGGTCCGTTAAGTGGATAATGTTAACAGAACCAAAACACAATTCTTCATCTGATGAAGAATCTTCTGACTGGTCAGTTCTTGTTTTTCCATTTGGTGATTCAGTACCTATTCCTCTGACATAGATGTCATGAACTCATCCAAATTCAAGGACAACATTGTACTTAACATGAACTCCTCTTCTTTTAACTGATATTTATATTTCTTATCATGTCACTTCTTTTAAGATTCGCCTTTCAAGGACTGATCTTTTGATTATAATGGATTTTCTATAGAGGTAGTAGAATGTGGCATAGTCTGTTATTTCAATTGTGTCTATAGAATTGAATGAGTTCAGTTGATTGTTTTCCTGACCAACTAATCATTATACTTCTTCATGGTTTTTATTTTTTACTTCCTTCCATCCAGCTTCTTCCTTTGGATCAGTATCAATAACACATGCTACTTGCACAGGTGAATTTTTTAGTTTTATTTGTCAATATTATACCATTATTAGGAGGCCTTTGAAATAAAAAATCTCCATAATGGGATATTCGAACATTTGAGGAAAGGATAAATATTTTGGGAGATATTCATGTCCTTATTTATTTATTTTTTTTGGAAATGGAAAGGGAACTAAATTTTTTTCAAAAGCTAAAATGAAGTAACTGGGGACCTTTTCACTTTTAAATGAATAATTTTTCTTCTTTAACTCCTAATATTGTCTCTACCTTTTATGTTTTGATCATTTTGACAAGGCAGTTTTTGCTGCTGATGCTCAGGAGGTGGAGCCATTTGGTATGATGAAAGTTCTATAGTAGAAACAGGTACTGGTGCTTGTTTGAGTGTGACTATAACAACCCTTTATTTACATATTCTCTATCCTTGAGCTAATATGATTACAAAATATTTATATTTGGTTTCCACAATATAATCCTCCACTTGATGGTCTATTGAATAAATGTCTTGAAAACCTCATATGTGTTTTATAGGGATTAGTGGTGTGTGTAATTTATCAAGTAGATTTTCCACACAAATTGGAATCAAATATTCTTGATGGATCGGTAGATTTAAGGAATATGTTAATTATTCCCATCAAGAAATGAAATGAAAAATTCTTTTATTATCCTTTTTTTGAAATTTGTAAAATCTAAAAATTTTGTTTTCGACACAGTTGACTTGAATTGGAAAAAGAATTTCTGATGGAGGTCATCCCGTCCAGTAATTGATCAAGACTACAAACATGTATACTGGGTAATGGTTGTCCCATGTAATGATTGCACAAATAATCCAATCACTAATGCATCTTGTTGTTGAGGGGTCCCCACCATGGGATCACAGTGATAAAAAATGTTTTATGTGCTTTCCCAGATCTCCCAAACCATTAATGATTGCAAATTTGGTACTCACAATTTTTTTTCAGGGAGTGATTAGATCTACCCATTTGGGGTAGGCTTTATTTTATGATTTTTCTGCTGCATTTGTTTCTTCCACAGCTTACAATAGAGTTTTTAATGCCTCAATTATATTCAATAAAATTTGGGGAATTTCTAGATGAGATGGGCCCCATACAGGTAGGGTAGCTAGAGTTTGAAGTGGCGTGACTACTGGAAAAACCACTGGTGGTGGTTCTATTGATAATTTTCATTGAAAACCCATGGGGACTGACCTATAATGATGTGTTTGATCCTATTATGGATATGTAACCAATAGATGGAATTCATTATACACTTCTGTCATGGCAAAAAACCCTCTTTGTTGAGGAGTAATTACTGGATGTACATGATGAGGATTCGCTTGTAGAGCATGTCTGGTCAGAATGTTCTTTCGCAGTAACTATCCATTGAGTCTTTTCAACTGATTCATCTCCTCCACTTTCTAGGAAACTTATTCTTTAAGAGAAACATATTGACCTTCACTATTGGAAAAGTGAGACATTATATGACCATTACCTATCCCCTTGTTATATGCCTTTAGAAGAGGTTGAAGTTGGTTACTTAAGTGAATACCTAGATTCTAGGTAATCCTCATATTTCAAGTATGCACACATACTTCATTTTCTTCAGTTTTTATTTTATTGTGAATAAGAACTTCATCATCCAACTCCCTGGAACTCAACTCATGTTCTGGAGGATCTTCCATAATGGTATTAATGGAATTCACTGATTCATAATGAATTCATGGCATTCTGTCATAATAATTTTTTGATCATCTTCATATGTGCCCTCCTTAAAGCTGTGTTATCCTATATGATGATTTTCTAGGAACTGTTTGATAGATAGTAACCTGAAAGAAATCCTTATATAGTTCATTTGTGAATTCACTTTTTGGATTCCTCCCTAATCTGTAGAAAACCGACTTCCATTGAGGAGGGGATTGTGGATGTGAAAAATCCATCATCTCTACAGGCTAAGGATATTCCTATTCATCTTCTTCAAAAATTCGAACAATATTTGATTAATTCAATGGTAGTGTTTAAAAAAGGAACTGAGACCTGCAAATAGGGGTGGTTCCTGAACTATTATGGTTGATATTATCATAACTACTCTTTTGATTTTATGAATTCTAGTTTGGGAATTGGCTGGATGAATTATTCAACAACCACTTAAATTGCCTGTTTTGGATGAACGTTTTTCTTTTTAAGTCATTTTTGCAATCTGATGGCTAACATCCTCAAAGAAAGAGGTCTTATTAATGTTCTCAGAAGCTTAATGCAAAATTATCTATACATATTTTTATCTTTAGGCCTAACTTTGATGATATCTAGTCAAGGTATATTCTTGAGCTAGTCTTTGATTACACACAAAATCTATTGATTATTTCCGACCATGGAAAATAACATTTTAGGATACAAATTTTGGAAGGTTTTTCTATTTTTGGAATGTATTTAAATGAAATGCTCTGTGTGCACCCCATCCTTTGATATGATCACTGGATAGGGTATCAATAATTAATTCGTGTAACCTCTTTAGTGCTTTGAGATATGCACGCTGAAAATATTCTTGCTACTTCTCAACATTTTGATGTTAGAAAACTGAGAAAGACGCAAAGTAAACATGGCACCACGACCCTTCTATTACCTTTACATATCTTTGATGTTTGTCATAAGGTAATACTATGGCATTCAAGTGATGAATATTTCTCCATATGTTTAGATGAATATCATGAATGAAATATTCTGATATCAATTCTAGAATGTTGTATTGAAAGGTTTTCAAAGGCCATAACATTACTGGTATTTCAACCATTTTTAGTTATTTTCTCATGTTTAACATATCTTCCTCATCTTTTTCTAGAGGTTTCTCAACTTAGCCTGACTAGAGTGGACACATCTCAATTTTTTATCACAAAAAATAAGATCATTTTTTCCTATGCTATATTAGATGAAAAATGACTCAAGGGAGGTATGAGAATGACTGTCACCTTGGGCTATCTTCTAGTTGAGAAAGTATTTCACCTATTAGTAGAAAGGCATTAGATATGACTGGACTTATGTTATCATGTGCCTCAGGATGATAGAGCATTTTAAAAACTACATTTTCAATTAGAGAATAATCTTGACAATGCGAAATAATACAATGGTGAGAACATTCACAGTGAATGCCATCATGGGTAGGACCACCATAGTGTATTATAAAAAGGGATAAACCCACTTTCTCCTTCATCTTCTTCCACATAGAGGAGGGTTTTTATTGCTCTCATCTAGAGATTGGTTCCCAAAATTGGATGAATTTTTATGAAGCAAGTTTTCATGAAGATGTATCTGATGAGGAACTTTAGAATTACTATTAATTGTCCCATTATATAGTAATAGGAGCATAGGATCTTGATAATAAATAGATAAATTTCCAAGTTAATCCATAACTCTAGCATTAAGATGAGCCAAATCGCATATTGAATATTGATTTTACAATTTTTATTTTCAAGAGTTATTATTAAAGGCTCTTTTACATGTCGTTGGGGCCACCTGTTGAGAGAAGTGGTTATCATGGGAATGTATATGTGCTTACCTTTGATTGGTCCTTAGAATAGGCTGATTATCTCTTATTGGAAAGGGTGTATGTTCCCAATACGATTATCTGTATGATATGGTGAAGTATTCCCCATAAATATCATTGATTGGAATAGAGGTGTGTCTATGCTTCAGGATTGTATGCTATTGAGTCATCCCAGGTTTTGGGGACATAATTATGTGCTCATCCCGCTGGTACTATAGATGTTTCTGTTATGATATTCTGCATGGTTTCAGAATACAGGTAGGAATATTTGTATACTCTTTAACCATTGTTAAATTGTGTTTGGTGACTTCAATGGATAGAATGGGAATATATGTTAATTATGTATTTGGAGTAGGTGTATGTTCCTTATCATATCATCTCTTTCTTATAAGTGGATTCTGACAGTACTCATGTATGGGGGAAGAGAGTTGATTTTGCCTCAAGTTTGTCATCAGAGGTTTCTGTCTGACTTCTTTCAGTGTGGTGAAATGAGACTATTCATTGTCTAGAAGGATTCTAGAAGGTTCATGTTCCTTCTAGAGGTTTTTTCTCAAGAATTTTCTATTTAATTCTTTCAATTCTGACAGATGGGACTGCTGGCAGGATTGGTGAGTGCAGGTAGGTATATGTTCCTGCTTACAAGTTGCCACTTTATTTGATTGGAGAGATTTTTTGAATGTATCAAAATGAGTATTCTGATTGTATAATAGTTTTTTATTAGTTTTATATGCCCTATCATGGAACTACACTATATTTAAAGGTGGTACTGTTTGGGAACCACAAGATGAGTTTGTTGACTGGAAAAATTATGGCGGATGGGTGTATGTTCCCGTTCGTTATTTGACACAATGTAAGGCTGATAGACTTATCCAGAGGGGGAAAAGGAAATAAAAAACTCCTTTTTGTCCATATGTTGTCACCAGTGGTTCATCCTGTATTCCATGGTCTGAGGGACCTGGACTGGACAACCAAAGGCATCACCCCCATCATGTTGGGTGTTCACTGCCGCATGATTCTGTTGGCGGAGATTGTTGGTGGGAGCCCTCATGAAGGACCACTGTGACTTCAATATGTGGCCATGAGTGACCTCATGATACATATTCCTATTGTATTAGAGGGATTTATTATTGTGTTCCATGTATAAGGAACCAAAATAGTTGAAGGCGGTGGTTTGCACCATCTGTTTTTTGACCACCGATCCTCGCAGACCGGACGATAGAGGGTTGTTATTAACTTGGTGAGACTATTGGGAAACCTCTAGGGTTAGGGTATTACCATGTTGATGTTATTCCTGAACCAATACATTAGAGACTCAATAATGAATATGCTTAGATGGTGATGAATTCATTCCAATGGATGAGGATCCAGATTTTGTAGCAACTCGGGCATTCATGGGTGAAAACCTGAAGGAGGCTATTTGGAATGAAGGGATTTATGTGAAAATTTTAAAAATACAAACAATGAAATCCATTAAAGTAGAATATTTTAAATGAAAACATGCATGATTGATTCCATTTTCTAGACATCATTTATCAATTGATAGGGGCTAGACAGATGGGTAACATTATCAGTATGGTTATGGATTCACATCTTGTTCACCGGTTTTTTGTTTCCTCTCCCCTGTAATGTGTATTTTGGTTAAGAATCACAACTTCTGACTGGCTTCCATTAGATTTATTTATTGAAATGAAAAAATAAAATGGTTCTTTTATCCAAAGGTACATACTTTCCAAGGTCAGTAATTCTTTAGGTTTGGACCTACGATACTTAATAACATACATTGGTCGAGAGGAAGGGAGGTCAGAATCATCACACACTTTTTGGGGGAATTATTACTTACTCTGGGAATCTCTTATAAATTTGAGATATTTTCATGAATCCTTATTAATTCACCATGTATAAAATATCTTTACCTTGGAATTTACAATCAATTATTGGCATGTATTTAATTCAGAATCATTCATGTGTATTCAAGGTTCATCATTAATGGAGGTATCTGTAGGTATTCGAGTTTCTCCATCAATGGTATACTCTTAAATACTATTTATATATTCTTTTAACCATTGTTATGACAATAAGGGTTTATAAAACACTCAGTGGGAACTCAAGAATTTATTTTCATCCAAGGAGACAAAAAATTGTTTTGATGATTGGATCGTACCCATAAGTGGGATACCTATATATCATTGTGAAGGGAATCAGAGCCATCATAGTTTGGTTCTACTTAATGGTACAAATTAGACCTTTTAAGGCCGTGTGATAAGGACCTAAATAAGTAGTTTAATTTCATGTGGTAAGGATATCTTAGAATATAGTGCTTAGTCAATGCTGGTTGTGGGACTTAGGAATAAGTAGCACAAGAAACCTGAAAATGATATGAGTTTACATGTTGGATTAGTCCTTGTTTGGAATATGGTCTAGGATGTCAAGGTTGATTTAGAATGTTGGGTTTTAACCTAAGGGGGGATTCTTATGTATCCTAGTTGGATGGGAATCAAATCCCACATAGTTCGGTATGTCTCGCATGGGTGTATTTCCCATTGAGTTAAATAGGTCGGGGCATACTCCTAAATTGGATTCATGGATTAAGGGAATTTGGGTTGGATTCCTGAATAGTCAATATAATGTGCTCATCCCTGGGTGAAGGCTTCCTATATATCCCAATTATGCTGGGAATTATATTTCTTTTAGTTCAAGACATGGGATGAATTTTCTGGATGTTGTGATCATCACAAATCTCTAAGCCCACCTGAGTCATGATCACAATTAGTAACATGTGGATTTAAGAGATTCAATAAACCAAACACTCTCTCTTTCACCGATGGAAGAGGGATGGACTATGGAAAAAGTAGATTAGGAGATAGTGGGAGAGGGAATATAGTGAGGAAAAAATCAATGTGAAATGAAATATAAGGTCATTGGATCCGGCCCGAAGGAATAGGGGCTTACTCTTAGTGGGATGCAATAAGAAGGCTCCCAAGAGATTATGGAAACATTTCCATCATTGAATTGAAAAGAAAGTGTGACCATCACTGTCCGTATTGGGAACTAGAGGCTCCCTGTCTTAGAGATGAAAAGGGGAGGATAGAGCTTCATCTCTAGAATCCAAGACTTGGAACATCCCAACACTATATCTATGGTAAGGGTCTATGTGACAATAGATATAAAAACTGACAAACATTATAAGGATACTAAATATCTTATATAACTATTGTGGGAAACCTATGAATGTATATATACAAACCCAAATTGTAAAAATGTTGATGTGCCTTTCCCAAATGACAGATAAGTTAGGAAGTTTTGGTGGAGGCTTCAACCTATTACCTTTCAGATAAGGGAACCATATAATTAAATACCCTTCCATGAGTGGCTTTGAAGAGGGTTTACAAAGGGATATGTGTAGGTCCTGGGAATAGCTATGCAGCATAGCTATACCATGTAGGTATGTCACATAAGTTCCCCACACATGTATGTTGAGTAAATTTTCCACGAAGGTCATATTGATGACTAAAAAAATGATTCACATAGGTGAACCAATCCTATGAAAGAATCAAAAATTACGACCAATAAGACAACACTTGGGTGATATATAAAACTAAACACCCCGAGTATCCTTTGGTATTTTTGGAAGAGCCTCGTGTATGTCCATTAAGGAATAGTCCTTGGATGGGCATCTTCTTCTTTAAGTAATAAGTTTCCTTAATTATTTTTGTGAGTTTACAACTCTTAATGGAAATAAAACTTGATTATCCCATCTAATTATTTTGTATCTCATGTTTTAGATTTCTACAAAAGAAAATTTGGGGGACCTGGGTGAATGAGCTACGTAATGGGAGATTCAAGAGTTCTTCCATGTTTTTTTATTCCAAAATGGGGAGCCCAATGGTCCTTTTTATAGGCAAGGAGGGTGATGGTTGAAATGAGTTTTTCAACATAGGTCATCAGTGTAGCTCCTCCACATAGGGGAACATAAATCATATTGCCACGTAGTTATGTTACGTAGCTCCTCCATGTAGGTGTGTCACGTAGGGGCTACATAGTGGGTTGTATGACCAAAATGTATGCTAGTTTTCTGGATGTAGAGGTATTCTGCACAGGATTCCCATATATATACTCTATGTAGGTCCCTTTCACATTATGTCCTTAACTACTATTATCGTCTGTTTGATATTTTTAAATATCAAAAGGACTTCTTCATTATCCATTTTCCTTCATAAGTAGTGTCAACATGTGGGATGACCTTATTATTGTTAACTCTTGTGAAGACAGTTTCATCTTAAATATTAAATATAAATTAACTGGTTTAAATAAAATCAAATGGGGTAGGGAATGTTATTTATGGTCTTAAATAATTTTTGTTAATATTTTGATATTGTGGATTGTGTGGGCTTAATGGAAGATGAAAATCATGGTTTTTGGCAGTCATTTATTTCATTGTTACAATGTGAATTATGGAATTCATGTTTTCTAATTGTTGATAACACATAAACCATAATTTCTTAGTAACATATTTTTAGGTAATGAATAGAATTCCCCAAGATCTTATGGATTGAGAGATGAAAAACATAAATAAATAAGTGGAACTGATTATGATCCCCTTTTCTAAATATGAGAGGGTGTCTTTTTGTGTGTGAGGATTATGTGATGTGATATGTCTATATTCTTATATGTGCGGGGTAAATGGAGGAGATATGGGTTTTCATGGTTTTTATGGTATAATGGTGTAGTGGGGTTGTGATGTCAGTTATGATTTGGTTATGCAGGGGGGATGTGATGGAAGTTGGTACTAGATGTGGATATTTGATTGTTGTACTATGGTACATATTATGTGTTATGTTGTTGTAGTCTTTCCAGTAAGAAATGGATGGCTAAATGAATAACCATACTAGCCATGTTTAACAAATTAATTTACAATGGGTTTTTTTCAGTAATTGTTTAATGTTTATATATGAATGAGGTGCTTTAAATACAAAGAAATGTGTATGTTTTTAATGTAATGCGATGGTAATAGAGACTCGATATAATTAAATACTATAAGATGAATTGTGTCTTGTCTTTTCCTTGTGGGGGGTTATTTTTCTAGCCGTCGTAGCAGAAATAAAGAATATTGTGAGAATTTGTATGCCTTTGTTGTGAACCTTAAGATGGTTTTTGTGTGATATAACTCAATATTTATAAAACCTATTTATTCTTTTGATTGATATAGGTACCCTACCCTCACAGAGATCTGTTTTATGACACATATATAGTCACGTGGGAGTGTTTTTTTCCAACATCATGATAAGAGGATGGATGGTTGGCATCCCTATCTTCCCTACTCCCTCTTCCATGTGTTGGTGATATTCATAGGCTCTAATGGATAAAAGTCAAAATTTACCCTTTTTATATGTTATTTGATAAGAAGTGATGGCCTTGGTGTGTTCAAGAAAGTTGTGGTGAGACAGCGTACAGTGAGGGTTGTGTGTGGTAGGAGGTGCATGAGGTTTTTTTCCTTCACATTCATGATAACCTACTACCCTATTTATGATATGTGATGTGTTGGACCAAGTATATTTGGGTTTTATGTCATGTGATGTGATGGTATTTTGAAGATGTAGGAATTACAGGACATACTATGTTCGGGTGTAAGTGAAAAGAATCACTGGGAAAGCATTGTGGGGTACCTTATATCAATATGATTCATATTATATTATTATTCTTTGATGTGTTATTCAATAATTGAGCCATAGTGACGATGCGTTTTTTTAGTATACATATATAGGTGTGGTTTGGTTCAATTGTTTTCTCATGGGTACATTCGTATTCCCTTTCCACATGTGCATGATAGAATTTTGTTTTTCTACTCAGTTTACATGTATTCTCACCATAATAATATAAAATTACTTTCAAGACTCTAGTAGTACTTCATGAACATTGTTTGTAATTATTATATCAGACCTTTTAAAATATTTTATGTCGTTGTGTTAGTTTTGTTTTTGGGTATTTACCTAGGATAAATTTATCTGTATCAGCTCTATTCACACATACACTATGAGATGGTTTTTTGTTTTATTATATATATTTCAAGGAGATGATTTCATTTGATTCATATTATCTCCAAATTCGACTAAAATTATAGAGGTTAATTCCTCTAATGCCTCATATTTTTATACCCTCAGTGCTAGTCTCCAGCCCAAGGCCTACATGAGGTGGGAATCTGTGGTCATTATTTCTCTCCCCTCAGTTAGGTATATTTAGAGGGAGGGAGTCTTGGAACGTTGGTATCAATGTTAATTTTTTATAGATAGGATGGAGTTAGGAGTTAGGAATTATTATGATTTCATGGGCTGGAATGGAAATAATGATAGTTGAAATTGGTGTTTGACATAGTATAAGGATACAAGATGAGACATGGTATTTTAGGGCCACCGATGATCTAGTGTACATACTCATAGCTTATTGAATGATTAAGTGAGATAAAACTTCTTCCAGGGTAGTGACCTTGAAGAGGTATATTCATCATGATCACTTCGTATGGTAATTAGGTTTTTTGGGAATGTTAGAATGAATAATTTTAATTAAAATTAATCATAATAAAATTCTTTACTATTAGGATTAGTAAATCTTTGTTTATATTTCAAATATGGATCATGTTCATCATCTAAATGTGTCTCAATCAATGGATGTTCTGTAGATTAACCTATTTCATCACCGAAGTATTGATTTGGTTGAGGATGATGATCAGTGGTGTAGGTTGTGATATTTTCCTTAGTAGGATTTCAGGAAGTATGTGGAAATTGTTTCTAATGTAGATACACAGGGTAGCCTAGAGGATCTAGATATAAGATTTGGTTTGATTTAGTCTCTAACAACATATTGGGTGTCATTCCCAATTAGTCAGAGGTGAGGAGTGGAACATCAGGGTTGGATGTTATAACCTTGTGAGAAGAAGGAGGTAGGTGTTTCTTGGGTCGACTTCTAGAAAGACCTATTGGAGGAGTTAAATTCCATAACTGTGAGGGATAGGAAGAGGCAGAAGCTACTCTCCATTCAGTAGGGTAGTATGTCTATGTGGGATCTTGGGATCACGTTCAAGGACCTTATATTCTTTTACCTAGATCTTTTCCCAAATGAGGAGTATCATGTGAGATGTCTTGAAGAGTCACTCCATACTTCGATCCATTAGGAAGTTACTCCTTATTTTGGAAAAAATCCCTCAAGGTATCATTGAATCATTTTTGAGGTGATTGTGTTTGTTGACAAAGTGGACATCTGATTTGTGATTGTCGACAAAGCAAAACAATGACATACAAATTTGTTGACAAAGAGGATTTCATGGTGGAATGTCGAGTTCAAGAGCTGAGGTCAACGATCCATGTTTGATTCAAGAATGTCGATAAAAGGAATGAAAGATCTGGAGGCGGTACAAAAGAACAGATACAACGTGGCGCCGTTTTCCAGGGTTTGCCAAATTTTAGGTCCTGAAAATCGGCAAATGAAGAAAAGTGTTTTTGGCAAAAGGATTCCGCGCCGAGAACTTGGAGAATAGGAAACTTGCGCGCCATATGTTTTTCAAGATCAGAAGATCAAAATATGGCAAATGAAGTAGGTTCGCGCAAGTTTGGGAGTTGGTCGCGCGAGTGTCCAAAAGGATAGAAGACTTGCGCGCCGAAACTGGGTCGCGCAGGTGACTTGTGCACCATCACGCAGCGTGGTCAGATTGCCTATAAATACTGGACCACCCCTCCTCATTTCCAATGGAGTTCAACACTTTGAGAAATCAGAGCTCCCGTCGCGCACGTTTGGTGGTCGCGCAAGTGGTGAGGGTGGGTCGTGCAGTTGAATTTGCGCGCTAGTAGTTGAAGTTGTGCGCCAGTGTTAGAAGTTGCGCGCCGGATGGCAGTTGCACGCCAAAATTGGTTTGGGTGTAAAAGGAAGAGAGTCACGCAAGTTTGGAGTTGAGGAATCTTGAGTCGTGCAAGTGTCTGAGGAGGACTTGTGCGCCCGTTGTGACTTGCGCGCTGATACTTGCGCGCCGAGATTGACTTGCGCGCCAAGTAAGGTTTGGTTCCAGCGGTGATTCTCGGACTGTGTGGAAGCTGGTACGTCGCCCGATACCTTCGGTGAAAAGAGATATTCATATACGAGTGAAATTTGTACTTCAACAGAGCATCTACACACAGAGAAAGATGCATTCATTCATGCAAATGAAGAGACCTACAGGTCTATAAACTGTGAGTGGATTCCATCCAAGAGCAGTGAGCTTAGGAAGAGGAAGAAGGTGATCCTCTCCACCGGCAGTGAGCCAGAGAGAGAGAGAGACAGGGAGTGACCCTTGGGAAAGCAGTGAGCAGACCCTAAATTTGTAAAGGCAGTGAGCCTGGTCATAGAAGTGATCTAGCCCGAACATTGTAATCCACAGCTAGTGAAGATTAGTGGAATTTGGTACGACCGGAAACATGTCGGCGTATGCTCCTTGGACGAAGCCCTTAGCGGTGAACCAAGTAATATTGCTGTGTCCTGCACTTTCTTTACTTTCTGTTTATATTGTGTAGCAGGAAAGAGAGAGAAGAGTGTTTTGCTTAACAGCAAAACAAGATCAGAACGGGCATTAATTTTTAATTAGTCATACCCTGATTCACCCCCCTCTTAGGGTATTCATCCTAGTGGACCTAACAAGTGGTATCAGAGGGAAAGGTTGAAATTTGTTCTTCTCTCAATGGAGGTAACCAATCATAAAGGGATTCCGATTTTCGACGGATATAATTTTCAGATATGGAAGAATCGGATGAAACACTATTTCCGATCCTGGGGAATTGATGTGTTTTTAGCAGCAATGTATGGTATCACAGCTGATATTAATAGTGGTGCTTTATCAGAATCTGAGCATAGAGAGTTGGATGCTGATTCCAAAGAAATCAATGCCTTAGGGGGAGCCCTTTCCAATCCCATCTATACGAAGGTGATGTCATGCAAAACATTACATTCCATGTGGGAAAAGCTTTTGAATATATATGAAGGGGACACAAAAGTCATAGAGGCAAAGCTGCAGGTGTTGTGGAACAAATATGAAGATCTGAAAATGAACCCGAATGAGTCTGTTGACGCATTCTTTGACAGGGTAAACATTGTTGTGGAAGATATGCGAGGTCTTGGAAAAGTCATTGAAGACATAAAGATTGTAAAGTGCATCTTGAGGAAACTTCCACCTCGGTTCAATCCGAAAGTTTCAGTACTAGAAGATAAAGATCCAAAAGAGCTGACATTGGACAATTTGCACAGTACCTTGGTTGCATATGAAATGAGGAACGATGATAATGAGGCTGTGGAAAAGGGGAAGTCTAAAGAGGTGGCATTTAAGGCCATGAAGAAGCTCACCATTGAAGATTCTAATGAAGAAGAAGAGGCGGATGAGGTGATATCATTCCTTTCTTCAAATCTACAAAGAGGAATAGGAAAGTTTAAAGGTAAACTTCCACTATCATGCTTTAGATGTGGAAAGGTTGGTCATCTTGCGGAAAGAGGCCCCAAGAAGTTTCAAGATGATGATGATGATGATGACGTTGAAATTCCCAAAAAGAAGACTTTAGCTTTTGTGAAAGGGAAGAAACAATTCAAGAGAAATTTCTTCAAGAAAAATAATCTTCTTTCACAAGAATTTGAAAGTTCAGATGAGTCTGAGGATGAAGAATTTGAGGAAACAGAAAATTGTAGAGATCGTGGGGTAAATGCCATGGTGGAAATTGTTGGTAGTTCTCAAAAGGGAGAAGAAGCTGATGCTAAAGAAGAAGAAGAAATTGAAGGGAGAATTGATATGGAAGCCGAATTGGAAGCAGCTCTAGAGGAGATAGATGTTTGGAGAGCCAAAAATGAAGAAATCCAATTAAGTGGTTCGTGATGCCAAACTCTATATGCAACAACAGGATGAAGAAAAGTCTGAGCTGTTTGAAGAAATTGAAAGACTAAAATCCTCAACACCAGAGAGCTCAGAAAATATTGTTGTGTATAATCTTAAAATTAAGGAAAAAAATAAGGAAATTGATTATTTAACTAACACATGAAAGGAGCAGGTTAGACGTATCAAAGAGCATGAAGAAAAATTGGTCAGTCTGCGACAAAAACTTAAGGATCAAGATAAACTCTTGACCCCCAATGTGATATCCGAAAAGAAGGCCATTCAGAAGACAGAGAAGATGAAAGCTGAGCCTAGAAGTTCAGTAGGGAAGAAGCAGCAATTGAGCTTAGATGTTAAGGTCGTTTCAGGGCTTAGTCAAGAACAAAAATTTGTGGAAATTGAAGTCAGACCGAAAGAACTCATCCCGAAAGTGAAGGTTGATTTGGGCACAAAACAGAATCAGAATATTCAGAGATCTCAAAGGGAAAATCATAGTGCTGAAATATCACGAGGGAATGCATCCTATATCAGGTGTTATTGCTGTGGGAAAATGGGACATTCACAGTATGTGTGTTCCATAGCCAAGAGATACAGAAGGGAACATGAACAGAGATGACAGCCAAACAGAGAACGGTTTTCCAGAAAACATTTTGAAGGACACTGTTTTTGGTGCGGAGGATTTGGACACATGGCTAGGTATTGCACTTCAACCATTCAGAGAAATGTGCCAAAGCAGAATCAAAATGTTCGCAAGCAGCAGATCAATAAACCAACAAGTGAGTTAAAAGTTCAGAACAGATTTGCAGCTATGCAAGATGAGGGTGGTCTATCATACTCTGAGAAAGAATAGAAGTCTCAATCCATGCCGAGTGTGAAAGAAAAAGTATGGACCAAGAAGAAGAAAAATGAGAAGGTTGTGGTGGCGGAGATTTCCCTTAAAGCATTAGATCGATCTGGTGTTTGGATCCTTGATATTGGTTGCACATCCCACATGACGGGTAATGAGGATCTTGTTACAGGCATCAAATATGAAAAAAAAGGAGTTGTCAAATTTGGAAATGATGAAGGCCTGAAGATTGTTGGCTCAGGGAAAGCCAAGTTTGGGGTAAAAGAAATGAGACATGTTGATGTCTTGGTAGTAGAGGGTCTCAGTCATAACCTACTCAGTGTCAGTCAACTATGTGACTCTGGGCACTCTATCCAATTTACCAAGAAGATGTGTGTTGTGAAAGGAAAAGATGGAGTAGGTGTTCTGCAGGGAAAAAGGTCAAAGGGAAATCTCTATCTTGTAGGTGGGGAAGAAGATACTTGTCTTTTATCCAGAGAGGAAGAAAACCGGCTGTGGCATAAGCGACTTGGTCATCTATGCCAACCATCTATGGAGGATCTCGTTAAATGTGATGCTACTAGAGACCTTCCCAAACTATAACGTGATCTCACTCATACGTGTGATGCTTGTCAACAAGGGAAAATAATCAGAAATACATACTGGACAAAGGAATGGAAATCAACTAGAGTGCTCGAATTGGTGCATGCTGATGTATGTGGACCTATCTCACCACGAGCTATAAATGGGAAAAGGTACTATGTTCTTTTCATTGATGACTATAGAATAATGGCCTGGGTATTCATCATAACACATAAGACAGAGGTGTTCAGTTGCATAAATCAGTACAAGAGGGAATCAGAAAAGATGCTTGGGCAGAAAATTCTGAAGTTTCGTACTGATAACGGTACAGAATTTAAAAATAGTCAGGTTGAAAACTATCTCGAGAAACATGGGATAATGCATCAAGTTTCATCAGTAAGAACTCCCCAACAGAATGGATTAGTTGAAAGGAGAAATCAGATCATCAACAAAATGACTAGTACAATGCTTATTGATAAGGACCTGCCAGAGAAATTTTGGAAGGAAGCAGTTTTGACATCAGTCTATGTTTCAAACAGGTCCCTGTTATGTCCGAAGAAAGGGAAGACTCTGTATGAACTGTGGTACGGAAAGAAGCCAACGTTTAATTACTTTCGAATCTTTGTAAGTAAGTGTTTCATTCTCAACAAAGAACATCATAGGAAGTTTGAGGCACGAGGAGATGAAGGGATATTCCTTGGCTATTCCGGGAAAAGCAAAGCGTATAAATGTTTCAACAAAAGGCTGGAAAAAATCATTGAAAGCAATGATGTCACTATAGTTGAAAATGAGAAGAATACTCAACTATCCAGTGAACAGTTCCTGGATGAAAGTGATGATGATGTAAGCTACCAAGGGGGAGCAGAAGTGGCAGAAGGTGACTCAGAAGAAGATACTAATGATGAACAGGAAAATGTCATGTCGGTGTCTGCGAGGAATCCAAAGAGTCGAGCTGAAATTGATAGGCAGAATATCATTGGTGATCAAACAGCTCCAGTTCAGACTTGAAGAATGAAATCATCACAGCAAGCATCGTTTTTGTCTCAAGTGGAGCCGAAATGTTTTTATGATGCAGCTGAAGATGAAAACTGGGTTCAGGCCATGAACGAAGAGATTGATCAGATTGAGAAGAACCAGACATTGGAGATTGTTTCGAGGCCGGTAGACAAGAATGTCATCGGGACTAAATCGGTCTATGGCAACAAGATGAATGAATATGGAACAGTTATTTGGAACAAAGCACGACTAGTGTGCAAGGGATACTCCCAGATAGAAGGAATAGATGATGACGAGACATTTTCACTGGTTGCAAGGCTGGAGACAATCAGATTATTTTTGGCCATAGCAGTGCAAAGAAAGTTCAAAGTGTTCCAGATGGATGTCAAATCCACATTCATGAATGGGGTTCTGGAAGAAGAGGTGTATATTAAGCAGCTAGATGGTTTTCTCATTCATGAGGATGAGAACAAACTTTGCAGGCTGAAGAAGGCGTTGTATGGGATGAAACAAGCACCAAGGGCATGGTACTCAAGGCTTGATCAGTACTTGAAGAAGCTTGGTTTCCAGCCTGGAGGAGTTGACTACAACCTCTATTTTAGCAATGACAGTAATCAAAGGATGATGGTGCTAGTTTATGTCGATGACATAATTTTTGGCGGATCAGATGAAGGTTAGTGCAGACAGTTTTCCGAATTCATGAAAAATGAGTTTGAAATGTCAATGATTGGAGAGATAACGTTTTTCCATGGTCTACAGGAGACACAAGGAAGGAATTGAACTTTCATTTATCAATCCAAATATGCCAAGGAGGTTCTAAGAAGGTTTGGAATGGATAATTCCAAGGAGATGAAGACTCCAGTTCCTACCCGGATGAAATTATCAAAAGAAGAGGATGACAAGGCAGTTAATATCATAGAATACAGGCAAATTATTGGAAGTCTGTTGTACTTAACCGCAACAAGGCCTGATATTGTTTTCGCAACATGCCAAGCAGCGAGATATTAGAGTAATCCCAAGGAATGTCACATGCTTCCAGTGAAAAGAATACTTCGGTATATCAAGGGTACGGTGGACTTCGGCTTGACATACAATGACAAATCTCAGACAGAGTTATTGGGATATACTGATGCAGATTGGGCCGGTTCAGTAGATGATAGAAAATCAACGTCAGGTGGTGCATTCTATCTTGTTGGATTGTGTATTTCTTGGCTAATCAAGAAACAATATTGCATTTCATTGAGCACCGCAGAAGCTGAGTATATTGCGGCCACTCAAGCATGCACACAGTTAATGTGGATGAAGCAGCAGCTTGAAGATATGAGAGTTGAAGTGAAGTCTCTGATCGGAATCCAGTGTGATAACTCAAGTGCTATAAATCTCAACTAAAATACCATACATCACTCAAGGACAAAGCACATTGAGATTAAGTATCATTTTATCAAGGATAAGGTTGAGCAGGGAATCGTGAAGTTGGAGTACGTGCCTACAGAGCTACAATTTGCAGACATTCTGACAAAGGCCTTACCTAAAGAAGCATTAGAAAGGCATCGACTGGCTCTGGGAGTTCAGTCAATTCCCCGCACTTGAGATAGTGTGGATGTGGGAACCCCCCCTCTCCCCGAGACTACAAAGGAGTGTCCTTTGGGTTCGTTGACAAAGGGGGAGAAAAGTGTTTGTTAAAGGAGGAGAAAATAGTGATTGTTCAAGGGGTAGACAGTGCGGAGATTTGATAAATCATAATTGATATGGGGAGAAGCTGATAGGTGGAGCAGCCAAAAAGGGGGAGCAATGAGAAAGGGGGAGTGTATTAAATCTGACGATGCTAGAAGTGATCGATCAAAGAATAGATATCACGATAGCTGAGGATCGTGATAAAAGTAGAAGAGTGGTGTTGGAAAGTGGTAAGACTATTTCCAAACCAAACATTGGTCTTCCAACAAATCCATCAACAATTGGTATCAGTTTAGTATAAATTGGTATCCGTTTGTTGTCAATAGTGGATGTCAGAGATAAAGTGATTCATTGATGAACTTTTCATTTACTCTTGTTTCTCACGCCGAGCATTGCTCATGTGGGCTTAGAGTATGTGTTGAGTAAATCCTTGATCGCTATCAGAATCACAATGAGGCGAATGGAGGCTGAAGAATAAACGACGTCTCTTTGTTTTGGAAGAGTTTTCAACAAACCCAAAGGGGGATATTGTTGGGAAAAAATCCCTCAAGGTATCATTGAAGCATTTTTGAGGTGATTGTGTTTGTTGACAGAGTGGACATCTGAGTAGTGATTGTTGACAAAGCAAAATAATGACAGAAAAATTTGTTGACAAAGAGGATTTCATGGTGGAATGTCGAGTTCAAGAGCTGAGGTCAATGATCCATGTTTGATTCAAGAATGTCGATAAAAGGAATGGAAGATCTGGAGGCATTACAAAAGAACAGATACAAGGTGGTGCCATTTTCCAGTGTTTGCCAAATTTTAGGTCCTGAAAATTGGCAAATGAAGAAAAGTGTTTTTGGCAAAAGGACTTGCGCGCCGAGAACTTGGAGAATAGGAAACTTGCGTGCCATATGTTTTTCAAGATCATAAGATCAAAATCTGGCAAATGAAGTAGGTTCACGCAAGTTTGGGAGTTGGTCGTGCAAGTGTACAAAAGGACAGAAGACTTGCGCGCCGAAACTGGGTCGCGCAGGTGACTTGTGCGCCATCGCGCAGTGTGGTCAGATTGCCTATAAATACTGGACCACCCCTTTTCATTTCCAACGGAGTTCAACACTTTGAGAAATCAGAGCTCCCGTCGCGCAGGTGTGGTGGTCGCGCAAGTGGTGAGGGTGGGTCGCACAGGTGAATTTGCGCGCCAGTAGTTGAAGTTGTGCGCCGGTGTTAGAAGTTGTGCGCCAGTTGGCAGTTGCAAGCCAATATTGGTTTGGGTGTAAAAGGAAGAGAGTCGCGCAAGTTTGGAGTTGAGGAAGCTTGAGTCGCGCAGGTGTCTGAGGAGGACTTGCGCGCCCGTTGTGACTTGCACGCCGATACTTGCACGCCGAGATTGACTTGCGCACCAAGTAAGGTTTTGTTCCAGCGGTGCTTCTCGGACTGCGTGGAAGCTGGTACGTTTCCCGATACCTTTGGTGCAAAGGGATATTCATCTACGGGTGAAAGTTGTACTTCAACAGAGCATCTACACACATAGATAGATGCATTCATTCATGCAAATGAAGAGACCTACAGGTCTATAAACTGTGAGTGGATTCCTTCCAAGAGCAGTGAGCTTAGGAAGAGGAAGAAGGTGATCCTCTCCAATGGCAGTGAGCCAGAGAGAGAGAGACAGGGAGTGACCCTTGGGAAAGCAGTGATCTGACCCTAAATTTGTAAAGGCAGTGAGCCTGGGCATAAAAGTGATCTAGCCCGAACCTTGTAATCCAAAGCTAGTGAAGATTAGTGGAATTTGGTATGACCGGAAACCTGTCGGCGTATGCTCATTGGACGTAGCCCTTAGCGGTGAACCAAGTAAAATTGCTGTTTCCTACGCTTGCTTTACTTTATGTTTATATTGTGTAGCAGGAAAGAGAGAGAAGAGTGTTTTGCTTAACAGCGAAAAAAGATCAGAACGTGCATTAATTTTTAATTAGTCATACCTTGATTCACCCCCCTCTCAGGGTATTCAGCCTAGTGGACATAACAAGTGGTATCAGAGGGAAAGGTTGAAAGTTGTTCTTCTCTCAATAGAGGTAACCAATCATAGAGGGATTCTGATCTTCGACGGATATAATTTTCAGATATGGAAGAATAAGATGCAACAATATTTCCGATCCTTGGGAATGGATGTGTTTTCAGTAGCTATGAATGGTATCACAACTGATATTAATAGTGGTGCTTTATCAGAAGCTGATCATAGAGAGTTGGATGCTAATTACAAAGCAATCAATGCCTTAGGGGGAGCCCTTTCCAATCCCATCTATACGAAGGTGATGTCATGCAAAACGTTACATGCCATGTGGGAAAATATTTTGAATATATATGAATGGGACACAAAAGTCAGAGAGGCAAAGCTGTAGGTGTTGTGGAACAAATATGAAGATCTGAAATGAACCCGAATGAGTCTGTTGATGCATTCTTTGATAGTGTAAACATTTTTGTGGAAGATATGCGAGGTCTTGGAGAAGTCATTGAAGACATAAAGATTGTAAAGCGCATCTTGAGGAAACTTCCACCTCGGTTCAATCCGAAAGTTTCAGTACTAGAAGATAAAGATCCAAAAGAGCTGACATTGGACAATTTGCACAGTACCTTGGTTGCATATGAAATGAGGAACGATGATAATGAGGCTGTGGAAAAGGGGAAGTATAAAGAGGTGGCATTTAAGGCCACGAAGAAGCTCACCATTAAAGATTCTAATGAAGAAGAAGTGGCGGATGAGGTGATGTCATTCCTTTCTTCAAATCTACAAAGAGGAAGAGGAAAGTTTAAAGGTAAACTTCCACTAGCATGCTTTAGATGTGGAAAGGTTGGTCATCTTGCGGCAAGATGCCCCAAGAAGTTTCAAGATGATGATGATGATGATGACGTTGAAATTCCCAAAAATAAGACTTCAGCTTTTGTGAAAGGGAAGAAACAATTCAAGATAAATTTCTTCAAGAAAAATAATCTTCTTTCACAAGAATTTGAAAGTTCAGATGAGTCTGAGGATGAAGAAGTTGAGGAAATAGAAAATTGCAGAGATCATGGGGTAAATGCCTTGGTGGAAATTGTTGGTAGTTCTCAAAAGGGAGAAGAAGATGATGCTAAAGAAGAAGAAGAAATTTAAGGGAGAATTGATATGGAAGCCGAATTGGAAGCAGCTCTTGAGGAGATAGATGTTTGGAGAGCCAAAATGAAGAAAGCCAATAAAGTGGTTCATGATGCCAAACTCTATATGCAACAACAGGATGAATAAAAGTCTGAGCTGTTAGAAGAAATTGAAAGACTAAAATCCTCAACACCAGAGAGCTCAAAAAATATTGTTGAGTATAAGCTTAAAATTGAGGAACAAAAGAAGGAAATTGATTGTTTGACTAACATAGGAAAGGAGCAGGTTAGACGTATCAAAGAGCTTGAAGAAGAAGTGGTCAGTCTGCGACAAAAAATTAAGGATCAAGATAAACTCTTGACCCCCAATGTGATATCCGAAAAAAGGCCATTCAGAAGATAGAGAAGATGAAATCAGAGCCTAGCAGTTTAGTAGGGAAGAAGCAGCAATTTAGCTCAGATGTTAAGGTCGTTTCTGGGCTTAGTCAAGAACAAAAATTTGCGACACTTGCAGTCATACCACAAGCACTCATCCCAAAAGTGAAGGTTGATTTGGGCGCAAAACAGAATCAGAATATTCAGAGATCTCAAAGGGAAAATCATAGTGCTGAAATATCACGAGGGAATGCATCCTATATCAGGTGTTATTGCTATGGGAAAATGGGACATTCATAGTATGTGTATTCCATAGCCAAGAGATACAGGAGGGAACATGAACAGAGATGGCAGCCAAATAGAGAACGGTTTTCCAGAACACATTTTGAAGGACACTGTTTTTGGTGTGGAGGATTTGGACACATGGCTAGGTATTGCAGTTCAACCATTCAGAGAAATGTGTCAAAGAAGAATCAAAATGTTCGCAAGCAGCAGATCAATAAACCAACAAGTGAGTTAAAAGTTCAGAACAGATTTGCAGCTCTGCAAGATGAGGGTGGTCCATCATACTCTGAGAAAGAACAGAAGTCTCAATCCATGCCGAGTGTGAAAGAAAAAGTATGGACCAAGAAGAAGAAAAATGGGAAGGTTGTGGTGGCGGAGATTTCCCTTAAAGCATCAGATCGATCTGGTGTTTGGATCCTTGATAGTGGTTGCACATCCCACATGACGGGTAATAAGGATCTTGTTACAGGCATCAAATATGACAAAGAAGGAGTTGTCAAATTGGGAAATGATGAAGGCCTGAAGATTGTTGGCTCAGGGAAAGCCAAGTTTGGGGGCAAAGAGATGAGACGTGCTGATGTCTTGGTAGTAGAGGGTCTCAGTCATAACCTACTCAGTGTCAGTCACCTATGTGACTCTGGGCACTCTATCCAATTTACCAAGAAGATGTGTGTTGTGAAAGGAAAAGATGGAGCAGCTGTTCTACAGGGAAAAAGGTCAAAGGGAAATCTCTATCTTGTAGGTGGGGAAGAAGATACTTGTCTTTTATCCAGAGAGGAAGAAAACCAGCTGTGGCATAAGTGACTTGGTCATCTATGAGAACCATCTATGGAGGATCTCGTTAAATGTGATGATGCTAGAGACCTTCTCAAACTATCACGTGATCTCACTCATACGTGTGATGCTTGTCAACAAGGGAAAATCATCAGAAAGACATACATGCCAAAGGAACAGAAATCAACTAGAGTTCTCGAATTGGTGCATGCTGATGTATGTGGACATATCTCACCACGAGCTATAAATGGGAAAAGGTACTATGTTCTTTTAATTGATGACTATAGCAGAATGGCCTGGGTATTCATCATAACCCATAATACAGAGGTGTTCAGTTGCATAAAGAAGTACAGGAGGGAATCAGAAAAGATACTTGGGCAGAAAATTCTGAAGTTTTGTACTGATAACGGTACGGAATTTACAAACAGTCAGGTTGAAAACTATCTCAAAAAACATGGGATAAGGCATCATGTTTCATCAGTAAGAACTCCCCAACAGAATAGAGTAGTTGAAAGGAGAAATCGGATCATCAACAACATGGCCAGAATAATGCTTATTGATAAGGACTTGCCAGAGAAATTTTGGAAGGAAGCAGTTTTGACATCAGTCTATGTTTCAAACAGGTCCCTGTTATGTCCGAAGCAAGGGAAGACTCCATATGAACTGTGGTATGGAAAGAAGCCAACGTTGAAGTACTTTCGAATCTTTGGAAGTAAGTGTTTCATTCTCAAAAAAGAACATCATAGGCAGTTTGAGGCACGAGGAGATGAAGGGATATTCCTTGGATATTCCGGGAAAAGAAAAGCGTATAAATGTTTCAACAAAAGGCTGGGAAAAATCATTGAAAGAAATGATGTCACTATAGTTGAAAATGAGTAGAATACTCAACGATCCAATGAACAGTTCCTGGATGAAAGTGATGATGAGGTAAGCAACCCAGGAGGAGCAGAAGTGGAAGAAGTTGACTCAGAAGAAGATACTAATGATGAACAGGAAAATGTCAAGTCGGTGTCTGCGAGGAAGCCAAAGAGTCGAGCTGAAATTGATAGGAAGAATATCATTGGTGATCAAATAGCTCCAGTTCAGACTCGAAGAATGAAATCATCACAGGAAGCATCATTTTTGTCTCAAGTGGAGCTGAAATGTTTTTATGATGCAGCTGAAGATGAAAACTGGGTTCAGGCCATGAATGAAGAGCTTGATCAGATTGAGAAGAACCAGACATGGGAGATTGTTTCGAGGCCAGTAGACAAGAATGTCATCGGGACTAAATGGGTCTATCGCAACAAGATGAATGAAGATGGAACAGTGATTCGGAACAAATCACGACTAGTGTGCAAGGGATACTCCCAGATAGAAGGAATAGATGTTGATGAGACATTTGCACCGGTTGCAAGGATGGAGAAAATCAGATTATTTTTGGCCATAGCAGTGCAAAGAAAGTTCAAAGTGTTCCAGATGGATGTCAAATCCTCATTATTGAATGGGGTTCTGTAAGAAGAGGTGTATATTGAGCAGCCGTATGGTTTTCTCATTCATGAGGATGAGAACTAAGTTTGCAGGCTGAAGAAGACATTGTATGGGCTGAAACAAGCACCAAGGGCATGGTACTCAAGGCTTGATCAGTACTTGAAGAAGCTTGGTTTCCAGTGTGGAGGAGTTGACTACAACCTCTATTTCAGCAATGACAGTAATCAAAGGATGATGGTGCTAGTGTATGTCGATGACATAATTTTTGGCGGATCAGATGAAGCTTAATGCAGACAGTTTTCTGAATTAATGAAAAATGAGTTTGAAATGTCAATTATTGGAGAGATAACGTTTTTCCTTGGTCTACAGGTGACACATGGAAGGAATGGAACTTTCATTTCTCAATCCAAATATGCCAAGGAGGTTCTAAGAAGGTTTGGAATGGATAATTCCAAGGAGATGAAGACTCTGGTTGCTACCCAGATGAAATTATCAAAAGATGAGGATGGAAAGGCAGTTAATATCACAGAATACAGGAAAATCATTGGAAGTCTGTTGTACTTAACCGCAACAAGGCCTGATATTGTTTTCGCCACATTCCAAGCAGAGCGATATTAGAGTAATCCCAAGGAATGTCACATGCTTGCAGTGAAAAGAATACTTCGGTATATCAAGGGCACGGTGGACTTCGGCTTGACATACAATGACAAATCTCAGACAGAGTTATTGGTATATACTGATGTAGACTGGGCCGGTTCAGTAGATGATAGAAAATCAATGTCAGGTGGTGCATTCTATCTTGGTGGATTGTGTATTTCTTGGTTAAGCAACAAACAAGATTGAATTTCATTGAGCACCGCAGAAGCTGAGTATATTGCGGCCACTCAAGAATTCACACATTTATTGTGGATGAAGCAGTAGCTTGAATATATGGGAGTTGAAGTGAAGTCTCCAATCAGAATCCAGTGTGATAACTCATGTGCTATAAATCTCAGCAAAAATCCCGTCAATCACTCAAGGACAAAGCACGTTGAGATTAAGTATCATTTTATCAAGGAGAAGGTTGAGCAGGGAATCGTGAAGTTGGAGTACGTGCCTACAGAGCTACAAGTTGCAGACATTCTGACAAAGGCCTTACCTAAATAAGCATTTGAAAGGCATCGGCTGGCTCTGGGAGTTCAGTCGATTCCCCGCACTTGAGATAGTGTGGATGTGGGAACCCCCCCCCCCCCTCTCCCTGAGACTACAAAGGAGTGTCCTTTGGGTTCGTTGACAAAGGGGGAGAAAAGTTTTTGTTAAAGGAGGAGAAAATAGTGATTGTTCAAGGGGAAGACAGTGCGGAGATTTGATAAATCATAATTGATACGGGGAGAAGCTGACAGGTGGAGAAGCCAGAAAGGGGGAGCAATGAGAAATGGGGAGTGTATTAAATCTGACGATGTTAGAAGTGATCGATCAAAGAATAGATATCACGATAGCTGAGGATCGTGATAAAAGCAGAAGAGTGGTGTTGGAAAGTGGTTAGACTATTTCCAAACCAAACATTGGTCTTCCAAAAAATCCATCAACAATTGGTATCAGTTTAGTACAAATTGGTTTCAGTTTGTTATCAACAGTGGATGACAGAGATAAAGTGATTCATTGATGAACTTTTCATTTACTCTTGTTTCTCACACCGATCATTTCTCATGTGGGCTTAGAGTATGTGTTGAGTAAATCCTTGATCGCTATCAGAATCACAATGAGGCGAATGGAGGATGAAGAATAAACGACGTATCTTTGTTTTGGAAGAGTTGTCAACAAACCCAAAGGGGGAGATTGTTGGGAAAAAATACCTCAAGGTATCATTGAAGCATTTTTGAGGTGATTGTGTTTGTTGACAGAGTGGACATCTGAGTAGTGATTGTTGACAAAGAAAAAGGACTTGCGCGTCGAGAACTTGGATAATAGGAAACTTGTGGGCCATATGTTTTTCAAGATCAGAAGATCAAAATATGGCAAATGAAGTAGGTTCGCGCAAGTTTGGGAGTTGGTCGCGCAAGTGTCCAAAAGGACAGAAGACTTGCGCGCCGAAACTGGGTCGCGCAGGTGACTTGTTCGCCATCGCGCAGTGTGGTCAGATTGCCTATAAATACTGGACCACCCCTCCTCATTTCCAACAGAGTTCAACACTTTGAGAAATCAGAGCTCCCATCGCGCAGGTGTGGTGGTCGCGCAAGTGGTGAGGGTGGGTCGCACAGGTGAATTTGCGTGCCAGTAGTTGAAGTTGTGAGCCGGTGTTAGAAGTTGCGCGCTGGTTGCCAGTTGCATGCCAATATTGGTTTGGGCGTAAAAGGAAGAGTGTCGCGCAAGTTTGGAGTTGAGGAAGCTTGAGTCGCGCAAGTGTCTGAGGAGGACTTGTGCGCCCGTTGTGACTTGCGCACCGATACTTGCATGCCGATATTGACTTGCACGCCAAGTAAGGTTTTGTTCCAGCGGTGCTTCTCGGACTGCGTGGAAGCTGGTATGTTTCCCGATACCTTCGGTGCAAAGAGATATTCATCTACGGGTGAAAGTTGTACTTCAACAGAGCATCTACACACAGAGAAAGATGCATTCATTCATGCAAATGAAGAGACCTACAAGTCTATAAACTGTGAGTGGATTCCTTCCAAGAGCAGTGAGCTTAGGAAGAGGAAGAAGGTGATCCTCTCCACCGGCAGTGAGCCAGAGAGAGATAGACAGGGAGTGACCCTTGGGAAAGCAGTGAGCTGACCCTAAATTTGTAAAGGCAGTGAGCCTGGGCATATAAGTGATCTAGCCCGAACCTTGTAATGCACAGCTAGTGAATATTAGTGGAATTTGGTACAACCAGAAACCTGTCGGCTTATGCTCCTTGGACGTAGCCCTTATCGGTGAACCAAGTAAAATTGCTGTGTCATGTGCTTGCTTTACTTTCTGTTTATATTGTGTAGAAAGAAAGAGAGAGAAGAGTGTTTTGCTTAACAGCGAAACAAGATCATAACGGGCATTAATTTTTAATTAGTCATACCCTGATTCACCCCCCCTCTCAGGGTATTCAGCCTAGTGGACCTAACACTCTTTTTACATTGCCAATGTATCTATAGGTCTAAAATAAGGTACATGCGATTGAGAGAATTCACATTTTTGGAGACCTACCACAATAGGGGAACCAGAATGGTTCCTTGAGGAGTAATTTTTTCAAATGTAGGTCTTGGGAGCAAGAGGGTTTGATGTTGCAAATAAAAGGATGTCAAACTCAAAATCTTCCCTTTCAACCATATGGGGCCTGTTGTTTCTTTACTAATTATGGGGACTATAGAGTAGTGTTTTTTATATGAGGTTCATGTTCATCATCAGGTTCAGTGATCAGTGGCTTCTAAATCTTAGTTTGGTGGAGGGGGATTGTTTCAGTGTCATCCTCAATAGTAGTTACTAGTGAGGTCATTCCAGTAGTAGGGGCAGTAAGCTTATTATCTCATGAGAGTATATGTGGTAGGTGGAGGTTGGATTCAGGATGAACCTCACCCTTAGGGAACTCGACCTAATCTTGGTCATATTGATGGATATTAGTATATAATCATAGGAGTTGTGTGTGGTTAGTTTCAGGCAGTTGAGGTCACAAAACTAGAGTGGCCATATAACATTCTAGGTACACTCTTTTTATCATTTATCTTTGGTTGTGCCTTGTTTCATTCAAGAGATTCATACCCCTTTGTTGAATCATCTCTAGTCTGTTCTCTAGGATGGGAGGTAGAGACACTTCACATGCCCTTTATGTTTATTATACTAGTCAAAGTATAAACTAGATTCTTTGATGTGTGTTAGGGATGTGTATTAATGGTGGAGAAACCTTAGTTGTGTGTGGAAATTTTCTTACATAAGATGTATCCAAATGATTCATCCTCAACATCGACTGCTTGTATTTTTCAGGTTCTATTATCGAATGATTTGGGAGAAGAGTCTTATTCTAATATATAGATGTCCAGTGTGTGGTCTTATTTGGATATTGGGGTATCCATATTGGTAGTCAGTTTTTAGATCCCCTTCTTTCCATGGTGGTAGATTTTTATAAGGAATCAGTAGAAATAGGGATAGAGGATACACTCAACTTGTCTTGGAGTTCCTGAATGATTTCCCAGATGATTATTTAACACCACCCCTTAGACGCAAAATTGATTTCAAGATAGACTTGATTCCTCATGCTTACCCACATTCTATACCTCTATACAATATGACACATTATTTGTTGATTGATTTTTGGATTCGGATAAATGAAATAATGGAACGGTGTTTTATCTGACATAATGTATCACCATAGGGTGCTCCATAGTTATTCTATAAGAATATGAATGGTAGTATGAGGTTGTGTATAGACTACCTATAGTTTAACTAGGTGACAATCTATAATTTCTATCATATTCCAATGATCGATGGCCTTTTCAACCTGTTTAGGGGTGCTAGTTGTTACTCCAAGATAAATCTACAATTTGGATATCTCTGGTTAAGTGTAAATAATGAAAATATCTAGAAGTCTTTCTTCAGATGTAGGTATGGGAACATTCAGTCTATGTCAATGATATTCAGTGATATAAACACACCTATTTTATTTATATGGCTTATGAAATCTATGTTTCATGAGTCCCTGAACCAGTTCTTCATTGTATCCATCGAAGATATCTTAATCAACTCAAGGTAATATGAGGATCATTTCATGATTCATAGAGCAGTTTTATAGGTTCTCTGTCACCAAAATATCTAGGTAAAGTTTTATAATTGTATGTTTTTGAACTGATAATTGCATTTCAATGGGAATGTTTTGTCTTATTATGGTGTGGTGGTGGAACCATTGAAGGTTGAGGCCATTGTTTCTTGGGAATCACACAATAATGTGGTAGAGGTTCATAATTTCCTTGGTCTTTTAGGCTATTATCTAAGGTTCTTTCACAATTTATCTCCATTTATGGACTTTTTGACAAGGTTAACCATGAAGGAACATGATTTTGTGTTTAGTGAACAGTTCTAGAGAGAATTCAGTTACATGAAGGGGAAGTTGGTCAGTGCTTTAGTGTTTCAGTTTCCTTCGGAGGGTGTAATGTTTGGGACTCTCTGCAATGTGTCATGTCTAGGCTTGGGATGTGTCTTGATGCAACAATATATGGTGATTCATTATGGGTCTAGGTAGTTATTCCCGTTTGAGTGTATCTATTCAACCCATGATCAAGAGAAAGTAACATTTTTTGTGCTAATGTTGTGGTGACATCACCTCATTGGGTAGCACTTTGTTTCATCATGTATCACATGAGTTTGAAGTATTTATTTTCCCAAGATGATCCAAACGTATGATAGGGAATGTGGATGGAGTTTATTGATGATAATTATTTTGAGATTTATAACACCCCATCAAATAGGAATGTTGTGGACAATTATTTAGGGAGAATTTCATATAAATTTTTTTTCTTGAGCCCACAGATTCTTGGAGAGTGATGGATGAGTTTGCAGTCCTACATTTAGATTTAAGGATGGATGATCGTAGGTGTTTATTGATTCATATTTTGGTTCCATATTCATTGATAAAGTAGGTACAAGAGTCTAAGTGGGGATACTTAGTAGTAGAGGTGATTCATGTCAAGTTTATCAATGCTTCGGAGGGATGGAGAGAGGATAGTGGGTATCAGATGGTGTTTTGTGGGAGGTTATCTGTTTGAGTAGCAACGCAAGAGGTATTAATTTGTGATTTTCATATCTCACTATTAGTGTTACACCCAAGAGTTTCCAATATGTGCCCTGGATTAAGGACACATTTATGGTAGCCTGGGATGAAATAGAAAATGGGGGAGTTTGTGGCTTGGTGTCTGGTTTTCTAGAAAGGAAAGGTTGAGCATCATGTTCTTGGACTTTTTTTATTGCCCATGTAATTTACTGAGTGGAAATGAAATGAAATATCAATGAATATCATTAAAGGTTTACCTAGTTCTCATATAGGTTGTTCTTTTATCTTGATGATTATGTATTGATTGGAGAAATCGGCTCACTTTCTTGAGTTCAAGTAGTCGGAAACAGTGGATGGTTTGGCCAAATGGTATGTGGATGATGTGGTATAGTTGCATGAAGTCTTGAGGTAATTTTTCATAGATTTGGAAACGTTTTATAACAAACGAGTCTAGAAGGTATTGAAACGTTATTTTTGGACAAATTTAAACTTCAAAAGAACTTTCCACAGTGTGAAAGATGGTCAAACAGAGCATAATATCCCAATATTTGAGGATATGTTGTAGGCATGTTTCTTGGACATTATTTTATTGTGGTAATGAAATATTCTCTTAGTAGAGATTAATTATAATAACATAAATTACTCATTCATTTGTATGTAACCATTTTAGTCTTTGAATGGGTAGTCATGTCGTTCTCCTTTATGCTGGGTAGAGGATTGGGAGTTAGCAGTTCTTGGACCTGATGTTGTGTAGTGCATGATAGAAAAGGGTTAGTTGGTTCAAGAGATAATGTAAGTATCATAAGAAAAGAAAAATTCATATATCAATCATAGGAGTAGGTCGTTGTAGTTTGAGTTTAGGGACCACATGTTCTTGAATTTTTCCCCTCAACATGCATAGTGGTGGTTTATAAAAGGATGTAATCCTTGATCCCAATTTATTGGACTCTCCAAGATGTTGGGGTGCATTGGAAGTGTATATTATTGGTCCAAAATTCCCCCTCAACTAGAAATGATCCAAGGCATATTCAAAATCTATCAAATATTTTTTTATCTTTAGGATGAGTCATATTTCATTGAAAGAAGATATTTGGATATCAAGGATGGCGTGACAATCATAGAGTAGCCAGTGCAGATCAATGACCATTGAGTGAATGTTCTACAAGGATGGGACATTCCCCCAGTTTATATTCTATGGAGGAATTCTTTCATTCAGGAGTGTAGGATCATTGGATGTATATTCATTCCTTGTACCCAATATTTTTTTGAGTTTCTCCTTTCTCTTTATTCATTTGTGATGTGTTTTTTAAATCTTGGTGTTTTATGAGATATGTTATTCCTTTTGATTTGTTGGGTGTTTTGTGTTGTGTGATAGAGTTATCACATTTGAACAAAGTATTAAATACCTCTAAATTGATATTAATTATAATACGATGCAAATAAACTTCTTTGGGCGAGTTAGGGAGGCATAAAGTAGATTGTATCTTAGCATGTTGGATGTAATTCTATGATTTTTATGTTAAGAAGAGTTAGATTTTTTTTATATTTTTTGGGAGTTTTGGTTAGCATATTTTGTTAGTGGAAGTTTTTAAGACGTAATGATATCATTGAATGGTATCTCAAAGGATGGTTGTTCAAAGCCTTTTATCTCTTCCATATAGGATGGGTTTTAATTCACGGTGGAGAGAACAGTTTGAGAGGTATCTGATGTAACAGTGCTGGCCTTATGGAAGGTTAATTTGTGATAAATCTGGTGGTTGATATATTCAAGAAAATTACATAGTTTTTTGGATAAGGAAGGGAGGGTTTAGGGTGTTCTGAATGAAAAATGTGAGTCTTAGGGGTTGATGAAAAATTCAAGTGGTAAGAAATTTTTTATGGTGGGCTATCCTAGAGGTAGTGTAACACCCCGACCCAAGATTCCCAGAGTCTGTGCATTATTTTAATACATTTGCATGATTACAAGGAATCATGTCCTGAATGATCGATCAGTGTAGTAGTCGTGGAAAATAGATTTCATACATGAACATTACATTACACTTTCTAGAAAAAAACACAAAAAAATAATTTGATAATTCCATTGTTCCCTTATCTTAACCTTGCATCTCAAACCTAAAACACTTCTTGGGATCCTGGGAAAATAAAACATAAGAAAGGGGTGAACTCAGATGCTCAGTAAGGGTAAATAATTTAGCAGAAGCTATAAACTTTTAAGCAAAGATGTGTAATAAAAAAATATCCTTTTAAACATAAACTTGAACATAATACGGAAAAAAATAAAACATTACCATATAAACATTCACATGGATATTCTACTAGTCTAATAATCAAATGTAATAACTAATTTCATAACGTGGGAATGCCTAAAGGCGGACATCATTACTACATAGTGATGTCCTTGTGCCAAGATTACAATTACAATTTTTTTCAAGGACTTGTGCCAAGACACTAGTTTTTCTAATGAGACCTACCAATGCATCGAGGAGCTATATCGGGCTCCACCCGTCACTTAATAAGTCCATTTCATTCTTCATTAGAAAAGGTTGAAACATAACATAAACATTCGTATTAAAACTAGCATACAAAATGTAAATACTTTATCCACAAACCCTGAATGGTATAAAAATAACACATCCACAGTCTAACATATCAGAAATACTTCAATACAATATGGAAGATTTGTATCATAATAAATCAACTTCAAATAAGTTTAAAATACATCGAAGGATGTTGACATAGATGAAAATGATTTATACAAATCTTTGAAAAAAATATCTATTTTTCATGAAAACATTTAAAATTCACACAGTTTAGAAAGGAATACATTTAAAGGAATTTTTGAATCAATGTGTACCTTTACACTTTGAAACTTTTCAAAGGAATTAACATTTTAAAAACATTTATGTCCATATAAATAAATCCTTTAAAAACTTTCTGAAATCATGAACACTAATGAGAACAATTTAGAAGTGTAAATATTTAAAACATTTAGAATGGATTTTTAGTAAAAATTACCTTAAAAATAATCCCTTTGAAAACTCTTTTATGAAACATGGACATGTTTAATAAATATGTCCTAGTAGATACTTATGTAAAAACAACCTCGGATAATAAAGATATTTTGAAATTAACTTTAACCTTGAACTTTCCTTTAGTCAAGGGTACGTTTAACCTCATGTATAATAACCTTTTTAAGTTAATAGATTATACCAGAACCATATTAATATTTTTGATATCATACATGGTTCATTAATGACTTTATACTACCCATTTAATAATAATTTCTATGTTAAATTAACATTTCGGGTAATAATCGCTTTCTTTATCGTACGTATTTTAACTTGTTACTCATGATTGTATCACTTAGATAAAGATTTAGATACTTACATAATATAAAAAATTATTTATATATAATATATATTTAGAATATAAATATGTATAACAGACATATATATGAAATGGAAAACACCATTTATGGAGACGGTAGTCCATACGTACGCATAAACGTTGTTTCCGTTTTCATATCGTATTGCACGAAACTAAGTGAATAAGATATATTAAAGTAAATATATATACACACAAAGTATCATTATTATTTCATATATTACATACTTATTAATGATATATATTTTATAATCATATTTGAATGGTGAAGGTGTAAATGAATCTAATTGCGTTCGTGGAGACGGTAATCTGTACGTACGCACGAGCGACAATATCATTCTTTTGATATTAAAATAATATATAATTGGATGGTATATCATATATACCTAATCATTATAATATTATATTTATTATTTACATCAATTACACATCATTATTATACCCATCTAAATAATAATTTATTTAATAACAATTACACCACTACGTGGAGACGATAAGTCGTAGTATGCACGTATGGTGGCATTTCATTCAAAAGATGTATGGAATAATGAATATGGTTGTAACATATTTATAATAACATAAAAATATATAAAATATAATGGAGTTATTATTTTAGAATGAAAACAACAACGAAAGTTGAAGTGGAAGAAGAAAGGATCTTGAAAGAGTTGATGAAATATTTACCTCCTCTTCGGATTATTCCATTCAATTTCACCAAAAGGGCTTCTTAAGATGGCTTTATGACTAAATTAAGTCCTCTAGGATGAAGGTAGGACAGTTGGGAGGATATTTGGGTAGGGTTTCACCAAGCCAAATGTCTTTATAGGTGTGAATTTTAGAGAATGGAAAGTGCCTTTTTATAAGAGCGGTGAGAAGAACCTTAGGAAAAACTTAAAATATTATTTTATAACAATTTCATATTTGGTTTATAATGGCTTAAAAATTAATTAATTAAAGGATAAGGTGGGTATGGGTCTCAAAACTCTAAAAAAATATGTTTTAGACTGGTTTAGGTCACCATATTAACCTTAACATTTAGATTTAACTCTTAGTTAAATAGTTTGACATTTACCATGTCTATTTGTATTTTTATATTATATGGTTAATAAAATTACTATAAAATTTCAATTAAACCTAAATTGGTTAATTAATGTAATATATAGTATTATATAAGTATTTTGGCCAAACCATAGATTTTTAGGACTATTATATAAATTAATACTATAATATTTGTTTTAAAAACTATTTTATGTCTATTTTGACACTATTTGGTATTTGTTTTTTGTTAATATCATAACAGCATGATTACTTCAAACAACATTGATTGAATCAACAATAAAATGTTATATTTACCAATAAAATTAGTTTAATTCATCATAACTCTCAAATTATATTTATTTGGGTATTTCTAATATCAATTATTTTAATGTTTTATTAATAAGGTAATTACTGCATCATCATTGTGTCATAAATAATTTTTTTTATTTAATGTCTAAAAATTATAAATAAATTACCATTATGTAGGAAATCTTTTTCTATTTCTAATGAATATTTATATTCGAATTTAGCTTATGTATAACCCTATATTAAAAATGTTTTAGTCATGAAAACTTGAATTCAACACTTTTAACTCTTCTTTTAATTATATAATAATAAATGTCCTAATCTAATACAAGTGGACCTAAAGGATAATATTTTATTCCTAAGGTTGTTTTTAGTCTTATAAAACTTATCCAATAGAATTAGGACATCTTTTATGGTAATAATAATATCATTTTTACCTTTAATTACCCTATTTACTTTTAATCGTGGTAAATAAAAGTCAAAAGTTACTATTCAACAAAAATTATTTTTATCTTATTGAACCACATTTTACATAATGATATCAACTTTTTCTTCTTGATTTTTTAAATTCAATTCACAGAAGCGGTAAAATTATGTTTTATGCAAATTTGCAAATGCTCCTAGGAGGTGGGTAAAAGACGGTAAAAAACTAAACAAATTTTTTATATATCTAAACTTATCATAAAATGACTCCAATGAATTACATTGAACTTATATAGGTATTATGTATCTATTTTGACCTAATTTAAATTTAAATAAAATAAATTATTATTTAAATAAAAAGTCAGTTTAAAACAATAACTCATTATTCTTCACTATTCATCAAAAATTCAAAGTTATCAGAAAAATACCAAAACATCACCCTAAGCTAATTTTGATATTCCTAATTAAATAATGAAGTATATTTTACCAAATTAAAAATATAGACATTGAATTTATTAATTTAAAATTAATTCTTGTTGTTAAAACCAAAAGGCGTATTTTTAAGAAATAATAATCATTAAAAGATTAACACTTGTTAATGTCCAATTTCAAAGTGAAATTACGTAAAATGACCTGTATTGGATTAAATGTTAAAAATATAATCTATTTATACTTCCAAACCATTAAAATGTATAATTTAACACTATAAATTATTTTTATTTAAAAATGTTTTTCAGTTAAAATATAGTAATTTTAACTATTCACCCACATATGAAAGTTATCCAAAAACACCAAAATTTATTGAAACTGAATTTTTATGTACCTATTCTAATGTAGATGTTTATTTTGTAAAATTGAATATTTAAAAGTTTCAAATATTGTATTTAACAAGGGTTCACCATTGAAAGGCGGTAAAAGTGTATTTTTTTTGAAAAAATACTTCTTTTATATAAAAAAATGAATTTGTTTTTTTTCATTATGTCTTAGAAACACATAATATAGATTCTAAAATTATAATGATTATATAAAGTTCAAATTTTAGTTAATACAATTCATAACCTCTTTTGAACGACTAGTTTGGTAAGTCATGGTGCTCTTGAACTCGGTGTTGCATGTAGTTCAAGTTATTGGATTAATTTGAAGAAATAATGTACTATGAAATCTTGGGGTGTTACATTCTTCCCCAGTTCAATAAATTGAGTCCTCACAATTTGAAATTGTTCTTAAAAAATAAAAGTTTGAAAATAGAAAATACCTTTGTGGGAAAACCCAAATCAGAAATTGGGTTAGTAAAATTTAATTTCAATAAGAAGAAAAAAAATTATATACATATATATACTTGACAAGTAGAATTTCATCCTTCAAATAATTTCTACCACAAACTCATCTTTCACTCCAAAATATTTCATAAAAAATTCTATTTATTCTAATCGTATAGGGTTAAAAAAATAATGAAATTATAATTCATTTTTTAGACTATTTAAAAAACACAAACTTATACAAACCAGTACATCACGTAGTCCAGTCGTAGGTGATGTACCCTTGTCACTATTACTTTGCGGGTTCAAGTCTTTCGGCCTTGCCAGGCGCGATAAGTTGTCACCCGACCTCTTGGTTGTCCTTTTTATAAAAATCCAAAAATAACCTTAACAATAGTATCCAATTACAAAGTTAATCCTTTCCATATTTTAGAATTATCCAAAATACTTCTATCCAAACTCTCAGTCCAAACTTATAAGGAAGTTAGACATAATGAAGATCCTTATTTTCAGGTAATAACATGTGAACGCCTTCATCATGTATTCTTTTAAAACACTACAACATACTGAATTACCATAAAAACTTATTTATTACATTCATGCTCCCTTATTCCTTATAGAATACTAGATATACTCCTTCTATCCAAAAATTTTGTAAACTCCAACAATGATGGAATATACATATCATTAATCAGTTTAAAGGGAGTCGAGAATATCCAATATAATTTATCCAAATAAACATTCTCTTATTCCAAAATCACTACCTCATTATCAGGACTATAATAAGGATTTCCTTTCCTTTAACCATGTTTTTTCCAAAAATTGTATCTTACTATTAAGTCACTTTTCATAGAACTATATAATCTTAAATCCTCAATAAAATAGTACTACATTACAATCCTTATTTATCTCCATAATTAACATAACTAGTATACAGTTGATACAACACTCAAATGAAATAATTCTTTAATAACAACATAAGAATACTAGTCATTCCTCTTCATACGATGTAGTATCATAACTAGATTATTATCCAATAACATCATTTGTGGTATAATCTGATGATTGTAAAATTGATTTGTGTAGAGCCCCAACGCCTTGTAGATGAATCATTTTACATTTGAAACCTTTTTCTTACCCTTTCAATCACATACTTGGTGTCGTTTTTCTCCACACTTATAACAAAATCCCATTCCCTTAAAGAATTTACCAAGGTGAATATTTCCACATTTATCACATATGGGAAAATCCTTCTTTCCCCTCTTCTCTTTATCCATCTTTCTCTCTACCATCCTTTTCATCCCTTTCTTCGCATTAAAGCCATAGGGCTTAGAGAATTATTTACATATCTTATTAACACATGATATTATTTCTTCATAGGTTGGGAATACATGGGAGACTATTTCCCTTCTAAATGTTGGATTAATATCGTGAATGATATGATCCTTATTACTCTTTGGATCATATGTATTTCTGGAGTTCACATTCCTTATATTCGGTTCCATTTTTATACTATGGCATACACTAGGTCAGTTTATGAATTGCAATGAATAATTCAAAACTTGTAAAATACCTAACGTAAATTGTACAGTTTATGGATATAATCCATAATCATAGAAATATTTTCTTTGAGGAGGTATATACTCGTAAATCCTTCATAACGGTTTGTAATGAAAATGAGAATTATTCTAAGAATATCCCATGGGAGTGCCGTAACCAAGAGTGAAACAAGGCTCATTTTCGTGCACTAGTTCCCATTCGAGTCTAGCTCAAAGCGGTGTTTTTAGGTTTTACACCTAGGTACATCTGTGCCAGAGCCATCTCTACCAGCTCGTATACAGACATGAATGTATTTTCTTGGAAAAATCACAAAATCTATACATTACCAAAATTATGGGATGTTCTTCTATACTAATCCTCAAAGTCTATCTTAGGATAATTTTCTTTAATCAGAGTTTATCTTAATCTAGGTTCCAAGGTTATTTCTAACATTCCTCTGATACCAACTGTAACACCCCAAACCTAGATTCCCAGAGTCAGTGCATTATTTTAATACATTGGAATGATTTTAGGGAATCAAGTCATGAAATACCGATCAGTTTAACAGTCTTGGAAAATAGATTTCATACATGAACATTACATTACACTTTCTAACATACAACACACAAAAAAATCCTCTGATAATTCCATTTTTCCCTTAGCTTAAGCTTGCATCTCAAACATAAAACACTTTTTAGGATCCTGGGAAAATAAAACATAATAAAGGGGTGATCTTAGATGCTCCGTAAGGGTAAATAATTTAGTAGAAGTTATAAACTTCTAAGGAAAGATGTGTAAAAAAATAGACTTTAAAACATAAACTTGAATATAATATGGAAAAAATAAATCAAACATTACCATATAAACATGAACATGGATATTCTATTAGTCGAATAATCATATATAATAACTAATTTCATAATGATGGAATTACTAATGTCGGACATCATTACCACATAGTCAAGTCCTTGTGCCAAGAATACAGATAAATGTTTTTTCAAGGCATTGTGCCAAGAAACTAGTTTGTCTTATGAGAACTACTGATGCATCGATTAGCTATAGCAGGCTCCACCTGTCACTTACTAAGTCCACTGCATTCCTCATATGAATAGGTTGAAACATAACATAAACATTCGCATTAAAACTAGCATACCTAATGTCAATAATTTATCCATAAACCATGAATGGTATAAAAATAACACATCCACATTCAAACATATCACAAATCCTTCAATACAATATGGAAGATTTTTATCATAATAAATCAACATCAAACAAGTTTAAAATCCATCAAAGGATGTTGACATAGATGAAAATGATTTGTAAAACTCTTTGAGAGAAATATCTATTTTTCATGAAAACATTAAAAGTCATAGAATTTAAAAAGGAAGAAATTTAAATTCAATTTAGAATAAAATTGTCCCATACCATTTTAAAACTTTTAAAAGTATTTAACATTTTAAAAACATTCATGTCCATATAAATAAATAGTTTAAAACCATTTTGAAATCATGGACATTAATGAGAATGATTTAGAAGAATAAATATTTAAAACATTTAGAATGATGTTTTAGTAAAAAGTCCCTTAAAAATATTCCCTTTGAAAACTCTTTTATTAAAAATGGACATAAATAATAAATATGCCCCATTATATACTTACGTAAGAACATCCTCAAATAATAAAGAGATTGTGAAATTAACCCTTACATTGCACTTTCCTTTAGTCGAGGGTAGGTTTAACCTCTTTTATAATAGAAATTGTATGTTATTAGATTATAATAGAACCATATTAATATTTATGATATCACACATGATTAATTTATGACTTTATAATACCCATTTAATAATAATTTCCATGTTAATTTAATATTTTGGGTAATAATCACTTTCTTTATCGTACGTGTTTAAAGTTGTTACTCTTGATTGTATCACTTAGATCAAGATTTAAATACTTCAATATTATAAAACATTATTTATATACCATATATGTTTAGAATATAAATATTTATAATAGAAATATATATGAAATGGAAAACACCATTTATGGAGACGGTAGTCCGTACATACGCATAAATGTTGTTTCCGTTTTCATATCCTATTGCACGTAACTAAGTGAATAAGATGTATGTAAGTACACAGATATATATATATATATCTCTAGTAGCATTATTATGTCATATATTACATAATTATTAATGATATATATTTTATAATAATCATTGAATGGTGAACGTGGAAATGAACCTCATCGCGTTCATGGAGACAGTAATCTGTACTTACGCATGAGAAACAATATCATTCTTTTGATATTAAAATCATATATAATTGGATGGTATATCCTATATATAGAATCATTATCATATTATATTTATTATTTACATCAATTACACATCATTATTATACCCATCCAAATAATATTGTATTGAATAACAATTACACCACGATGTGGAGACAGTAAGTCGTACGTACGCACGTATGGTGACATGTCATTCAAAGGATGGATGGAATAATGAATATGGTTGTACCATATTTAAAATAAAAGCACAGTATATAGAATAAACTGTAGTTATTGTTTTATAATGGAAACAACAAATAAGGAGGAAGTGGAAGAAGAAAGGAACTTGAAAGAGGTGATGAAATATTTACCTCCTCTGCTGGTTCTTCCTTATGATTTGATCAAAAGGGCTCATTAGGTTGGATTTCTGCATAAATTAAGGCCTCTAGGATGAAGTTAGGATAGTTGGTAGGATATTTTGTTAGGGGTTCTCCGAACCAAATGGCTTTGGATGTGTGAATTTGAGAGAAGTTGAAGTGACATTTTATAAGAGGGGTGAGGGGCACCATAGAAAAAACATAAAATATTATTTTATAATAAATTTATTTTCGGTTTCTAATGCCTAAAAAATAAATTATTTAAATGATAATGTGGGTATGGGTTGAAAAAATCTCAACCAATAGGTTTTAGATAGGTTTAGGTCTCCATATTAACCTTAACTTTTAGATTTAACTCTTAGTTAAATAGTTTGACATTTACCATGTCTCTTTGTATTTTTATATTATATGGTTAATAAACTTACTATAAAATTCCAATCGAACCAAAATTGGTTCATTAATGTCTTATATATTATTATAAAAGGATTTTTTCTGATCCTTATATTTTTAGGACTTTTATATCAATTAATACTATAATATTTGTTTCAAAAACTATTTTATGTCAATTTTCACACTATTTGGTATTTGTTTTTTTCTAAAGTCATAACAACATTATTACTTCAAAAACCATTAATTTAATCAACCATAAAATATTATATTAACATATTGAATTAGTTTAATTCATCAAAAGTCTCAAATTACATTTATTTGTGTATTTATAATATCAATTATTTTAATACATTATCAACAAGGTAATTACCACATCCTATTTCTGTCATAAATAAATTTAAGTATTTAATGTATAAAAATTATAAATAAAATACAATTATTTAGTAAATAGTTTTATGTTTCTAATTAATATTTATAGTCAAATTTATCATATGTATAACCCTATATTAATAATGTTTTAGTTATGGAAACATGAATTTAACACTTTTAACTCTTATTTTAATTAAATAATAACAAATGTTCTAATCTAATCCAAGTGGACCTAAAGGATCATATTTTATTCCTAAGGTTGTTCTTAGTCTAATTACACTTATCCAATAGAATTATAAAATGTTTTAGGGTAATAATAATATCATTTTTACCTTTAATTACCCTATTTACTTTTAACAATGGTAAATAAAAGTCAAATGTTACTATTCAAAAAAAAATTATTTTTAAGTTATTGAACCACATTTTTCTTACTAATATCAACTTTCTCTATCGGATTTTTCAAATTCAATTCACAGAAGTGGTAAAATTATGTTTTATACAAATTTTCAAATTCTCCTAGGGTGTGGGTAAATGACGCTAAAAAGTTCAATAAAATTTATATATATATATACTTATTATAAAATGACTCCAATGAATTACATTGAACTTATACAGGTATTATGTATCTATTTTGAACAAAAATAAATTTTAATAAAATAAATAATTATCTAAATAAAAATTCGGTTTTAAACAACAACTTAGTGTTTTTCACTATTCATAAAAAATTGAAAGTTTTCAGAAAAATACCAAAAATTCACCCTAAGATAATTCTAGTATTCCTATTTCAATAATGAAGCCTATTTTACCAAATTCAAAACATAGAAGTTTCATTTATTAATTTAAAATAAATTCACATTTATTAATTTAAAATTAATTCTTGTTGTCAAAACAAAAATGCGTATTTTTAAGAAATAATAACTATTAAAAGATTGACACTTGTTCCTGTCGAATTTCAAATTGAAATTACTTACAATGACCTGTATTGGATTAAATGGTAAAAATATAAGTATTATGTATCTATTTTTACCTAAAATAAATTTAAATAAAATAAATAATTATTTAAATAAAAAGTTGGTTTTAAACAATAACTCATAGTTATTCACTACTCATAAAAAATTGAATGTTTTTAGAAAAATACCAAAATTTCACCCTAATATAATTATGATATTCCTAGTTCTATAATTATGTATATTTTACCAAATTCAAAACATATAAGTTGCATTTATTAATTTAAAATTAATTCATATTTTCAAAACCAAAAGGTGTATTTTTAAGAAATAATAACTATTAAAAGATTAATACTTGTTCATGTCCAATTTAAAATTAAAATTACTTTCAATGACTAGCATTGTATTAAATGGTAAAAATATAATCTTTTTATACTTCAAAAACATTAAAATTTATAATTTAACACTATAAATTATTTGGATTAAAAAAGATGTTTTCAGTTAAAATATAGTATTTTTCACTATTCACCCACATATGAAAGTTATCCGAAAAACACAAAAGAATTATTGAAAATAAATTATTATGTCCTGATTCTAAATAAGAAGTTTAATTTTTCAAATTTAATATATAAATGTTTCAAATAATGGATTTAACAAGGGTTCACCATTAAAAGGCGGTAAAAGTGATTTTTTTTGAAAAAATACATATTTTATCTAAAAAAACATATCTGTTTTTTTCATTATGTATAAGAAACACATAATATGGATTCTAAAATTATAAGGATTATATAAAGTTCAAAATTTAGGTAATACTATTCATAACCTCTTTTAAACGACTAGTTTGGTAAGTTGTGGTACGCTTGAACTTAATGTTGCGTGTAGTGCAAGTTATTGAATTAATTTGAAGAAATAACGTACTATGAAATATTAGTGTGCTACAGGCAGGTCATTCTATTGGGAAATTTTTTTTATGGTATTTAATTCAAATGGAAGTTCATTTCTAATGATGAATCATTCAATAGGTAGGTGATTTATAATGATGGGTTATTCTAGAGGGTTTTCATTTCTAACAGTGGTTCATTCTAGGGATAGGTCATTTTAGGAGTAGGTCATTTCGAACCACGGGTCATTTTGGCAGTTGTTCATTTCTAACAGTGGGTTATTATAGTGGTAGGACATTTTTGTAATAGGTTACTTTTTATGACATTTCATTCCTGTGGTAGTTCGATAAAAATTTAGGTGATTTATAGAGTTTGGACATTTTTAGTAGTATTTCAGAAAATAATTTTTCTTTTTTTTTCCAAAATTTTTAGATTTCCTATTTTGATGTATTTTATGATGAAAGACTGGATTTTGTTCCTTAATTAATGGTTTATAAATATGTTTCAATGAGGATTAATCATATCATAAATTTACAAAAAAATATGGAGTCTATTTAAAAGTTTAAAAATCTATTCTTTTGATGAGATCTATATTGAGTGGATTATGTAAACCATATCTAATCCCTTGGGTCTCTAATCTAATATTTCGAAATTAGATAACCTTCATTTGTTCTATTGATCTTTCTTTCTCTTGAGGCAGGAGGTTGTAATTCATTCTTACCATGATTTTGTGGAGCCCTAGCACAGTAGTTGGTTTGAGTCCCCATGAAGTTGTTTCCACCTATACATTCACCCCTAATTTCGCTGAATAATGTTTGGGATAATCTTCATCTTCTATGTAGTAATTTCATTTTTTCGCTTATGTCTATCAAATGAGATGAGCATATTATTTTTATATCATTTATAATGGTTCCATACTGATTAAAAAAGATTAATAAACTTGTATAAATTAAATCTAAAGGGGAAGGGGAATGTAAATCATGATCTTACAACGTTGTTATTGTTTTTTTATATTTTTAATTGTATGGGCTTATTTCTGGCTAAAAATAATTCCTATCGGGTGGTTATTTCTTGTATTGTTATGATGTGAATTGTTAAATACTTTTTTTGTGATTGTTAAAAACAAATAAATCATTATTGGACAAACATTTATAGTTGGTTAATGAATTGGATTACCTAAAATCACGTGTCTTGTGTTATGAAACCAATCAATAATGACGTGGAATTGAATAAGAGCACCATTACTAAATTGAATATGTGTTGTGATTTGGTATTTGATGTGATGTGCATAATGGGACTTGTTTGTCTGCATGAAGATTATGTGATGTGTAGTGGCTATGTTGTGATGTGTGTGGGGGAATGGAGGATATATTGTCATGAAACGGGGTTGTGATGGTTATTATGGTATGAAGTTATAACAACACCATGATATAAGTTCAGATGTGGTTTTTCAGTGGGGTTGTGATGGAAGGTGGAACTAAATGTGGCTATTAGTCTATGGTATTTTTTTGTTGTTGTTTGTTATGTGGTGTTAGATTCCTAATTAGAAATCGATGGTGAAATGAATCATAATATTGTACATGTTTAAAGAATTAATTAAAAAAGGGTTGTGTGCATTAAATGGTCAATGTTCATATATGAATTAGGGGATGTAAATACAATGAAAAGTTATTTTTTAATGTAATTGGTTGGTAATATTGATTATAGAAAATAGAATAATGATAATTAATGATTGATAAATGAATTTTGGCATTAATTGTTTTAATGTGGGGTTATTTTTATAACATTGGAAGTAGAAATGGAGTATCTCGTGACATGTTTTATGCATTGGTTATGAGCCTTTTGAAAGGGGATATTGTGATGTAACTCTATATGTATATACTCTATTTATTCATTCGATTTCTATAGGCACCACAACCTCATTGATCACTAGCTTCCAACACCTGCATAAACATGTTGGGGTGTTTTTTCCATCATCCAAGTGGGATGATGGATTTATGGTTACCCACTCTACTATACTTTCCCTTTAGGGTGTGGGTGAAAAGAATGAGATATGATGGTCATAAGTCAAAAGTCTCATTGTCTACATGTTTTGTGATGTGATGTTGTGATCTAGGTGTTTTTGGGTGAGATTTTGTGAGATGGATCACATTTATGGTCATTCGTGGTTTGAGGAAGGCACACAAATAATTTCCTTCACATTCATGATACTCTAATACCCTAGTTTTAAGATGTGATGTGTTATCCCAGATGTTTTAAGGTAGTATTTGTTGTGATGTTATTCAGAAGATGTGGGAGTGCGAGGAGATACGATGTTGGTGTGTGAGAGTGAAAAGTCAATGGGAAAATGAAAAGTTGTTTGTAAAGCGGTGCGAGTAACCCTTCATCGATAAATTTCATATTATATTTTCATAATATGATGCATTATTTGGTGATAGATCCTTTTTAAATTTGGTATTTTCATTAGTATACCAATATAGGTGTTGTTTGGTTCTTCTTTTTTTTCAATGGGAGAATTAGTATGCTTTTTTCACATGTGCACCATAGACTATAGATTTCATTATGAGTATACATGTATTCTCACACTATGTATATAAAATTTCTTTCATGTTTCCAATAGGACATCATGTATTCTACTCAGAATTACTAGATCAGACCTTTGGATATATATTGTGTCACTACTTTTTCATTGTTTTTGGGTATTTACTTTGGATACCTTTATCTATATCAGTTTTATTTTCACATACTTTTTGGGTTGAATTTTGGATTTATATATATATATATATTTCACAAAGTTTATTTTAGTTTGTTAATCTTATCTCCCAATATTATTTATATTATAGATGGTAATTTCTCCCATAAATGAGATTTTTATACCCTTAGTTATAGTTACCAACCTGGGGCCTACTGAATATAGGACTCTACAGTCATTATATCTCCCCCATAATTGTAATTTCTTTGGATGTAGGAGGTCATAATAGGGAGTACAATTTACATTCCTAATGTATGGAGTTATTATCAGATGATACATGACCATCCATTGGAAGGAAATTCAGGGAAAAATTTATTTGTGATGGAAGATTGTAAGATGTATGAATTTATATGAGGTATGTAACCTTTTTTTTTAATTCCATGGTTTTGACCTAATGTGCATGATTAGTGACGCTATGAAGGAAATTTTGGTGTTTGGGTTTTCTTTGGAGCATGGAGCTTGAGTTTTTGGAAAATTAAGTTGGTACGCATAGTCACTGAAGGTCGTGAATCCTAGGCCACAAGTTTTGAGTAAACTAAGAGGGGTGGTCCATCCCACTATCCAGGGCCACATGGAAAGGGGAAATCATATAACTAGTGTTTCACGCCAGTATGGGGTTGCTACAGTTTTTACCGGAGGGAAACAACACCATTTTCAGTTAGTTATCCAAAATGTCCACATAAACCATTTGAGGGAGGTCTTGAGGCAAAGAGGCAGGCACAATTAGTGCAATTTGTTTCCAAATATGATGCTAAACCATGAAACAAAATATTTTGAGGTAAAATGGTTGTTTTACACGTATAGATTAAATTATTTAACTCTCCTCCACCTTTTCGTTTCCTCTATCTGTGGCCACTCCAACATCATGTAAAGTTGCTTAAGCATTAAACATAGGATTTTATCCAGTTTCATCCTCTAATATACAATTTTTGAGTCATTCATCTTGTTGGATCTACACTGGTAATTTATACATTCATATATCCTTTCTATTAGAAACACTATTTTGGTGTAAGATTTTATAAATTATTTTCATGGAAATCTCCAATTATTACATTCTCTTTGTATCTAGACCAAATTTTAGGTCGATACTTGATGAGTTTTTCTCTAACAAGATTAGGTAGGTGGAATATACCTTTTACTACAATGTATCGTTGTTTATATAATGTAGCTCTTGTGTTGCACCATGACCTTGCTATGGATGGTTTATAAATTAATTGACCTAAGGTTTAATTGAAATAAATTTGTTGATAAATACCATGACACCATTCATCGAGGCTGGAGGTTTTCAACCTCAACCCAAACCACCCATGTGGTGGGTTCTACATTTTTATCACATTTATTCCACACTCAGGGTTTGCTGATCTCACCTTGCATAATTAATAATTTATTGGTATAAAAATTAATCTACTGAGATAGATTTTAAAAGGTTTTGAATATCGTATATCACCTTATAAATTTTAATTTATAGGTATAAAATCGATAATCTATTGAATGTTTTGGATCATAAAGGATTTAGGTAAATGATTAAATGAATGATTAGTGAATTAGTTAATTAATTGGTTATGATGCAAAAAATTTACTACTCCATGGATCTGGTCAACATATTTGGATTACATGAACATTTCAACTCCATAGATCTTTCATTCTTGGATTCCTTGGATAATTATACTATTTGGATATTGTAAACCTGACATAGTAGGATGCATTTTCCATTTCGACACCATGGATCCAACTTTCATGAATTATAAGGATGCCTTAAACATTTATTCAAATTGGATCCTGGTTACATTTTTTATTTGGATGCCTTCGCCATTTATTCTCTTTAGATCACATTTATATAGATTACATAGTTTTCATATAAATTTATAATGAAAGGATCCATATGATCTAGTCTACTTGTCATGCTCGGATGCGATAGAAAATTATACTAATTAGATATAATTACCAATTATGACGCATTAGAAATTTATACTCCTTAGAATTATTTATCATTATTAACTTATCATCTTGAGATACCTTTGACATTTCTAATCCTCTGATCCAATGTTCTTTATACACATAGATTATAGGTTTCCTTGGACATTAATACTCCTTGGTACCAATCCCATGTTGTCATGATATATGATTACATGGTATAGAACATTATTGTTAATGCTTGTTGTGATTTACCAAAATATATTTCTTTTTGTTTCTTAATCATATTATGACTTCATAAACTTGTTATAATTACTTCTACTACATTTTTTTAAACGGTTATATCTATACACAACTTCATTTTATATGCACATATATGTCTTTTTTATAGACACGACTGGTGGTGGCCTACTTAGTGTTATCTCACTCCTTAATCAGGATATCATTTGGTACCCAAAAAGGTTTCATTGGTGAATGTATGGATACGGTAATGTGCCCACATAGTGATGCTTGATTAGTTATAAACAATAGCCAGGGAGCACGGGATCAGGATATGGTCTGTGATGTAATCTAGTATAGCTTATTTTAGGTCCTTTTTTATCTTATATACAAGTACTATATTGGATTATTTCTTCCATGTATTTATGTATTTTATACAAAATTCATTAATCATAATTGTATATTAAATTGTTGGATGAGATCATTTGGTTTTTATACTATGGATGTTTATTCCTTTCATACTCATTGATTTATATGCTTCCACTATTGTACGATATTTTTGTACTGATGTTCTATAATCTGACCATGAGGGTATAATCTATCCCCTATTCCGCCATATACCCTCGTTGTTAATCAGTAGACTATAACATATGGGGAGGTGTGGTTAAGGCTATGTGAACAACATGGTTTTGTTACTATTGAGTGAACTTGGTTCAGAATGTTACATATATCATCATCCACTATTTTTTATTTTCTTTACCTTGTATAAAAAAATGCTTCATCATATATGGCATCACAAAACACATATGGGAACTTTCACCATGTAGTATGTCAATCTTTCCATCAATCATGAATTTCAAACCCAAATGAAATATTAAAGGTACTACCACATGGTTGTGAAGAAATGTCCTTCCAAGAAGGACATTATATGTTGTTTCTTTCTATTTAACCATGAACTCAGTTTTATATGAAATATCCCAAAATTGATCCTTGATCATTATATTATTGAGATGCTTTTCCTCACACTTATTGTATCCTTGAATGGTTTTCCAGGTTAGATCAGAAATTTATCACAATATTCAAATCTTCTGAGGGTTTGAATCAAGATGTGATTGATCTTAGAACAATTTCAATGAGATCCATTAGCATTTCAACATTTTCAAGTATAACTGAAACATATATGGGTCTAATGTGTCTCTGGATGAATACTCATTGATCTTATTTTGTGAAAGAGATGGTGACATGGAGTTATGATGAAATAGTCTATTCTTGATAAACCTTAGTTGTAACAACATCTGTCTTGAACTCCCATGGGATATGTAGTTCCTTGATAAGTTCCTCTAAGAGTTCTTTTGAATGATGAAGTGAATACATGATTGAGATTTTGGATGGAACTATGAACACATTCTACATAATTTTGTACTTTTATGCTATATGTTGGTGCTTCATAAGGTGGTCATTCTGCCCTCCCATGGGTATGAACTATATAAATTTCATCTATGCGGATATTAATGTGATATTGGATTCTACCACCTCTATTTGTGCCCCTGTATACTCATCTCTTAGGACTTCAGCCTCAATATCCCTAGTCAAGTACAAGGAACTCATACTCGAAGGCATTTTCATAATCAAGAAATGGGTATACCAAGTGTAAAATAGTAACAATACCATTGGTGGGATCTTCATCTGATGAGGGTTTTTTTGGTGGGCTTTTTCCCAAGCTCTTGACATTCATTAAATGAAATACGCAACATTCAAAGCTTACACAAGAGCTGAATATGGCTCTTCCACATCTATCTCTTCCTATGTATGATGATTACATCAACTTCTTATAAGAGTATTCGATGTAACCTTCATATTAGATAGTATTTTAATTTTTTTCGACTATATGTTATCAGTATGACATGATCTTGGTCAACTATATTTCAATTCATCAAGTTATTGAAATTCATCCTAGTTCTGGCTGGAACATCTTTCAAATCACCCCCTTATTCTAGTTGGTTGACCACTAAACAAGTCACATATTCCAAGGAATTTTTCAACATCACCTATATAGAATAAAAAATGATTTACATAACATCTTTTAAGATAAAGAAATCCTAGATGGTGTAACCCATACTCATATAGAAAGGTAAGTAGTTAAGAAAATCAGTGTGGTTTCCCTCATTTAGTTTCCTAGTATGTGGTATCTTAAGTAGTTTATGTTTCCTAGATTCAAGGAAATTACTAAGGACCTAATAATTTCACAAGGAGTATGATTTATTCATCCTTTACTCAAATTATTGGTGACCATAGCCTCCTATTTCTTCTGAAGGGGATGATTTTGTTGTTTTTCAAGTTTACAGGTGGCATGGGGTGATTTAGGGCATGTGTAGCCTCTCAAATTGGTACTACTACTAGTATAAGGTTTATAGTGGTGTTCACTACCTTCCAAATATTTTTTCTCTATCCTAAGGGAATGATTATAGACGTAGGCCAGGTCCGATGAATGGAATCTTCAAAGCATTTTGCCATTTTGGCCAATCATGGACCTAACCTGGATATCTCACTAGAATCCAAGGTTTATTCATATCATCAGTAAATTTTTTAGAATACAACTCTATCAATTTTCATTGTGATAGATTGATGCTGAGTGAATCATTTTTCCCTTTCAATCATTCTGTGAAGTTAGAACCCCTATTATTTTAGCATTTCTTACAGTTTTTGTGGTCAACAATTGTTGTTTTCCATAGTGTAGGGATGAACTAATAAAATAATTTATGAAGAATCCCTTACTATCCCATAATATAACATGCTATAATGATTATGTATTTAACTATAAAAATCACTAACATAGTTTATACAAAACATCAAGACTTTTTTGCCTTCTTCTGATTTCAAGTGTCAATCATCACCACATTGTCGAGCTGGATTAGAGCATTCCACATATCAATGGATTTCATATAGGCCACAACTAATTTAATGTAATTGAGTAGTTTTGGATGTACTACTATCTCAAATGCTTTCTATCTATAGGGAGTGGGTATGGCATGATGAGTTATCCCTATTTTCATATCCCACTAATCTCAATTCATGATATATTTGAATGATATCCCGTGAAAATGAGGGGTTTTTTCATAATGGAAGGATTTCATGAACATCTTCAACATCTTCATTTATGAATATTTACTTCCTATATAAAGATCCACATCCCACTCTCCACTAAGAGGATATGAAAAAATCATTATTCAGAGGTTCTAGTTTTTGGAACTTTTTTTGATTCTACTAACATGCAGCCCTAGTTGGTGCATCTAGAAAACAATTCCCTCAAGGTATGTTTTTCATATTTCATGACTATATATTCACATATTTATCCATTTAATCTATTTTTTGGTGGTGATTATGTTCACTGAGTCTTATCAAAAAATGGTAGTTATCACATAGGTCTCAATGCAATAGGATGATTCTATATTGCCTGACCCCCCATAGAGGGTTAGATTTCTGTCATTTTTCTAACCCGTATTCATATTGAAATTTTTGGATTGAGAAACATATGGGGTTTTATTGCATTCACCATTAGTATGTCTTATCTCTATTTAGGAATAGTTACCAAAAGGGTGTTTTTGGTCATGTTTGGTGGATGGGTCCCAAATAGTAAAGGGATGTCCTGTGGCGAGTGGAATAGATGGAATGTCGATAATCAATATTTACCTCCCAGTATGGAGAAGTCTTATTCCTTGAAGGGTGATGATAATGATGAAAATTCTACCATCCATTTGGTCCAGGGAATATTTAGGGAAACTATTTTCACTTTTTGATCCAAATTTTAAAAATATGATGATACTGGTCAATAATTTAATGGCTCCTAATATGGTAATTGGGATATAAATTCATCCATACCTATAGGATATGGTTGATATAGAACCATAAATTATTTATAAAAAACCTGCTTAGGGTGTGATGAACCTGGTGATGGAAATTAAGAGAAAAATCCCCCAACACTATGGGATGCAGTTGGTTTGTAGATATCATTGATATGTCATGATAACACTCAAGGATTTGTGACCCGAGGGGTATTGTTAGTAGAAAATATTAAACTATAATTATGGGACGAGTTATCTCTTGGATAACTTCTATTTTAGCCACTATTACAAATCATTAGTTTTTCAATAATTGTTTTCATGTACGAGATAAGTGAAATTGCATCCCTTTATTGGAGATATATTCTATAGGAATTTTATGGGTTGGTTTCAACTTGGACATCCCTATTTGAAATTCATTCCCATGGTTTCAAGGGGTGTGTAATAAATGGCGTCTAGAAGTAATCTCCCTCCATTTTTTGACATATTTGCATCATTAATGTGGGGATATATTAATGTTTTGAGAAACTAGTGGGTGAATTACCTGTACCCATAAATTCTCTGGAGGCTATGGCATTACAAGATGTTCTATCAGTGGAGCTCTATTGTTCTCAGGCCATAGTAGTGTGAAACATTCCATAAGTTCCCCACCCTCATATATGGATACTCGATGAGACTTCAGTGATCATTTTATGAATAGTTGTGGTGTAATGGAATCAATCATGTTACACATTCAAATTATGATATTCCATCTTTGGGTCTCGATCCATGGAGTTAGTATCCAATCCATTTGATGGTAGTGTGTTTTTATGGGATGATGTTGACCCCAGTATCACGGATATGGGAGTTCCTCGACTTAATCATATGATTATTTCTCCTCATATTTTTTCTGTAGGTGTGGTATAAACTAATTATCAATCTTGTCTAGGATCTCATAAAGAGAAGTGCATAGGGGAAAGAAAATGGTTGGGATGTTTTTTCAAGCTAACACTGTCTGTATGTCCATTTCAACCTCTTCTTTATCAGACTTATACACCTCCACCTAGATATAAAATAGAGGTTTATTCCCTTGGTCTCTGGTTGAGTGTGGTGAAGTGTTACTGATAGCTAATGGGGAACTATATACATTTGACCCCCATGATTTGAGAACCTCTCCATATGAAGGCGTCATAGTTTTGAGTACCTATCTATATGGATGTGTATGGGAAATTGAAGGATCTCCTTTCCTGACTGAGATATCATAATGGGGATGTTTACCATAGTTGGTGTTAGGAGTGAATCCCCTATAATCCATATCCAAACTACCATGAAGAGGAATATCAAGGTAATTATCACCTTCTACTTTGGATAAATTGTCGGAAAAACCTTGATTTGTTGCATATATACATCAAACTTCCTCAATAAAACTGGAATTTAGTAGAATATGGATATGAGACTAATAATTCATGGTGGATGGAATATTTTAACATGCCTTTTGGTATTGATTAGGGATATGAGCATGCAACATGATGCATCCTTAATTATGTGGATAACTATATAGTATTGTAAAAATATGATCTTGTTTTTGGGAATCCTCTAGAATATTCCTGTGAGATTCTGAATTATTGGTAGGAATATTACCCTTCCTGGGGTTAGTGGACAAAATATGTTGGTCCACCCTGGCTGAAGAGGGGACAAGATCCATTTTCAAATATGCATTCCCCATTAGAATATTCTAAAGGACCTCCAAAATAAAAAAATGGTATATGATCCACCCCTATATATTTTCTGAAGGATGTTTAGTTTTTCATTAGTGGAATTAGGGATATCATCCTGTATTTGATATTATGTTGGAGTATTCTTAGTATCATCCCTGATATGAATATGAGCATGTCCTGATTCATGTTTCACTATCACTTGGTGAGCACCTATTATAATGGGGATACGAACCTAGTCCTATTCTATTGGATAATGCTATTAAATTTTATCGACTATAGTATGATCCAATCTTGAGGCACATGTTTAACTTATTTGGAGAGTCCTGCTCGAAAAGGGGATATGAAGTCATCCCTATACCATTGAAGTATGTCACTGATATTTTTTAATAATAATGTGTGCCTCTCTCAATGAATGTCACACTCTCACTCAGTGAACCCTGGTTGGAATGGGTATATGAGATTAATCATGTTTCTCATCCTTTACTAGAATATTATAATAATCCTCCCAAATGGGAGCATGAATGTGTTCTGGCTTCGGTGTAGCCACATGTTCATACTGATCATGGGGATGTTCTTCTCTAGATCTCAGGTTAACAAAATGTCCCAATCCTGTTATTTGTATTAGTGTTAAGATATATCAGTGACATTGTTCAGAAATTACAAGAATGTAGTGTCAATTTTGAAAAGTGTGTACAGAAATGTAGGGATTCACTTTTTTTATCTCTAATATTTACTTTCAGACATATTTTATTGAAGTGGGGAAATAATCCCACTCCATTCCTCATTTTTCCATCAAAATATGTTGATGGGCTTCATGTGTAGGTGTACTGATATGTTTCTCACCCATGATTTCTATAGGAATACAAGTGTAGACTTAATATGATGGGGGAGGGATATGATCCAACCCATGGGATACCACCATAATATGTTGGTAGTTAGTTTTTTAGGATGAAGGGATATGAGCTCACTCATGTTTACCCATAGCATTCCACACCTGATAATACTTCCTTGGTATTAATTCATTATTTCCAACGGTGTCCATTTTTAGAGTGGCCCCCTTAGAGAGTGACTAAGGGGAACCAGTGGGATCATGGTAGTGATATTGTTTGATATAAACCTTTTATAGAGACTCTTAAATAGTAATGGATCCATAATCGACTCCTTAATCTATCTTCCTCACATATAAGTTCTAATGGTTTCTTTGATAGTACCCCTGAATGAGAAAAACTTGTCAACCTCATCATCTAAAGACCCATATGTTCATCATCAAGGGTATGGATCATGAAATTTCAGTGGTATTCTTAAACCATTGAATTTCCCACCCAAAGGTGAAGGTGTCAGGTTGGTGAGGTTGTTCTAGGACCAAAACTGGTTTCATCAATAACTAATGTTCCAGAACGGTCGCTAGATAAAATCGTGATCTCAATTCGGGGTGTAGTTTGTGAGAACAATGTATTCACTAATGAAGGCAATAAGTAAAAATTTCACTGACTAGTGCATCATCACATGTAGGATATTTTCTCAATAATATATTCACATGTCACAAAAGTTTCCCATATTATTCGTTATTTGAGAATTTTTCTCACTTGGAATTATTACAGTGAGAATGGTCTAATTTCAAGAGAACCATGGTTATGTGAGATTTCACATTGGGAGTACCTTTCTTTGTAGGAAACACACAATGAAATAGACCAATGCATGGTCAACCAATAATTTTTTGTTATCTAAGATATTCAAATTAACTTCACCATTTTTCTATCAAAAAATGTATTGTGCCTTGAGTTTAGGAGTCATGGTTCCTGATGTTTATGCTGGTTCTTATATTCTATCATTATAAGTATTCAAGTTGGGTATACTATTTTTTATTTATATTTTAGAGTTGGTTATGGGGGCTCATGTATGGTAAAAAATAAATTACACTCGGTTCACCATGTTCATTTCATATAAACTTTCAATGGCTATAACTTCAATAAAATGTTACATACCTTCTTTACAAATTTTGTTGGTCATTTGGTGATTAAAACCCAACAACACTTAGGAAATAACATTTTTCAAGGGGATGGGGGTTCAGGTTTGTCACACAATTTTTGGTGGTATTATTTCCAATTCCATCACTCTCTCATCGATTTAAGTTATGTTTGTAAGTCTCTTCTTAATCCCAATACAGAACTAGTTACCCTATCTAAATGATTGGTTGGTGAATCCTTCTATTAGTAAAGGGGTTTTTATTAATGAGATCATTAGTATCTATCTATGGTTCTTCATTTATTTTCCTTTATTTCTTATGAATTGGTCATTCATTATATATTGAATCCATATAACCAGAGATTCTCTATTTTAATTTCATCCTGATATATGATTTACATTTTGAGTATGGGATGGAACCTTTATGTGGCATCCTATGTATCTTGTTTATAACAGGAATAATAACGCACATAGATCATTTTAATTGTGTAGTTAAATTGATGCATAAAGGACATAAATTATGGAACATAAGAACTTGGTATTGAGATGGATCCTCTGGAAGGTGATCTATATATCTTGTTTATAATAGAAATTAGATTCACCATAGTTCAATTTTGCCTTACTAACTTATCCTCTAATGGATTACCTTATATTGGGGTTTTCATTTCATCCCAATGGATGAGGATTTCATGTTGATCATTACCTCACTTGGTTGATTTATGATTCGAATGATATAATCCATAAAAAACCTAATCCAACATGAGACAAGTTCCGTGTAAAAAAAGGTATATGAAGTCAACAGTCTCATCACATATAGATTATGGGATTATACACTATGGAAGACTTTATAGAGTGTTTTATTTAGAGGTCAAGCCTCATGAAGTAATCATATATATAAAACATGTATTAGGAATAAAATTTGTCATAGTTCATTTTAGGGTTGGTCCAAATATTTCTACTAGATAAGGATATCATATCCCTGGGTACCTATCTAACATGTCTTGATTGTCTTCAGGTCATGTTGAGGGTGTCTATTTGTCAGGTAAGTGGATATCTAGACATATCCTCATTTCATAGAGGACATTTCCAAGTAAAATCAAATGATATAGTTGTCATTTCTAGAGGATGTCATAGGATTTGGATGGAATCTTTTTAGGAAATCGTGTCGCCAGGATGACATGTATAGAAGACTTTACATGACTTGACTAACTTGTCTCAAGGTTATTGCATGATATGAATGGCATGTCAATAGTGAATCTTCTGAAATTCATGATTTTCTAGGAGGAACTTTGAAGACTTGGGATACAATTCTATGGGCTTATGAAAGACTTGGTTGACATAACTAGAGGACTTCCCAAGGCTTGGTTGGAATGCCCATAAGACTTCTCAAGACTTTGGTGGCATGTCATGGTTTTGTCACTTGTTTTAGATAGTTCATGTGAATCACTTGATTCCATCATATGACAATTAGTATATCAATATTCACATAAGTCATCTTACATTCTATATCATTGTTGAATTTGTGATCTATAAGTCATTAATCTTTAACTTGTTCTATATATCATGTTACTAAGTAAACATTTGCTGACTCTTTCTCATTATCTGGATAACATGTTGGAATTTGTTCATGTGATATATATAGTGATCACAAAACAAACATATTCATTCTATGTGATCCCTTATGTAGTTCCTCATATTTTACATGGTGGAAGAATTTGCCAATCACATGAATTTTCACTCAAAGAAGTCCTATCATTTTCACTATCCTTTATTTATCCACCTTCTTGTTTGTTTTTTTAAGATTAGATGGAGGGATTTATAGGCCTACCTTCTCTTGTTATACCCCCATACATAGTACGTATATCACAAATATGAGTTGGAGTCGGATGAGGGAACATCACATCATGCACAACTCATGATCCTTCCATGAAACATTCATGGTATCACATGATAAAAAGTTACAGTGAGAATTCTCTTTCATCATCATATCTATTGGGGTTAGGAATATCAATGGTATTTTTCGTAGGTATGTTGACATGTTATATGGCCTTTTCATCATTGATCCGACATGTCTGATAGTTTTCATGAGATCTTGATGCATACATAAATAATTTTGTGTGATCAAAGAATACATTCCTAGAGTCCATTTCGAGATTAGGACATCTTGTTAGAGGCTATTCATGAGATAAATGTGGCTTGTCAGGGTCCTATTTCAAGATCAATTGTGATTATATAAGGATTCTAACACCTTTATATTAGAAACAACATATATTACCATCATTATATGATTCTAAATTTTCCATCTTTTTATTCTTTATTTAACAAGAACTATGAATAATTCACATTGGTTGTCTATCAAGGTATTATATGATATGTAGGGGACCTTACAAAATATTATGATCATTGCTATAGACAGTCACTCATATTCTATGTGATTTTTCATGCAATCCATGTTGGGTCACATGATAGGTTGCAAGCATTAGCACCAAAAACTCTAAACCTATTTTTGGATTCAATGGGGAATTATAAGATTTAATGGACATGTATAAGGTCCTTTTCATTATGATGGAGACACACCAAAATTTTCTCGCATGACAAGGTTGACATGTCACTAAGGAAAAATATGGGGTCTTATGAATCACATAAGAACATCATAGAAAATCAATGTAACTATCCATCACATGAAGTTAATAATTTTTATGACATTATTTTTAAGGGGTTTTGGGTGATTTTTGAGAGTCTAGCAATTGAAAAGTCACATTATCAGAAGAACTCATCAGGAATTATCTGCAAAATATTCAGTGCTCATCAGGACACCATTGTATGAACATGAGGTTTTTTTAGAGGGGATTCACATGATGAAAATAAGATCATTCATAGTGTATGATACATTAACATAACCCTCTTTGGGTCATGTGGTCATGTTTTCTTCTCTAGGTTACATAATATGAGTGATTTGTCTATTTGGATTCTTTGTAGTCATGCTACACCCTACATTGTTATGGTAGAGAAAATAATACACATTAATTAACTATTTCCACAATTATAGACTTTTCAATGATCCTTTAGTAGGAATAAATTTTAATTTAATTAATATTAAAATATAATTCTGAACATAAAAATATATTATATACATTTTTGTATTTTCATTAATGTTCTTGTTTAAATAAAATCAATTTTTTGTTCTTTTCATTTAATCTATTATTTAAAAAGAACATTTTTTTAGTTTTTTAAAATAAAATAATTCAATTATGATTTTTCATAATCAATTTAATATAATTTTAATCATCATTATAATTTATTTCAAGGTCAAACCATTTTTATTTTTAAATGAATCGTTTTTCTAAAAACTGTTTTTGTTGTGTTTTGCAGACATATATTAAAATTAATTTCTTCATCATTTTTTAGTTAAATATTATAAAATATATTAAATATTATAAATTAGTATAATTAATATTAGAAAATAACTATAGTTAATTTTTGTTCAGAATGAATGGTAATCTTGGTAAATATTTGTCAAAATAATTAAAGGTAAAATGGATTAAAGGGGTCACAACTAAATGGATAATGATTCATGAAAAGACAAAATACATTCATAATCCCCATTTATTTTTTTTATTTTAACCATTCCATTTTCATTTTCAAATTTATTACTATTTTGGGTCACTTTCATAAGAAAATGATGTTATTATATTAAAATCTTTTAATTAATTCCATGTACATCCCTTCCCTCAATTATAAAGGTGCACATCTTATCCTCCATTATTCATAGACATTGAGCCCAATATATCAACAATATCTACCTAAAATCCATCCTATATTTATTTTATTTATTATTGATAAATATTTCTTTCCCTAAGACCATATTCTGAATGATTTAAGTGCAAGTCAAATGAGGTATTTCGAAGAAGAGGTAATTGTCTTTCCCAACTCTTTCAAGGTATATTAATTCTTCAAATAACTCTAAATATATTTTATTTATTCTAAAATATAAAATCTAGTTTTCCTAATATAATTAGATATCGTTGTTATTATTTTAAAACCAGTTTTTCCCCCTTTCTATCCTATGGAAAATGAAAACATCACTCTTGTATACGTACAACCTATTATCTTTAGGTTGTAGTGTAACTCATATTTCATCACTATTTTAAATTTATGGTTATAAATAATTTTTGAATGACATATATGTGATAAATTTTAAAAATTATTTATATTTTTAATAATAATATATCGCATATCTTCTTACCTTTCAATCCATTTAAAAATGATAGTTTTGCTTGTATGTAAATGTGGACTACAACCTATAAAAAATGATGTGATTCATTTTTCTATAACCACCATGAATTGATGATTCTAAAATTATATATAATGAATAAAAATTACATTAATGAAATTATTATAATTATAGGGATTATGGAACAATTAAATAGAACTATGATCCACAAGAAATATAATAGAGTAATATTAGAGAAATTGAATAAACAATCATTAAGTGGACATCGTAAGAAATAACTATTCAATGAATATATTTATAATAATTATAAAAGGTTATTAATAAAAATAATATATATGAAAAAAATTCTTTAAAAATTATTTAAAAAATTTAAATCCATTATACAATAGAATAAGACATGTATGTCTGAGTAGGGGCACACTATAAGGGTTTCTTTTCTAACTTTTGTTTCTGTGATATATATATCATATTCCCCACTTTTTAATTCTATGTGGTGTGTATAATTTACAAGAATTCATTTTATTATTATCCTCAAGACATTTATATTGATTTAAAAATCCATCTATGGGTTTCTCATTCATGGTGTTTTGTTTCAGAGATTTCTAAGGATGTTAGACATTTCTTTTGTAATCTAATTTTATTTCAAGATTTTTTGTGTTCATAATTCCTTTAAGAATATTATGTGTTAAAAACTCCATAAACGCCTTATATTTTTTTCTAATATGGTTACGTTTTGGTTTTATATTTTTTTCATTTTTTATCTTATTGTATTAACAAGAAATAATTATGATATATGAAATAGACTTTCATTTAAAAATATTATTTTGAGTTTTTCCTTTTAAATAATTTCATCTATTAAATTTTTTTACTTAAAATGTTTTAAATATATTTTTTTAATTTTATCAAAATACTTATAAGTTTCATTTTTACAATTCATTAAATTTTTATTAAAAAAATAACAAGAATCTTTTTATGATTTTTTCAATGTGGTAATTTTTACGGAAGCTGTAAACAAAATTATTTATTTAATTTACACCACAATAATGAATTTTCCTATAATAAAGACTAATATTTTCTATGATGATTAAATTAAAAATTTAAACTTTTATTTTCATTATTTTTTTCAAAATATTTTTTAAAGTTTTATTTTTAATAATATCAAAATGAAATGATATTTTTTAAGGATTGAAGAAAATTTGAAAATTTATTTATAACTTCTCTCTCACATGAAGTTCTAAGTAAGTTATTTTTGATGCTTTTATTATGTGTTATTTTATAATGGATTGGTTTTAATAAAAACTATAATTTATAAGAAATCAATGGTATTCTATTTTCATTTATTGATAAGGGATTAAAAGTAATTTTGATATAATTAAATTTCTTAGGATCTTGTTCTCTATCACTCTCCATTATTCATTGGAAATTATTTTTTCTTCTTTGTGTTCATAATTTTAATATATTTAATGAATTTAGTATCATTTCAATTATTGTGATGATGATTCAGTCGTATAACATTTCCATATATTTTTTCAGTTGAAGAAAACTCGGTATGTTATTTCATTTACTTGGGAATTATTGATTTTTTGTATTCTTGATTGAATAATGATAATTTTTTACTTATAAGTAATTTTAAGAATAATTTGTATTCATTATTCAAAATATGATGAAGGTATCAGATTTCCAAGGGATAGTTGGGTCCCGGTTATAGATATCCATCTGATACATTGATGGGTCTCGTGATAAAAAACTGGGGAAATTCCATATTAGAAAGGTATCTTGTTTACACCAACTTATTTATTAATAATTATGTGTTGGATGAGAGGCCTTGATTTTAAGATTCATGATATCTTGGGTCAGAGTCCTTGATAATGAATTTCCAAAAGTATGCATTTCCATTATTGAGAATGTAGTTACCATTATCCATGTGATTTCTATAGTAGTATTATTCCGGAATTTTTAACGAACTGTTGTTATTTATTTAATGGAATGTGTTTTGACTATACACTCTACTATATTTAGTATACCATATTTACATATGATAACATAAGTTTTAAGTAATCATTTCTAGGAATCTGAGGTGACTGGTAATTTATTTTACTTTTTTATGGATATGAAAAATAATGTTATCAATTATATTAAGGATAATACAATATCTCATCTGTATTTTTTTATATTTCAAATTTAATATGGAAATCATGTTTATAGATAGTTTTCCAAGACTACTAAACAGATTGAACATGGATGTTGAGATCCCTAATATTTTGAACCAATGTAATAAATTAAACACCAGATTTAGGTTTCCAGAGTCAGGGTGTTACAATGAGAATTGGATAAAAGTGAATTTATCTAAACTTGTTTAGGTAGTGAATTTTTGTGCAGAGTGAAATGACTTAAATTTGTATCAAAAACTATATTTAGTTTTAGCTAATTTTGGAACATCAGTATAATGGTGAGTGTATTCTATATGGACTTGTCCTAGTGTGGGTGAACCAAGTAAAAATCATTATATTTTGATCATTTATATTATTATATACATGCTTATGATTTGATGGAATTTTGGAAAAATATACTAAAATATTATACAAGATACTTAAAATAAGCGAAAAAGATCCAAAGTTATTCGTGTAAAATAAATATGAATTGGGAAACACATGGATTCCCCCCCCCCCCGCCTAAAGTGTCTCGGGTTCCAATTGTGTGAATACATGATTGGGTAAATTAGGTTTATAGATTTTTATAATGAAATAATTTGAGTAATTATGTTATTTTATTTTTAATATGGTTTTTGGGTTTTTTAATTATCTTATTATTACGCATCCCCCATACATTCTTCATGTGTGATTAGTTTTCATTGATTATAGAATTTTCTGTTATGTATAAACTTCTCATTGATGTTTACTCTTTTCAATGGGATGAATTTAACTACAAAACATGTAAATGTGGTTTTGAATCACTAGATTTAAAATTTAATCCAATTCATTAAAGCTATTAATAGATGAATTTATTAATTTGTGAGTAAATACATCACTCTAAATTAAATTTTATTTAATTATGATAATAACAAATATCATTCATTCAAAAAAATACAATTTCAATTATTTCATGACCCTTATTATAAAATCTCAGTAAGTTTTTTTATTAATAGTTTATTTTAGTGTTTCTAGTTTTATTTCATCCATTAAAGTCACAATTATATTCTTTCAATTTTATTTCTTATTCAAATGTTCAACTTTTCAATGAGATCAAAAACAAACATGAAATATAAATTACTTATTTAAAATTACTTTTATTCAGGAATAATTTTTATAATAAAATTAATTCCCGTTATGATTATTTACTCATAATTAGAGGTCAATCTATAAATCTCTTGAAATAAATAATTTTATTTATTCTTTAACTATACCATAAAAAATGTCTAAAAATATACTCATGCTCACAAGTAAGGGATTTGTGAAAAAACTATCATGATTTACAGAAAAAGATACAATATATTTTCATATATATGTAAATGAGAAATGTTATAAAAATTCTATGTAATAAACAATGAAAAACATTCCCATAAAATTAGGAAATAAAATATTTTAAAAATACTACATTAACATACAAAGAATAATAATCCATTCTTTTTTAAGATAGAAATCTATATACAAAACAATATATATTCATTCCTCCCATATAATTATTTTATTAAAAAACATATTGTTTCAAAAATTAAGTCATTGTTTTTAAAATTTAAAATATCAATATAGATTTATATAGCATTGTTAAAATAATAAATAAAAATATACACATGACTCTAAAAAAACATTGAGTACATAAACCCATAATGTAACACTCTAACATGTAACAAGAAACCTACTGGAAAATTCATTAGTTTCTCATTAAAATTTATTCACTAATTTATCACCTATCAATAAATTAACACTTTAGTTCAACTACATAAAATGCCAATGATGGTCCATAAATGATTTTATCTTCATGGTCTGAATTATATAGTCTATTTCTAATGACATTACACATGCTATATTACCTTACTTATTGGATGAATGTACATTTTCTTAGTTTGAGGCTTAAAAAATCTTGTTCATGTTTTTAATATTTTTTATAAAACAATTCTGTGATAACCTACAGAATGAGATATTTATTTTATAAAAAACATAATTTTATTTAAGATAATGATGAAAAATCATACCCTCAAATTTGGGAAAATAAATTCCTCAAACAATAATTCTAATTCAATTTATATAATTTCTATAAAAACATACAAAATAATTTAATCAAAAAATAAAAAAATAATTTACATAAAAGGATATCTATATTTTTTTGATTTAAAATCATGGTAAGTACCAAAATTCCTAATTAGCAGAAAAATATTTATCTCCCCAAAAATAAAAATTTTCAAAAATCAACGCACATTATTTGAAGAAAATAAGTTATCATAAATCAAAATTATATAATTTAAAATACTTATTTACAAACAATTTATTAGAAAATTATAACAAAAAATTGAATCTTAATAACTAGAAATTTCATATTATAATCTATCTAAACAAAACATTATGATTTGGATAACGACATTTACCCTTAAATCCCTATAGATAGGGTACCCCAATTAAAAATTAGAAATGTGAATATGGTGACCCAATATCCCCATATCATATTTATAATAGTTATTAGGAAAAAAGTTTCTACATCTAATAAAAGAGAAGATTTAAGACCTCTTACCTTTTACACGACATCGATAAGCATAATCCGTAAGAGTTATCTATCTAACAAAAGTGAATAGATCAAAATAAAAACCTAGATCTACCCAAAAAATGAAAATTTGGTTTGGGGTATTAATGTGTGTAATTTAAGGAAATTTTTTTCCAAAAAAATTAGTAATCATATATTTTAACTGAACTCTTGGTTTTCAGGCATAATGGTTAAAATTTTCATCAAACATGTTTTTATTAATTTCTAGTATTTTCAAACATTAATTGATGAAATTAATAATTTTATAACCATGTATCCAAATGTTCATTAGTTAGTTTGTCTAAATTTCAATGGGAACTATTCCATACACAAATATTTAACCACGCACAATCATCCATTTCCAAAATCCCAATCAATCTATTGTTTCAAACTCTAATCAAATTAAAATCTAATAATGTATTGTATACTAGTTTATGGGTGTTATAATGACGTCATATATTTTAATTACATGGTTTCTTGAGTTCTATAAGATTCATTATATCAGCATGGGATAAAAAAATATTTATGAATCTATATAAGTTAATATAGATTAATTCATATTTACCATTATCGTTATTGATTTTTTCATTAAAAAATATCTTGTATTTAATGAAAATATAAAATTGTAATGAATTTTTAAGAAAACCTTTTGATCATTAGATATGTAGGATACCTATTATAGGGTTCCAAAATGTACGCGATTTTATGATGAGATAAATTACTATAATTTACATGAAATAAAATTGTACGCAAGAAAAATAAGAAGATACTTCATTGGATATCTAAAAAATCAAACTGGTATATATTTTATTCCTCTAAACATAGTATGATAATTATTGAGATTGTAAAAGAAAAAGTAATTGAAAATAATAAATTATTTATTAGTAAAATTTATAAAAATAGAAATAATGGATGATATACTTCAACATCCAATATCTTATAATCTATGATATTTTTCCTTGACATAATAAATAAAATATAACTTCGGAGGAAAAATGTTTCAAACATTCATAGTAAAAGTATTATATTTGTTTCAAAAGGAATAGTGTTAAGAAGATCCTCTAGGGAATGAAGTTCTATTGTTATGATGATTGTGTTATATATCTACATGAACTAGAAAATGATATTTGAATTTAAAATGATATACTATCAAATTTAATTCTGGAAATTTTGAAAAATGGTTACATTCCTTGAAAAGTAAATTTAATTCTATGGAATAAAATAAAGACTGGTTTATTTTTTGAATTTGTTAAATGGTGTAAGAGATATGGTTATTAATGGATTTTAAATACCAAATATAACTCCAATTAAAATAATGAATATTTCAAATCCAAAATTATTTATCAAATTTTTACTTAAAAAAATTAAGACTATAAGGAATCCATTTCACTCCTACCTAAAAATGATTCATTAATAATAACTCTTCAACTACAAAAACACTATGATTTAAAGTGTTATTAAATTCATAAAAAACTACTTCTCAATATTTTGTTTCCAATTTTATTTTATATACTTTTCTACAAATGGGGTTTTATGTATTTATGTAATGGACTACAAGGTATATAAATTAAGGAATATTTTTTCTATTCTTAATAATGTATCCATAAATGGTATCCTAAAATTAATGAAATTTTTGTCTCCTTTGAATTTAAGAAAAACAACATTTATTGATAAATATGTTCGATGATTACTGGAAATAATTTTTTTTAATTATTTTTGTTGATGATATATTTTTTCTATAAAGGGTCTAAATGTTTTAATAGTGAAGAAATTAATTTCTTTAATATTTTTGAAAAAAAATGTTATGTTAAAATAGAAATGTGTGATTGTAATAGAAATATTATAAAATAAATTTTGAGTTCATTGTTGGGATTCTCTAAAAAAACTAGTAAATTTTTACTCTGTTTTAGGAAAAAATATTGTTCGAAATCACCAGTTCCAATACAAAAATAATATTAAATGTTTTCACAATTAATGTCCCATAAATGGTTTCTAATGGAAACAAATGGAAGTAATTATCTATAAACATATTATTTGAAAACCGATCTATACTCAAACATGCACAACACTATATTTATTAGTTTGAAATAATGAATATTATTCTAAAATTTCTAAACGTATGAAATAAATTTAGTTTTCTATTAAGATGGGAATCAAGAAAACAAAAAGTTTCAATTTATAATATCAGAACCAATTTTATGTTTATTAACTCTTAGATACAAGGGTTTTATAATGACCAATACATTACATACATTATTATTACTTAACAGTTGAATAATATCCAATAAAAAATATAGAAAATCCATGGGAGGACTATATAGGAATAGTTTCTTTAGAAACTGGGATATATAAACAACTGGTTCATAATACATATTCATTATCTCCCACTTATTTCATCATAACTCGACTCTTTTTTAAAATATCTTACTTATAGCCCAGCTTCCTGACCTATGGAAAGGAAACATGTGAAAGGGTGTGTAAAAATGATCAATAGGGGTAAAAAATGGAGATATAAATAATATAATAATCATAAGACATAAGAACAAAACATTTTAAACTCATAACCTATGAATGAAAGATAACGATATCATGTCTTGGGGTAAATTCTAAAAGTTTATAAGAATCAACATATATAATACGAAAAGTCATAACAAATGACATGATGTTTTTTGGAATACACATAAGAACATAAAATAATTTTATATTAGTGAAGGATCATTTCCAATACCATCACAACGGACAAAGTCCATTACTAAATTGAATTCACTCCTCATTCAAACCCTATATTACTGAACCGATATCATTTTATGTTCCATCAATGTCTATCTCATGAGATATAAATCTTTACCCAAAAGCATTGGAGGTATATTTAGGTCCCACCCATATCATAATGGAATCATTCTTATGTGTTCTACAAAAATAATAAATAATTCATCATATCATAACCTAAAGATTAAAATTGATTTCTTAAACATCATTACACCATAATTTAGTCCATGTAAAAATGGGTTTCATAAATAAAATTCCATCATAAACACAATAAAATAATTGGAACAATATGTATATTAAAAATGAAACATAACCATATTAAATAAATTAACAAATATTGAAAATAATTTTGATATGACACTTGAAATGAATTTTTTAAGAAAATATCCTTTCTTCTCCAATTTTTTTTCTTTTCTAAACAATACACACAATTTTAATAGAAAATAATTTATTTGAAAATAAACTTGAAATCGTGCATGTGAAAATTAATGGAAATGAGGAATTTTGAAGATATCAAAATATGACCATGTCGTATAATTAAAAAAATATTCTCCTCATAATTTTTCCAGAAAAGTCAAAAAGTACAACATATCGAATAATGAAAGAGGATTCCTTTCGTACTGTTTACTATAAAAATTCAACAATGGGAAAAATTTACATTAAGAAATTTTATATCAATAGAAATAATATCACATATTTATGAAACATTGATGTGGATGATAAATATGCAACTTGTAATACTTACGTGTAAAAAATCTTGGGTAATAATGAGATTGTGAAATTATCCATTATTATAGTTGGTATTTGAAGAATACCTGAACTTATATAATGTAACTAGGAAAGTTTACAATGAAAACAGGTAGGGTATTTTAATGAAATAAGGATCCAAGTGAAGTGAAGAGGTGAGGGAGGAGGTTCCCTTTTATAATTATGGTGAGGGGCACTTTTGGAAACTCCATAATTAATAATTTATAATAAAATCATTCCCTACCCAAAAAAATCCAAAATGATCGAATTTCGAAGATGAGATTAGGAAGAGTTTTAATCTTATCATCCAATATTTATTTGACAAGATTTTTTCCAATTGAAACACTAAAAGTTTAATTAATATTTAGTTTTATCTCATTAGTTTTTAACTTGGGTAACAAATATTTATATATTAAAATGGTGTAGTATTTACGTATTTGATGTAAATTATACCCTAGAAAAATAACTTTGATTTTCGTTACCATATCATAATTATTATATATTTTTAAAAATAATTTAAGATTTTTAAAAAATTTAATGAAACATTATGTTCATAAAAAATAATAATGTTAATTTTGACACTATTGAATTAATTGATTTTTAAAAACATTATGATAACACATTAACTTCAAAAAAATATTTTATTATATTCCTAATAATTAAATTTTATCTAAAAAATGTGTTTAACTTATTAATTAGAAAAAATTATATTTATGTTAGTATTTTTAATAACATTTATCATTTATCTCTATTAATAAAATAATTACTGCATCAATTTTATGTAATTATTTCATATAACAATTTGATTAATAAAAACTGAGAATGAAATACTAGGAAGAAGATAAATGTTCTATATTTCATAATAATAATTTTAATCCAATTTATCTTTTATAAAACACAACCTTTAAAATGTTATAATTTTGAAAACAATAACGTGACAACTTTAACATCACTTTAAATAAAATAATATAACTCTCAAAATCTATTCTATAAGGCTCCTGATAGAAACTAACATAACGATTGAATGGTTATGGTTGAGATATACTCAACCAATAATATTTGGTCAAGTGTTTGGGTCTTTTATGGTTATTAGTATTTAATGAAAATTCATTTACTGATTTCTCATCATTAAATTAATTTTCTATCATCAAAGTATAAGTCTTAATGGTAATTATTTATTTCTTAAACATTATAAATAAATTACCATCATAAATACAAACATTTAATATTTCAAATGAATATTTATAATAGAATTTATCTTATATATATCCTTATATAAAATATTATTTATTTATTAAAATATGACTGAGACATATTTAACTTTTCTTTAAATAAAATAAATTAAATATCTGAATCTAATACAATTGGCTTCCAAAGGAAACAATTTCAACCATAGAATGATTTAGGTACCAAAAAATAATCTAATTATATTTATACAAATGTAAGGGTTATTTTATAATATTATTCTTACCTTTAATTACTATATTTATCCTTTTACCGTATTAATAAAAATTATCAAAGTTACTATTCATAATGACCAAATATAAAATAAATGTATGTAAAATAATTTGACTTACTGATTCCAAATATGGAATCAATTTTTTAAAAATCAAAATACATAATTTTTAGTAATTAATTTAAAATTAATTTGTTTTTTGGAATGATAGAACGAGTTTTAAAAGTTAAAACATTGCAAAAGATTGAAATTTTTTTTATATATGAATTAAATGTAAAATTAATTCTAACAACATAAATTATATTTAATGATTAAAAAATATTCTATTTATACTTTAAAACAATTCTATATTAAAATTTATCCATATAAATTATTATGATGAAAAAAATAATTTTCAATTCAAAGTGTGTGTATTTTTACAATTCAAAAAAATTTAAAAGTTATTAAAAAAATATTAAACCTTCATCCAAGGTTGATTTTTATATAATTCATCAAAAGAACTTCTTTATATTGTCATATAAAAATTATTAATATATAAAATCATAATTTAAAAAAGGTTCTCCATTAAAAGGCTGCAAAAATTTCCATTTTAAAATTATAGGTTTTTATACATCAATTAGGGTTTATTCATTCACTATGATAAAAATATATATTGAATGAATATCAAAAAAAATTATTTAGTATATAACATATATATTTAATTCACTAATAATAATTCAATATATATATATAATTGATTAATATTTTTCATAAATAATTGGTAGCGAATGACTTCACCATACATTTTTATAATTTAGTTATATTTTTTCTGATAACCTATGGATATGTTGAATTGGTCATTTTATACTAAGGTGTATCAAGGTTCCTTTAAACTCATGATTTCATGTAATGAAATATTTTGAATAATTAAATTTATTTAGAAAAAATATTTCAAAATAACATCCGGGTGTCATATTCTACCACTGTTAAACTTAATTTCTCGCATTAAATTCATTACTTGGACACAAAAAGATGATGATATATATCCCTCATCATATCCACTAGTTCTCATGCAGCTTCCTTAAATTGGTGGTTTCACCAAAAAACATTAACCAAGAGAGTGGTCTTGTTTGTCAATACTTTTTCACTATGATCAAGAATCTCTATCATTTGTTCTTCATAAAAAAGATATTACTCCAGTAGTAAGAAATATAAGTTTAATAAATTTTAAGGATCATGTATGTCATTTATTAGAAAATAAACAAGGAACACATCATGAACTTGTGATAGATTTAGTTGAAGCACAAATCTATAAGCTACCTTCCCAACACGATCCAGAATATCAAAAAAAAAAACCTTGGGATCAGATTTCCCCCTTTTCAAAATCTCATTGTTCTCTTCCAAGGAGATATTACTAGAAATTCCCTATCAACCACTTCAAACTCTAAGTATTTTATTTAGTTTTGTATATAATATTTTTGCATACACCGAGATACTCTTATGTGTTGTTGAATAGATATGACATTTTCTTCTATTTCATCAACAAGATCATGGAATAATAGATTTATTTCTCAAACTTCATCCTAATTAGTTGGATTTTTTCACTTATTTATATATAGGGTTTCATAGGGATCCATATGAATACTGAAGTGAAAGCTATTTTTGTATGAAATTTCCACCAAAGGTAGGTGTCAATTCTAACCACCTTGGAAATCCCTAGAGTAAGATCTCAACATGCCTCTTAGAGTTTGAATTTTCTTCTCATACTAATCGCCTATCTTAGGATGATAAGAAGTGATGAAACTTAATTATGTATCCAGATCATTATAAAAAATTCACTAGAACATTGAGGTAAACATTGTATCCTGATCAGATATAATGGAAAGTGGTAATCCAAGAAATTTTAACACTTCATTTACATATATCCTGGAAATATTATCACGAGATAAATCCTCTCTAATAGAAATGAAGTGTTCTGAATTTTTAAGGTGATCAACTATAACCCATATACCATTATAGACTTTATATGTTTTATTAGTTTTGATGAAAAATCCCATAGTGATGTTTTCCCTCCAAAAATACTCTTTCAGGTTTATTCACATCTTTGTGCTTCTAGGGTGAATAGAGTATAAAGAACTATGCGCATGACAGAGAAATTATTTTCTATAAATTTACATTTAATATCATTGATTTAAATCCCCCAAATTATTACTTTATGACAAATTTCCACATTTTATGATATTGGTGATATTTCGAGCTTAATATTAAAAATGGCCCATTACAGGTTTTTACCTATTTTAAATTATTTCTTTATTTTTTCTCGTAACATTTCCTAAACTAATCCAGATTAAAAAATTATTTCCTTTTCATATTCTACACATCCCAAGATTCATTTCATCCATCTTGACCAAAAGCAGAATCAACCATATGGAAGCTCAAAAGAAGCTGACAGGTTGGACCATGAAAATTGTATATAGATCTATCAATTTTTGGAGAGGGGTACATAATACATTTAGGATGGGATGCATTTATGAGAAATTTGGTGGGTAGATGTGCAATAAGTTATGTAACATCTTTCATGAAGTAGAGGATGTGTGAATTGGCCATTTTAGTGGAAATTAAAGTATTCTAATCTGGAGGTTTGAAGTTTGGAGAGTCTGACTGAAGAGACTAAATTATCAATGTAAAAAGGGAATAAATCTCAAACTACATGTCCAAATATGATGAAAATTCGAGAAGAGAAATAAAGGATAATTATGAACAACATTAAAGAGGTGTGAAATGCATGAAGAGTCAATTTAATGGGGGATAAAACGTGTTATCCTTCGGGGGATAGATTGTGGAAATAATAGGAGGGGAGATCCTCCCTCTCAAAGCATCTCATTCCATCCCATTAATTTGTGGACACCAAGGAGAATAAAATATTGGATTTACCCATTTTATTTCATATATTTTCATTAGATTTTTAATGCCTTATTCTTCCTCATTTATCTGAATTACCCCTACCATGGTTGGGTAAAAACTTTGAGTAATTTGGCAGCAGTTGGTTTTATATTTTGTAATTATTATGTTCTTGGACATAGTTGAATGAAATTTATTTCTTATTAAAATTTGTTTTCAATTTTATATAGCATATTTTATTATCAGGTTATATCATTCTTGAAATTGAATTCCATTATTGATTTTTTCCTTGGTTAAAAAATCATTATCTCCCTCCACTGGTTTATAGTTTATATACGATGGAATATAACATAGATTAGTGGTGAAGTACTTGATGATTTCCAGTACACGTAAAAGGGGTAGTGAACGTTCATATTTTTTTGCAATAAAAAGATCAGATCTATTATTTTATATGTCAATTGAGGGTATTCAATACAACCCTATTTCACATGGAAAGATATTTCACCAAATTGAGATCTTGGTATGTTTTTATCCCACCATCATACATTCACTAAGGAAGTGAGGGGAAACGATTGTGAAAACTCACGCTAATCAAATCAGAATAAGGGGTTTGAATTGAATTGAGAAAGGAAATCATTTTAATTGGGAAACTGACCCTAACCTAATCACTATTTTAATATCATAGTTTTTAATCCATTGAATTTCAAATTTTATTTCAATCATTTTCTTATCGATTTATTCTAAAAAAATACCATTTTTACCCTCGTTTAAAAGTGAAAAACTATTTTGTGTGCACTACTCTTCAAGAGACTTCCTAGGGTTAATCCCTAGACAACACTAGGAAATATATAAATATTTTTCCACACCCTATTATAGGCATGCTTCAAACTTGGCACCGTTATCGGGGAGGCAATGCAACATAAAAAAATGTCTTTCAAAATTGAATGTCCCACAACTGAAAATATCCACTAATTTAATTTGAAACAGAAATTTAATGATCATTAACCAAAATAATAAAAGAAACCTACCAGAAATCATTGAATAAGTATATCTCTTAGATTCTAGTGAAACTCTGGGTGTTCACTCTAAACTATAAATCATGGCTAGAAATCCCAACCAAACCCTCCGTGATATATGTGCACCTCAATTTTCCATTAAAAATAACCAACTCATTAAACCCATGAAAAAAATTATTTTTAATTACTTTTCAATATGATTCATGTGCTTCTAAAGTTTCATGGTTTAAAATGAGACGATCTAAATCGGCACATGTAAGAATTCAGATACACTTGCTCAAGATTTAGGCCAAGAGGAGCACCTGAAGACAAATTCCAGTGGGGGGAATTTCACTTCCCACTTGAAGGAGAGGATAAAGAATGGTTTTAATATCTACATCCAGGGGAGATCAATGATTGGGAAGACATAAAAAGATGTTTCATGCAAATATTATTTCCCACATCTAGGAGCACTACCATCAACAAAGATACTTACATCATCAAGAAACAAACTATAGAAACCCTCTACGAGTACTGTGATCTTTTCAAGAACCTATGTTCAATCTAACCACATCAAGAAATAGAGGAACACTAATTACTTGTGTTCATATACCAAGGACATATGGATAATGATTGAAATCTTCTAGATGCTTTATTTTGGCGATCCGTGATTGAAAAGTTGTCAGCATATATCAGATTACTAATTGAAATGATTTCCCAAAACTCACAACAATTTTGAACAAGAGGGTCAGGAACAAGAGGAATCCATGAGGTGAGTATATCTGATTCAATATAATTAATTAGAAGATAGGTGGGTGAAATCACCAGGTTAGTGTGAATGATGGCTATGAAACAAGTGAAGGGACATCAAGAACCAAAGCAGGTATGTGGATTATGCTATTCTAATTATCATTACATTGACTAGTGTCTAGAAGTGTAGGGTACCGAATTCTGTGTGGATACCTATCAGAAAATGCAATTCCATCCAAATCCACCATGTTAGACCCTATAACAACTAAGATATGGATTCCAATAGACCCATGATATACCTCCTTTTCAACAGAAATACTAGAACCCCCCTCTATTACAATAGTAAAATATACTCCCCTTTCATCAAAAACAACCCTTATAGTCACCACCATTCCAAAGAATGATAGTTGAGAAACCTTCCACCGGTGAATAACAATCAAGTTATAACCAACAACTATAGTCATATATTGAGGGGCTCAAACAAAATATTAAAGGATAATCCAACCAGTTAAAAAATGTTTTGGAAATTATAACCAAGAATACATAGAATCTTCAATCCCAAATATGTAAAAATCCTAAAGATAATGTCAATGTAATAATAACAAAAAGTTAAAATTAAATCCTATATCTATAAAACCTTTAAACTAATACAATACCACCTATTCCATGGGAGCATGATGTTGAAAATTCAGTAAATATTGTAAAAATCTACCAAGAAGAAGGAAAAGAAGAGGACGAGAATAATAAGCCACAAAATAAGATACAATAAATTCCAATGAAAAGGAAAAAATGGTGAAGAAATACTTAGCACCACCATTTCCATAAAGTATTATTGAATCAATGAAATTTAAAGAAGAAACACTTCAAAAAAATTCTACAAATTTTTTAGAAAGTGTAAATCAATATTCCCTTACATGAAGCTATCCATAAAATTACAATTTATGAAAAAATTTTGAAAGAACTTTACACAAGAAAGAGATAAATACATGAGAATGAAAGAATATACTAAGGTAGAAGTGTCTCAGCCCTTATCACACTGTAGATTCCAACCAAATGTCATGATCGAGGGAAATTTTCCATTCCATGCACCATTGGTTCATTAAATTTCTATAATGATTTGTGTGATCTAGGTTCTTCAATTAATGTATTTATTCACCCAGTATACACTTATTTCAAGATGTGAGACTTAAATCCCACAAGAGTGGTTGTCCATCTTGCAAATAATCCAATGTTTTCCCAGTTAGAGCTTTAGAGGATGTCAAGGTGAAAGTAAAATATCTCTTACTCCTAGATGACTTCTATGTGCTAAATATGGAAGAAGATAGGATCCCATCACACTCACCCATCATTTTGGGGACACCATTCTTGAAGACAGTTGAAACCATTATAAATTTCCATCAAGGTACACTCACCATGTAATTTGGAGATATCACTGTCCACTTCAACATTGTTTAATCCATGAGGTACCCATCAGATGAACACTCTCTATTTTCATTATCCCATGATGTTAGTACTGAACCAATTAAAGAATCAGATATATTCCATGAATTCATAGACTTAAGAGACAATGTTTCCATTAATAAACAAGTGAATTACTAAAACACTGTAGATTGTGATTTTTTGAGGGAAGAAGAGGTAAAATATAATTTCATTATCAATTTTTTAATTGATGAAGAATATGATGTTGTTTTATGTCTGCATGAGATCCAACCTTTGGAAGTGGGGAATGTAGGTTTAATTTCATCCCTTGAGAACCCCCAGAACAAGAATTGAAACCACTCCCCAATGATTTGAAATATGTATACCTTATGGAAGAAGAGATATTACCAGGGATAATTGTAAATAATCTATCCAAAACCCTAAAAAAATTTTATTGAGATTTTGAGAGAGAATTTCTAGGAAATAGGATGGAGAATAGGTCATATCCTAGGAATAAACCCACAAATATGCTCACATAGAATTTTTCTAGAGGGATATTCCAAACCTATTAGACAACCCCCAAAAAAGGGTGAATCCCACCTTCATGAAGGCTGTGAAGAAGGAGATCGAGAAGCTCTTGGAATCAAAGATCCTCTATCCCATTTCATATTCACAGTGGGTCAACCCCATTTATTTCGTTCCTAAAAAACTGGCATGACCACTTTGAGGAATGAAAAGAAAGAGTTAATCCCTCTGATAATTCAAAATATATTTAGAGTATGCATTGATTTTAGGAAATTAAACAAGGTCACTCTGAAATATCATTTCCCCATCCCCTTCATTGAGTAGATGTTAGAGAGATTGGCCGAGAGAACTCATTATTTTTTTGATGGATTTATAGGTTAATTTTATGTACCCATTTCTCTAGAGGATCAAGAGAAGACAAAATTTAATTGAACCTTTGGTAAATTTTCATATAAAATAATGACATTTGGATTATGCAATTCTCTAGGTACATTTCATAGTATCATGGTAAGTATATTTTTTGATCACATTGAAAATTTCATGGATGTTTTCTGATATGATTTTACTGTTTTGGAGATTCTTTTGATCATTGTTTGAATAATCTAGAAATTTTTTTTGAAAACCAGCTTTGAAAAAAAACTTATTTTAAATTTTAAAAAGTGTCATTTAATGGTTAAAATAATAATTTTACTTGGTCTTTTAATTTCAAAAAATTACATTGAAGTGGATAAATAAAAATTTGATGTGATAAATTCATTTCCATGCCCCACTAGTGTGAAACATGTTAGATCATTTCTAGGACATGCAGGATTCTACAGGAGGATTATCGATGATTTCAGTAAGATTTATCTCCCTCTCTCAAGATTAAATTTTAAAGATTCTAATTTGGATTTCAATGGTTCATGTACGGAATCCTTTAATTAGTTGAAGAAGAGATTGATTTCACCACCCGTGATGCAGACACCAAATTGGGATGGACCATTTCAGATGCTTTGTGATTCCTCCAACCAAGTAGTTGGAGAAGTCCTTTATCAGTGAATTGAGAGAATAACACAAGTCATTTAATATGCCTCAAGAACCATAGATGTGGACCAATTCAATTATACCACCACTGAAAAAGAGTTCTTAGTAGCTGTTTTTGTGTTAGAAAGATTCAGATCATATCTTCTTGGAACTAAACTCACTTTGTTTTCTGATCATGCAACTCTAAGGCACTTGATGAAGAAAGTTGATGCTAAAACGAGGTTAGTGAGATGGATGATTCTACTATTTGAGTTCAATATAGAAGTCAAGGATAATAAGGGATATGAAAACCATGTGGCTGATCACTTAAGTAGAATATGAAACACGGTAGATATTGAAATTCTAGAAAGAGACCCAATGAATGATCTAGATCCAGGAGAGAAGTTGTACTGGATTGAATGAGAAATTCCTTGGTATACTAGTATAGTCAATTATATGGTAACATCTTAGGTCCCATATCATTTCAATTCCTAGAAAATTCAAAAACTAAAATCTGAATCTAGGTATTAAATTTGGGATGATCCATTCCATTGTAATCATCATCATCATTAAATTTATTTCGGGTTCAAAGTACAAAGAAAGGGAAAAGAAAAAGGAAGGGGGTAGAGAATAAGGATAGGAGGCGCAAACCCCTCCCTAAGGGGGCACATTGGACCTCAAATTAAAGTAAATAAGGTTTTAGAATCTAGAATTTTTTGGACAACCGATTTTAAAGATGCCTGTGGATTTTTCCAAATATGTGAAAAATGTCTTTTTTTTTCTGGAATTATTTCAAGGAAATAGGAAATTAATCAAAATAAATTGTGTTTTATTTGTAAAATATTTGATGTTTGTGGGATAGATTTTACAGGGGTATGGCTAATTTCAATTTGAAATTATTATATCTTGCTTGCAGTTGATTATGTTTCCAAATGGGTGAAATACAAAACCATTATGACTGATGAGGATAAATTTGGTTGTGATTGTGTCATGGCTATAATTATTTGTAGGTTTGGAGTGCCTAGAGAAATCATCATTTATAAGGGGAATCACTTATTCAATTGGATAATGGAGTATTTTCTGAATAAGTATGTGGTGTATCATAAAACATCAACCCCCTATCTTCCACATACTAATGGGAAAGATGAAGTTTTCAACAGAAAAATAAAAGGAATCTTGGAAAATATTTTTAATAAAAATAGGAAGGATTGGAGAAAAAGGTTGGAATATACCTTATGGTCTTATAGGACGGCCTACAAAACCCCTATTGGAATGATTCCATATAGGCTGGTTTATTGTAAAGGCTACTACCTACAAGTGGAATTCAAGCATAAGGAATATTGGGATATGAGAAAAATGAATTTGTACCTTGACAGTGTTGAGGAGGAAAAAATATGGAAGTTTAAAGTGATGGAATAAATTATAAGGGATGCATTTTAAAATTTAAGTATTTACAAAGAAAGAAGAAGAGTTCCCCATGACAAGATAATCCAAACAAAAGACTTATATCCTAAAGAAAACGTGTTGTTATTTAACTCAACACTCAAATTTATATCAGGTAAACTTTTTTCCAAATGGAAAGGTCCATATTTTGTCACATTATGTACATTAACCACGATTCTTGAAAAAACCAGACCATTCTTACTTTAACTAGAATTTGATTTATTCCTATCAAAATTTGAGGATTTTAGGTACTTGTGTTTATAATTATTGATATGTTTATTTGGTTTTCATTCCCCTTTTCAAAAGAATCCTTTAAATTATGGCCTATTATATTCATTAATCCTTGAATCCCTTAGAATCCATGAACACCATGTTATGTTAGCCAAATAACAAGCCAAATTTTCCTATCTATCCTGCTCCTGAAGTGAAATTTCATGATCCAGTTGAACTTAAGTGTGTGGGAAGATGTCCTGTGGTGTAATACCTTCTTTTGTAACACCCCAGGTAAATAAAGAATATGAAATTTTCATATTTATCCATATTTGTGAATAAAATATTAATATGACTTTAAAGGGGATGCTATGCTCGATGGCGTACCCAACACGCAACAACGAGTTTCTTGGAAATCTTACGTTGCACTCTAATAATAAAATAATATTATTTCAAATGGTAGTTAACATGTAGCCGTTGTATTGGCGGGAATGGATATAAATAACTAAAATATGATTATATATGTTTTTTAATGTTTTTACATTTATCCAATAAAGGCTAAAGGCTTAAAATTCGGAAAAAATTCAATTTTATGCGTATATGCCCTAGTTTTCACTAAAGGTTCACTTATCGCCTTTTAATGGAGAACTGTCATTAAATATTGTTTTGATCACTCTTATACATTATTTTGGACCAAATAAAACTCTTATTAAGAATCGGGACATCAAATTTTACTTTGTGTAATTTTTTGGTATTTTTCCGATAAAGTTCATTTTTTAATGAATAGTGTAAAATGTTGTGTTTTAATTCAAAACCTCTTTTTAATCTAATTTATTTATATGATTAGATAATATTTTGAATTGGTTTTAAAGTGAAATTAGAAAATATTTTTACCATTAAATCCAATAGTGGTTGTTGGAATTAATTTCACTTTGAAATCAGACTTAAACTAGAGTCAATCTTTTGATACTTATTGTTTTATAAAAACACGCTATTTGCTCTGACAGTGGGAATTAATTATTAAATTAATTAATGTGACTGATATGTTTTGAATTTTGTAAAACGTACTTCATTTTTTAATTCGGAATATCAAATATAGCTTAGGGTGAAGTTTTGGTATTTTTCTGAAAAACTCCAATTTTTGATGAATAGTGAAACCACTAAGTGGTAATCAAGCAAACTGATTTTTCAGTTAAATGAAAGTTTACCACTAATGTTTATTGAATTTTGAAAATCCAACATACATGGTTGTCATTAGTATGTGAAATGTGGTTCAATGGGATGAAAATAATATTTTCGTGAATAGTAACTTTTTTCATTAATCGCGATTAGAGGTAATTAGTGTAATTTAATGTAAAAATGATATTATAAAAATGTGGAAACACCATGAAACTTGTCCTAACATTATTGGATGAGTAATGGCCGACCAAGACAAGACATGTGGCGACTTGGGTACCCCATGGAGCCACTTTGTTTGGGAAATGACATAAATAACTTTTTATTTAATGTAAAAGTAAAAATGACACAAACATGATATGTTTTACTAAAACAATTTGTAAGTGGGGTTATACAAGTCAGATTTTTTATTATAAATAGTAATTGGAAAGATATAAAGATTTATTACATCATATTAATTTTTTTATAATTTTTAGACATTAAATAAATTAAATTATTTATGACATCATAACGATGCAGCGATGACATCATTATCTGAGGATTTAAATAAAATGAGAAGATAATGTAAACTATATAACCTACACATGTCCAAAACTTATTGGATGGGTGGATTTAGAACCATTATCACCTTATACATGAATTATATCAATGTGAGACCTTTTAAAACCGAAACACATTTTCAAATAAAGTAATATTTCTTACTTTCCAAAAGTGCCCCTCCTCTCCTCTTATAAAAGGCCCCCACCTCTACCTCATTTCACACACTCCTCAAGCCTTTGGCTCGGCCAAACCCTGCCCATTTACTCTCTCCACATACCTCTCCTCATCCTAGAGGATTCCCTTTGGGCAGAATCCTTTCAAAGGAAGCCTTTAGGCTCAAATCAAAAGGAGTTACACTTTTAAAGGTAATTCTTTCCCTCATGTTCATTTGTTTTATTTTGCTTCTCCAACCCCTAAAATCTTTTTATTTACTTATTTTGTAACAACAACAGTATCTTCAATATACTAGGATGTTGTTATAAGATTTATTCGAGCTACACTCTCACAAAACTACATCAAATGGTTAAAGAACATACGGTTTCCGTGGATGGCGAAATTCTACCTCCTGAAACGATGATTGTTCAATACTCATTTAACACCTTCAAAGGTGGCCATTATGATGTCACTATTTTTATATATGATATATAATATGTTTATGTTTTACTTATGCTTCTGTATTTTTCATTTGTGTCTTACCTTTATGGCATCCATTATGGGTATACACGATATCTTCATTTTAGGAAGTGCAGACTACCGCCCCCTCAAAGTGATTTGATTCGTTACATACCATATGTGGGATGTATAAAGGATGGAACTATGATATTATATATGATATTATACTTTAATTATAATATATCTTTATATAATTATTATTCCATTCTATAAATTACGAAATAGAAATGAAAGTGGCGTTCATGCGTACGTACGGCTTACCGTCTCCATGAACAGTGCATTTCATTTCTTACCTCTAATTTATTATGTAACGTTATAAATTAATGAATTTACTGGATATATATGAAATATATGTTATCTAAATCATGAAAAAAATTCTGGATATAATAAACATTTGGCCACACGAACAACATGTAATTGTAAGAAGTCCACTTTCGACTTAGGAACCAAATATCGGCAAAACAAATATTATTAACATAAATGATTACATAATGTTTATGACATGGTAATAAGTGATATAAAAGGAATAATGAACTTTAAAAAGGTTCTTAAGGAAGTAGATATTAACTCAAGTTTATTATTCAGGAGATTAGAGAACGATCGAGTCAAGTCGGACCCGAGGTAAGGGATCCTACTCCTCTCTTTCTTTTTAAGTACACACTTTTATGTCATTACTTTTAAAGCTCATATTTCTTGTTATTGGGATGATCTTTTATATTACACTTACTGTAATTTTTATGTTCATGTGATAAGAGACCCTATTCTCTCTCATCAATCCATTTTGGGAGTTTTGAGTGGCGCCGTTAGGCTGCCGAACTTTCGTAAGAGATCTAACCTCTCTCTTTCTTTTTAAGTACTCTTCTTTATGTCACTTCTTTTAAGCTCCTATTTGTAATGTTGGGGGATGTTATTTTATATTCCTCTTTCTATAAATTTTTTTGTAATGTGATGAGATACCCTATTTGATCTCATCAATCCATATTCGGATGTTTTATGTGGCGCCGTTAGGCTGCCGAGTTTTCGTAAGGGATTTTTCATCTCACTTTTATTCCTGTGAGATTTATGCTACATTTTCCACAAATTCCATTTATTGGTGTGTGTACTTCCCATTATTCTACTATTTGTGTAATATGCTTTCGTTTATGAGTATTTACATCAATGATCTATTGTCCTCTACTCTTTTTAAAAGACTTCTTTTGTTGGGTCTTTCAATTTACATATTGTTATGTTGGGATATGTTCTCATATATCCTTATTGATGTAAAGTTTATGTCCAAGTGATGAGATACACTTTTTATCTCTCATAAACCCATTTTTATGTGATGCCGTTAGGCTGTCAAGGGAACTTTTTATCCCAATTTCGATTTCTTTGGGTTAAACATGTAGTAATTGAATATGTCATCCATTGAATATGTTTGAATGACCTTTTATTGTTTTACACTTAATATCCACTTATATTGGGTGTATATATATTTGTCACACATATTTTTGAGATTGATTTGTCCTTGATTTAAGGATACCTTCTTTATAAGGGATTTCATCACATTTGACATTTCTATTGAGGGTTCATTGTTGTTATGCACCAATTCACTCTTATATGGTGTATATACTGTCCTTTTGAGTATTATATAATGAATCCATTTATTCTCATGATATTATAATGTTCTGACTAAATGTTATTCCTCAATTATTGTATTCAAGTGTATCTTATTTTGGTAAAACCCCTTTAACCAAAATATCGTTTTAAGTGTTTTAATTATTTGTTCTTATTAATATCCATGTTTTCAAAATGGTTTTAAGGATTTATTTATATGGATATTAGTGGTTTAAAATTTTAAGCTTCAAGGTGGTATGGGACACTTTGATTCAAAAATCTCTTTATTAAATATTTTAAATGGTTTTGGAAATGGTTTCTTTTTTGAATGGATTCATTATTTCAATATACTAAAGTGTTATATTGTGGTTGAAATGTAGAAATGTTATGTTCCTTTATGCATGTTTTATGTGATACATTTATGTTATGGTTCTTGGGCATTATTATGAAAACGGGTGGTTCTGTGATAAACTAAGGGCGGGTGAGCCCGATATAGCTCTCCAATGCATTGGGTAACGCGAAGGAGTGAAACATTGAGGTTTCTCCGAAGAGATTTAGGGAATATACTGTGATGGGTATTCTAAAACGTAACCAAGAGGGTTACTCCCTACGTAAGAATGTTATGAATCCCTCAAGTTACCTTTTGTGTCTTATGATTTCTATGATTTATTCATGATTTGATATGCCTATGTTTTATGGGTAAAGTATGATTTCATTCATATGTATACATGTAATCATGTTTCCTTTCCATATCTATATATCCCTTACTGAGATTTTTATGCTCATACCAAGTTTTTGAAATGTTTTTCACAGGTCAAGGTAAGGGTACATGATGTGATGATAGTGTCAAGGATGTGTCAAGAAAGAATCCATGTTTTATTTTAAATATGTTTCCATTGATGGGAAGAATGAATACTGTCTTTTATGTAACCACTTTGTTTAAATGTGGAATGTAATGCAGGTTTCATGATATAATTATCTAAAACTCTAATCCTGAAAATATCCTCAATGTGTAATCTTGTAATAACTCAAGATTAAGTAAGGTTTAAGGCTGGGGCCTTATAGTTGGTATCAAAGGTCGGTTTAGATAACTTTAGAGGTTAGGGTATTCTTTAAGCATAAGTGATATTACCATAATGGTTAGGATTTCAGAAAGAGTCCTAATTTTAGATAAAGTGAATGAGTAAGTATATCTTAGTGTTTACCTTCCTCGTTAGTATATTATGGTTTTGTTGATATACTCACACTGAACTTTTTGGTTTTAGTAAATGGCTAGATCTAGCAGGCACCAAAGTGACAATGGGTTTGAAGGGAATTGTGGTGGTTCTCTGATTAAGAAACTGGATGAGATGGGGGATTCAATGAGGAATCTCATAGTTGTTCTAAACCAACTATCAAGGAGTCATGATCAATCACTTTAACCTTGGTGAGTTCTCTAATGCATCATGTACGATATGGCCAACTCGATGTGGAAATTCAGGTAATAATTATTAAGGTAACCATTAGGGTTTATATGATCCTTACTTTTGAGGTAATTATGGGTTATTATATGATATGATGGAAAATGAAGGGCATGAGATAAACTTGAGGTTAAAATATGTTATTATTATTCTTGAATATTTTATCTCATTTTGGGGAATGTTTTAAGAATTATATAGTTTTGGAAAAAGGACAACACGCAGACCGTGTGACATCCCGTCGCGTCGGACAAAGCTGCGAGAATCGAACCCACAACCGAAGTGCGACTGGTATTTATCGCCTACCACTGGACTACGTGAAGTCCCTGGTTAGTTTGACCGTATATTTCTAGTTATATGATTTTATGAATTAAGAGTAAGTTTATTTTGGGTTGTTTATGAAAATTATTAACCTATCATGGAGGATATGTGATTAGGTTAATTACTTTTCAATACGAGACTTTAGGAGCAACTGATGTTGTTTGGAGATAAATGTTACGATTTAACTTGGAAGACTATGTGACTAAATCCTTCAAATATTTGGGTTTCAATCTTAGTTTGGTTTACTTTGAAGAATTTTATGGACAAATTGATTATAGAATGGTCCTCGTTGAACTTTGGGTTTTGTTGGACAAATTTTGGAGGTTAAGAATAGATTTTCTTTTTATAAAGGGCTATCCTTTTCTAGATTATCTGATCATGTAATAACTTTTTTGGTTTTGGTTAAAGTCTAAATACATGGGAAGTATATAGTTCTATTTTTTCGATTAGGTGATTCTATAGAAGTTGATTATAGTACTCTTAATGTGAACAAGTCTTCCTAAATACTCGTCTTTTGGAGAAAATATGAGTTTGTGTAAGGAATCTAATAAAACTTGAAAGTCAATATGATAAGTGATTATGTTTCCTTATGAATAAATTCCTCAATAAAAAGTAACTTAAAAAAAAATGTTGTCTATTAACTTTTCTTACTGGGGAATCGAATACCGTTTAACCCATCACAAGTTTGTGATTTTCTTCTGGTTAACTTTCTCCTAAACATGTTTTCTATCACTCTCCATCAGAACATGACCCTTTGTTTTTTCCTCCATGTCCATATTTTCATACTTGGAATCCTATTATGGGTTTACTCAGGTGACCTTTATAATTATCTTTATTTATTTTAAAGTGTTTGTTTTACCGACTTTTGTTCCGATGTGGGACTTTCAAGGATGTTTCCAAGCTCAATTTTAAAAATTGCAAGGACAAAATTCCCAAAAGGGGGGAAGGATGTAACACCCTAGGTAAATAAAGAATATTAAATTTTCATATTTATCCATATTTGTGAATAAAATATTAATATGACTTTAAAGGGGACGCTATGCTCGATGGCGTACCCAACACGCAACAACGAGTTTCTTGGGAATCTTACGTTTCACTCTAATAATAAAATAATATTATTTCAAATCGTAGTTAATATGTAGCCTTTGTATTGGCGGGAATGGATAGAAATAACTAAAATATGATTATATATGTTTTTTAATGTTTTTACATTTATCCAATAAAGGCTAAAGGCTTAAAATACGGAAAAAATTCAATTTTAGGCGTATATGCCCTAGTTTTCACTAAAGGTTCACTTATCGCCTTTTAATGGAGAACTGTAATTAAATATAGTTTTGATCACTCTTATAAATTCTTTTTGACCAAATAAAACTCTTATTAAGAATCGGGACATCAAATTTTACTTTGTGTAATGTTTTGGTATTTTTCTGATAAAGTTCATTTTTTAATGAATAGTGTAAAATGTTGTGTTTTAATTCAAAACCTCTTTTTAATCTAATTTATTTATATGATTAGATAATATTTTGAATTGGTTTTAAAGTGAAATTAGAAAATATTTTTACCATTAAATCCAATAGTGGTTGTTGGAATTAATTTCACTTTGAAATCAGACTTAAACTAGAGTCAATCTTTTGATACTTATTATTTTATAAAAACACGCAATTTGCTCTGACAGTGGGAATTAATTATTAAATTAATTAATGTGACTAATATGTTTTGAATTTTTTAAAACGGACTTCATTTTTGAATTCGGAATATCAAATATAGCTTAGGGTGAAGTTTTGGTATTTTTCTGAAAAACTCCAATTTTTGATGAATAGTGAAACCACTAAGTGGTAATCAAGCAAACTGATTTTTCAGTTAAATGAAAGTTTACCACAAATGTGTATTGAATTTTGAAAATCCGACATACATGGTTGTCGTTAGTATGTAAAATGTGGTTCAATGGGATGAAAATAATTTTTTGGTGAATAGTAACTTTTTTTCATTAATCGCGATTAGAGGTAATTAGTGTAATTTAATGTAATAATGATATTATAAAAATGTGAAAACACCATGACACTTGTCCTAAACTTATTGGATGAGTAATGGCCGACCAAGACAAGCCATGGGTCAACTTGGGGACCCCATGGGGCCACTTTGGTTGAGAAATGACATAAATAACTTTTTATTTAATGTAAAAGTAAAAATGACACAAACATGATATGTTTTACTAAAACAATTTTTAAGTGGTGTTATACAAGTCATATTCTTTATTATAAGTAGTATTTGGAAAGATAAAAAGCTTTCCTACATCATAGTAATTTTTTTATAATTTTTAGACATTAAATAAATGAAATTATTTATGACATCATAATGATGCAGTGATGACATCATTATCTGACGATTTAAATAAAATGAGAAGATAATGTAAACTCTATGACCTAAACATGTCCAAAACTTATTGTATGGGTGGATTTCAAACCATTATCACCTTATCCACGAATTATATCAATGTGGGACCTTTTAAAACTGAAACACATTTTCAAATAAAGTAATATTTCTTACTTTCCAAAAGTGCCCCTCCTCTCCTCTTATAAAAGGCCCCCACCTCTACCTCATTTCACACACTCCTCAAGCCTTTTTCTAGGCCAACCCCTGAACATTTACTCTCTCCACATCCCTCTCATAATCCTAGAGGATTCACTTTGGGCATAATCCTTTCAAAGGAAGCCTTCAGGCTCAAATCAAAAGGAGTTACACTTTTAAAGGTAATTCTTTCCCTCATGTTCATTTGTTTTATTTTGCTTCTCCAACCCCCTAAACTCTTTTTATTTACTTCTTTTGTAACAAAACCAGTATATTCAATATACTAGGATTTTTTTATAAGATTTATTCGAGCTAAACTCTCACACAACTACATCAAATGGTTAAAGAACATACGGTTTTTATGGATGGAGAAATTCTTCCTCCTGAAACGATGATTGTTCAATACTCATTTAACACCATCAAAGGTGGCCATTAAGATGTCACTATTTTTATATATGATATATAATATGTTTATGTTTTCCTTATTCTTCTGTATTTTTCATTTTTGTCTTATATTTATGGCATCCATTATGGGTATATGCGATATCTTCATTTTAGGAAGTGCAGACTACTGCCCCCTCAAAGTGATTTGATCCGTTAAATACCATATGTGGGACGTATAAAGGATGGAACTATGATATTATATATGATATTATACTTTAATTATAATATACCTTTATATCATTATTATTCCATTCTATAAAATACAAAATAGAAATGAAAGTAGCGTTCATGCGTACGTATGACTTACCATCTCCATGAACGGTGCATTTCATTTCTTACCTCTAAATGATTATGTAACGTTATAAATTCATGAATTTACTGGATATATATGAAATATATGATATCTACATCATGAATAAAATTCTGGATATAATAAACATTTGGCCACACGAACAACATGTAATTGTAAGAAGTCCACTTTCGACTTAGGAACCAGATATCAGCAAAACAAATATTATTAACTTAAATGATTACATAATGTTTATGACATGGTAATAAGTGATATAAAAGGAATAATTAACTTGAAAAAGGTTCTTAAGGAAGTAGAAATTAACTCAAGTTTATTATTCAGGAGATTAAAAAACGATCGAGTCAAGTCGGACCCGAGGTAAGGGATCCTACTCCTCTCTTTCTTTTTAAGTACACACTTTTATGTCATTCCTTTTAAAGCTCATATTTCTTGTTATTGGGATGATGTTTTATATTACACTTACTGTAATTTTTATGTTCATGTGATGAGAGACCCTATTATCTCTCATCAATCCATTTTGGGAGTTTTGAGTGGTGCCGTTAGGCTGCCGAACTTTCGTAAGAGATCTAACCTCTCTCTTTCTTTTTAAGTACTCTTCTTTATGTCACTTCTTTTAAGCTCCTCTTTGTAATTTTGGGGGATGTTATTTTATATTCCTATTTCTATAAATTTTATTTTAATGTGATGAGATACCCTATTTGATCTCATCAATCCATATTCGGAAGTTTTATGTGGCGCCATTAGGCTGTCGAGTTTTCGTAAGGGATTTTTCATCTCACTTTTATTCCCGTGAGATTTATGCTACATTTTCCACAAATTCCATTGATTGGTGTATTTACTGCCCATTATTCTACTCTTTGTGTACTATATTTTCGTTTATGAGTATTTACATCAATGATCTATTTTCCTTCTTTCATGGGGTGTATGTTTTGAAAGATACCCAAGTCGGTAAGGGAACCTTTCACCCTACTCTTTTTAAAAGACTTCTTTTGTTGGGTCTTTTAATTTACATATTGTTATGTTGGGATATGTTCTCATATATTCTTATTGATGTAAATTTTATGTCCAAGTGATGAGATACACTTTTTATCTCTCATCAACCCATTTTGATGTGATGCCGTTAGGCTGTCAAAGGAACTTTTTAACCCAATTTCGATTTCTTTGGGTTCAACATGTAGTAATTGAATATGTCATCCATTGAATATGTTTGAATGAAATTTTATTGATTTACACTTAATATCCACTTATATTGGGTGTATTTATATTTTTCACACATATTTTTGAGATTGATTTGTCCTTGATTTAAGGATACCTTCTTTATAAGGGATTTCATCACATTTGACATTTCTATTGAGGGTTCATTGTTGTTATGCACCAATTCACTCTTATATGGTGTATATACTGTCCTTTGTAGTATTATATCATGAATCCATTTATTCTCATGATATTATAAAGTTCTGACTAAATTTTGTTCCTCAATTATTGTATTCAAGTGTCTCTAATTTTGGTAAAACCCCTTTAACCAAAATATCGTTTTAAATGTTTTAATTATTTGTTCTTATTAATATCCATGTTTTAAAAATGGTTTTAAGGATTTATTTATATGGATATTAATGGTTTAAAATTTTATGCTTCAAGGTGGTATGGGACACTTTGATTCAAAAATATCTTTATTAAATATTTTAAATGGTTTTGGAAATGGTTTCCTTTTTGAATGGATTCATTATTTCAATATACTAAAGTGTTATATTGTGGTTGAAATGTGGAAATGTTATGTTTCCTTTATGCATGTTTTATGTGATACATTTATGTTATGGTTCTTGGGCATTATTATGAAAACGGGTGGTTCCGTGATAAACTAAGGGCGGGTGAGCCCGATATAGCTCTCCAATGCATTGGCTAACGCGAAGGAGTGAAACATTGAGGTTTCTCCGAAGAGATTTAGGGAATACACTGTGATGGGTATTCCAAAACGTAACCAAGAGGGTTACTCCCTACGTAAGAATGTTATGAATACCTCAGGTTACCTTTTGTGTCTTATGATTTCTATGATTTATTCATGATTTGATATGCCTATGTTTTATGGGTAAAGTATGATTTCATTCTTATGTATACATGTACTCATGTTTCCTTTCCATATCTATATATCCCTTACTGATCTTTTTATGCTCATCCCAAGTTTTTGAAATGTTTTTCACAGGTCAAGGTAAGGGTACATGATGTGATGATAGTGTCAAGGATGTGTTAAGAAAAAATCCATGTTTTATTTTAAATATGTTTCCGTTGATGGGAAGAATGAATACTGTCTTTTATGTAACCACTTTGTTTAAATGTGGAATGTAATGAAAGTTTCATGATCTAATTCTCTAAAACTCTAAACCTGAAAAGATCCTCAATGTGTAATCTTTTAATAACTCAAGATTAAGTAAGGTTTAAGGCCGAGGCCTTATACCTTTGGTGATACATTGTGTGGAAAATTAAAAGTTTAAGAGCTGTTTTTTCTACTAAAGATTTCATTTTTTTTAAATATTGTAACCTTTTTTGAGATTTAATGATAAAAGAGGTTGTGAATTTTGGATATTTCAAGAAAAAAATGTATAAGAATAATCATTTGCTTTTAAGATTCTAAATTGAATGAAAATTCATTGATTTATCATGATGATAGAGCCAATTTTTTAAAAATACGAAAATAGATTACCATACTTCAGTGAAAATTAGATTCATTCAATTTTGCTTCCAAAAGAGTCAAGCCCAAATTTTTTGTCACAATTTTTTTAACATCTAAATCCAACCAACTGTAAGCCACAGAATAACCCTACAAAGTCTTCATGATAAACATGTGTCCTTGGCTCACATCGGAGGATATGTAGGAGTTCATCAAGCCTATGCTTACTCTTGGATGAGTTTGGATGATAAATGCCTTATTGAACACTTACTATTGTGATATTAGATAAAATTAATGTTAGTTAGGTGTTTTGTGTTCAAGGGATAATAAATGATGTGGAAATATATTAAATAATCTAAAATTGATGACATGAAATAATTTTTTTATGAGTCATGATATCTTTTTTTCTCTTGGTATGGAATTGGTAGATCTCATGGGTATCTGTTTTGGATTTTATTTGATATGGTTTTGATGTTTACTTGTACAGGATTCCAAGTTCTAAGTGTGGGAGAGTATATAGACCATGAAAACTATTTAAACATCTATTTATTTTTGGTTTGGGGTCCATAACTCATTCATGGTGAGCCCATTTTCTGTGAAAATCGGTGGGTGGACGTGAACGACGTTTTGGAACATCCTTCATGAAGATGAAGATGTGTGAAGTTTCCTTTTTTGTTGTCCTTAAATCATTCTAATCTGGAGGTTCATGATTTGGAGAGTCTGACCGGACCAGATAAATTGCTAGAGTAAAACATGTATAACTATCGGAATACTAATCCAAATATGCTAAAAGTTTGAGGAGAAAAGAACAAGATAATTATGAACAACATTAAATAAAGATACATTGAGTAAAAAGGTTTTTTAATGGGTATAAAACACATCATTGTTCGGGAAATAGATTCTGGATATAAAAGGAGGGGAGATCCTCCCTCTCAAATCATCTCATTCTATCCCATTCCTTTGAGTACACTAGGGGGGAGGACTTTTTAGCTTTTTCTGTTTTATTTATTTTATTTTCCATTGATTTGTAATTTCTTCTTCTTCTCTGTTCATCTCGATTACCCTTACCATGATGTGGTACAACTTTTGAGTGATTGAGGAAGTTTTGGTTTTATATTTTTTAATTCTTGAGTTCTGGGATATAATTGAATGAAATTTCTTTCTTCTTTAAATTTATTTTCAATTTTATATAGTGGATTTTATTATCAAGTGTGATCATTCTTGACTTTTAAATTTGGTTATTCATTTTTTTCTTAGTAAAAAAAATCATTATCTAACTCTACTGATTACTAGTTTATATATGATGGAATAGACCAGAAATTAGTGGTGAATTACTAAATGATCGTTAGTACATGTAAAAGTGGTATTTAATGTTCATTATTGTTTAGGATAAACAAGACCTGATATGTTACTTCATAAGTAAATTGAGGATATTCAATACCAATATTTTTTACATGAAATTATAGTTGAGAAAACTGAGATCTTGATAAGGTTATCTATGAACATCATAATTTCACCAATGAATTGAGAGGAAATGGTTCTGAAAACTCACTTTAATCAACTCATAAGAATAGGTTTGAATTTAATTAAACAAGGATATAAATCCAATTAGGAAACTTACCCCGACCTAAGAACCCTATTAATATTATAGTTTTTATCCTTTAAGTTTAAAATTTCCATTCAATCATTTTCTTATTGATTTATTCTAAAAATACCCCATTTTTATCCTCTTTGAAAAGTGAAAAACTCTTTTGTGTTCAATCCTCTTCCGGAGTCTTCCTAGGGTTCATCACTATACTATACTAGGGAATATATAAAAAAATTGACACTTCCTATGACAAGTGTGATTCAGCACCACAAAAAAATTGTTCCTTATTTAAGTTTGGTATGGTATGAATACAAAATCGATTTTAAAACTTATTATTACATCACAATCAAGGTTTAATTCAAGAACATTTCTTACATTATTTTGTATCTCTAAAACTTAATTCTGCACCTCATTTACAATCACTTGTATATATTCTTGAACATTCATTTGAGAAAGATAATATTTCTCCCCTTCCATTAAAATTTCATGATCCATCATTGAAAAAACCAGAAACATTGGATATTTGGTGACCATCATCATAGATAAGATTGCAAGGTCCTTTCGACTCAAAGCATCTTCCACCTTATTCTCTATCCAAGGGTGGTAATTTATTGAAATGTACTAACATTGAAGAAACTCCAACTATATTTTTTTGACACATATTCAGGTTCTATTTAGTTAAAATATAATTTAAATTTTTATGATCTATATAAATATCACACCTTTCACAATAAAGATAATTCCACTATATCATTAGTTAAAATATTTCCACATCTAAATCCAAATAATTTGTTTTTTTATTTTTCTCATATATTTTCACTTATCACTTGCCATTTTCTATCACCCAATAATTTTTCATTGGAAAAAAATCAACCCTTTTTTGGATGCATAACTATAGATCACATCCCCCTCTCCACTTCAAGGCAGTGTGAGTAGAGGTGCAATAGCTAACATTATTTTCAGCACTTTGAAATTCATTTCACATTCCTCTTCCCATAATAACTTAAATCTTTTTTGAGCGAACATGGTTAGTGTATTAGATAATCATGAAAAATAATTCACAAAATATCAATAAAATCCATCCAAACCAAGAAAACATTGGATCTCAATTATCGTTTTAAGTCTCAACCAACTTTTAATAACTTTTGTTTTTTCTAGAGATTATGTGACACAAAAATGAAAATTTCTCAAGGAAAAATTTAAGCACAGTAAATTTTTCATAAAGGTTATCCTTTCGTATGGTCTTTAGTACAATTATTAAGTGATCTTCATGATCTTCTATTATTTTTGAATAGGCAAGAGTATTATTTTTAAAGACTACTACAAACTGATAAATATTGTCTCTAAATACTATATTCATTAATGTCATGAACCGTCCTCGGGGCCCGTGTCGTGACTACCCCAAGACCACCTTCCATATGCCAGGGTCTGGTGACTAGAACCAAAGGCATAAATCCCAACCCGCAACATATTCTTTCGTGGATCAACTTAATATTGAGTTGATCCGCATTCTTTGATTTCGAAGGAAATAAACATGGGTTTATTAACATTCACAAATTAAAGAACACGGATCAACTCAATTTTAAGTTGATCCATGAAAGAATATGTTGCGGGTTGGGATTTACGCCTTTGGTGTTGGTCGCCAGCCCCTGGCGTATGGAAGGCGGGCTTGGGGTAGTCACGGCACAGGCCCTAAGGACGGGTCCTGAAAAATTGGTATCATAGGGAGTTTGAGTCACACATTAATGCTATGGGGTGTTTAATGGGGTGTTAGGAAATTTAAGGAGGTGGGGGATCGTGTGGGCCCCACCCAAAATTCCTCACATATTCCTTTTCCCTACCACTTAGACCACTAGTGGTAAAATAAAATTATAATTGTAAAACAACTGTAATTTTATTCTTCACATTTTTAACAACTCCTTCCGAGCAAACTCACCTTCAGAAAAGGTGTTCCTAAGCGATTACCGGTGCTGCGGTTTCATCGGTGCCCTTGGAAATTGATTCCGAGAACTGGTTCAAAAGATAGGAAAACCTGCTCGTTCATTCACTGAACGTACCCAAGATAAACCTCGAAAATTGATTCTGGGCACACTGGGCCTCAGAATAAGGTGCCTTCAAAAACTGGAGAATCATAAAATTCCAAAGAAATTAGAAAAAAAATTCCCTTGAAATTTCCAGGTCTTTACATTACTCCCACCTCAGGGCTTTACGTCCCCGTAAAGCTTCAACACACACTAGGGAAAACAAAGAGGTACTGAGCACGCATCTGAGCCTTCCACTCCCATGTGATCTCTTGGAGGTTCTCGACCTACCAGTAAAAGTGCACCTGAGGAATCGATCGTCTACGTAGGACCTTCTCCTGTCGATCCTCGATCTCCACTAGAACCTCCGTGCATGTCTCCCTATCATCGACGTCCAACTCCTTAAGTTCGATGATGTGTGAAGGATCATGCACACATCTCTTCAACCGAGGTGCGTGGATGATTTCATGCACCCGGTGCAACTGAGTTGGAAAGTTCAAGTGATAAACCACCTCGCCCACCTTGATAAGGACCTAGAAAGGTCTGTTGAACCTCAGAGATAACATGGCACCAATGCCACATCTCCATAAACCTCGTCGAGGTGAGACCTGTATAAAGACGTGGTCGTCATCCTCAAACTCAAGAGGCCTCTATTTACTGATTAGATCAGAAACTCAAAAGTCCCGCTGCCATGAGGGTAAGGTTGACTAAATCAAGAGTGATCGAACACACCCTCATGTGCATGAGTTTATCCTATGCTGCCTGGGGTTTCCTTTTTGCCGACCAAGGAAAACCTATCCCAACGTTGTAGGTAAACCACAACCTTTTTGACTAATAGAGTCAATCTGTGTATGAACTGTGGATCCAATCCATACTCAGACCAACGTCGTAAGGCCTTGATGCTTCTACCAAGAGATTCCTACCGAAACTCTTTCCTCGAGGGTCAGATCACACTCTCGAAGTAAGTTTGATTATCGAGTTTCCTTCCAAAGGTATCTCCAGACGTGAGGGTCAAGTCTACAGCTGACCAGAAACTCTTCATCTGGGACAAGATTAGTGGAAGGAAGGAATGATTTGTATAAACTTCTATTACTATGGATGCTAGTAGTGGACATAGACTATCCCTCAAATCATCCTTAGAGCCATTGGGTCACACTCTTTGACCGCATGCAGATACTCTTTTTCCCTGCCCTCCAACTCCCTGAACCTGGCGGGGATAACGAGGGCGAGTGGTTGTAACATGTTGATATGTGCACCACCTCACACTGCTCTCCTAGATCTGCCTCCACATCTGCTACTCCACAGACTCATCTGTCCTTAATGCTTCCTCTTCTTGAAACATTTTACACACCTGAGTCTCTAAGACTAGCGCCAGTTTCCTGTTTCTACTACACTGTGCATTCTTCATTCGCTCCTGGATGATCTGCACCTTATTTTCCTACGATCTGTAAGAGCTGCTAAGATTTATCCTTTTCCAAAAAGAGAAACTTGGTCTCATCCCCTGGATGAACCACACCCATTTCCTAATACATTCACTCCTAACATGAATGATGAATTCATGCCATAGACGACATCGTAAGGCCTCGACGTTACTACCAAGAGATCTAACCATCAATCTTGCTTCCAAGGGTCGAGTCACACTGTCGGCATCAGTGTGAGGTAACTGGGTCTCCTCCAATAGAAATGTTGAAAGTGAGGGTCAATCCAACAATTTTTAATTGGGATCTCTCAGTATCAACCAAAAAAAGGGTGAATAGTAATTATCACAAAGATAAGTGTCTTTTATTATTGCATGTCATAGTACAAAGACACAAATGAAACAACAACATGGAACTAGAATTATGAAGAACAAAAGGAATCCACTAGTTCCGCTCCGGTCCACCTACTTCCGGAGCTCTACTGCCTTGTCCACTACTCAGCTGTCGCTCAATAACTCGCCGCTGCTTCTCTCTCGGTGGCTCCTCCAATGCCTGCAGATCAACTGTATGAGGAGCAGTAAAGTCACGTACTCTGAGGTGCTACTCACTAACCGTATACTGATGAATTACTCCACCTGTCGAGTACTGTGCTCGATAGAGGAGGAGTTCTACAATAGTTGTGGTTTCGACATCATGTTTAAATACTGGTTTGAGCTGAGTTAATGAATTTTGTGTTTACCTCGGGATTGAGATGGGTCACTTGATAACTTAGGTATATGTATGGGCATATACCTAAGTAGTGGTTATTCATTGATTTCATAACCTTTATGTTTCCTCATGATTGAGATGGGTTACTAGATAACTTACGTATATGTATGGGAATATACCTAAGTAGTGGTTATCCATCGACTTCATATCTGTGTGATACCTCATGGATGAGATGGGTTACTTGGTAAATTAGGTATAAGTATAGGCTTATACCTAAGTAAGGGCTATCTGTTGAGAACTTTCTTTGTGATTATACTTGTTGAATTTAGTGATACCTTGAGGGTCTCGGGGTCCCTACTGAGTATCGTATACTCACCCCGCACGAGCTTGGCCCGCACCTCATTGTGTTGGTTGCAGACGACAGACATCACTGATCGTGGTTGAGGCTTGTAGAGCTGGATGGTACCCGAAGGTGGATCTCATGATGAGATGGTACCTGGAGGTGGATCTCACGATGAGACGGTACCCGGAGGTGGATCTCACATCGAGTCGGTACCCGGAGGTGAATCTCATGACGAGTCGGTACCCGGAGGAGACGGACGAACATGGAGTGCTGAGGAGGACATCTGTACGTACCCTTCAGGTAGGAACCCGAATGACAATCCGGGAGCTTCTTGTCACCTTTCAGATGTTGTCCTTTGAGTTGTACTTTACTTTCAGTTGTAGTTGTACCTATATTTTGGGCTTGTATTTCCAGCCCATTGTACTTTTCATCACGTTTGTTTTACTGCTTACTTAGTGCAGCTTGTACTTGTACTCTGTTTGTGTGTGTTTTCGTTTCATAAAGGTAATGACTTCCCTTTTTTTGGTTGGGATTTACGCCTTTGGTGCTAGTCGCCATCCCCTGGCCAATGGAAGGTGGGCTTCGGGTTGTCACGACACGGGCCTTGAGGACGGGTCGTGACAATTAAATCTATGATATTGGGGGGATTATTAATACCAAAAGGCATCACTATATATTCATAGTGTCTATGCATTGTATGTAATTTCATCTTTGGTTTATCTTCCTTCTTGTCCATTAATTAATGATATCCTAAATGAAAATCAATCATGGAAAATTATTGAGATCCACATAGTAGGCGTATTAATTCATCAATGTGGGGAAGTTGATATTTTTTCTTTATAGAGATCTTGTTATATTCATGATAATCTACTCAGAGTCTCATTGATCCATCTTTCTTCCTAACAAACAGAATAGGTGCACCCCAAGGTGACTCACTAGGGGAATATGATTCCCTTTTCAAGATTCTCTGATATTTTTTTCTTCAATTCCTGCAACTCAATTGGGTCCATTCTAGAAGGAGTATTAGAAATGGGAATATCACTCACTATGACATCTATTGAACATTCGACCTCACAATTCGGTGGAAGACCTAGAAATTATTTCAAAAATATATCATAAAACTCCTCTATAATGGGTGTATTCATAGTTTTGATTTTATCCCCAACCATTTGAGAAAGATAAATTTAATTTACAGGAATCAAGACCCATAAGATGGAAGAAATTTTCATTTGAAGGTCATACTCATCCTTGTATTGATATATGATCATAGATTGATATGGAATATTAAATGAGACTTCCCTTCCTTGGAAATTGATATGAGATCCATATATTGAAAGCCAATTCATGATAAGAATGACATCAAAATACACTATAGGAAGGATCATAAGTATTTCAGGAAGTACATTCCAAAAAACATCAATCAAAGAAGACTTATAAACTTTTGATGTGACCGTTGTGCAATTAATATTTTTTAAGGTGAACACAACATCCAATTGTAGAGGTAATATAGGGATAACATTAGAAAATTATTTATAATTAAATGAGTGGGTGGATCCAAAATCAAATAAAATATTTGATACTTTAGATTGGATGGTTAGTGTACCTATCACCACTTCATTATCATACTCCACATGGACAATAGTGATCGCATGTGACATGCCTTTGTATTTATCATTGAGAGTTTACTGACATCGATATTAATCAAGAACCCTTGGATTAGGTCATAGATATGAATAATTCCCAATTTCATTTCACTTGTAACATTGAAGTGTGGGATGTACATTCTGGGTATCCTTTTCCCTATTTGCATCATTAGAGATTATTTTCCCATCACTTTAGTTTTATATTTCCCAATGACCAACTTTTCCACACATAAAAAAGTTTACATGACCATTTAAGATAATTTCATCCAGGTTTTTTTCGCAAATTGATCATAAGGTAAAACTCATTTTTTTAGTGTGATATTTATATTTTCCCTAGAATTCCATTTTTCATTTCTTATTAAACCCACCGGACTGATGGGTTACTATAATATCCATATCAAAATTGAGAGCAAATTTAACGATTTAGATGTATTTATCAAGGCCCCATATGGAGAAATCCATATAGAGATTTGGTTTTAAGCCACTAATGAATCAATCAATTTACTCATAAGTTAGATATTAATTCCTGAATCGTACCTTGCAATTCTTATAAAATTTAATTCATAAGTACCAAGATATTCATCATCTTTTTTCTTTAGTTAATAGATCTCCTTCACTATATTTGTTTGAAGAATATGAGGGATGTACTTATTGAAAAATAAATTATTGTAGTCCTCCCATTTCATGGAACACATTTCATGGACCCCATTTCATCTATTTTCTGTATATTCTTGATAAGTTTCCATCATTGACCCACTTACCCTTCCAAATGATAGAATGTTAGGTTCAATTTATCATGTAATGAATATTGTAGAACATGAAATATCTTTTCAGTGGTACTGATCTATTGTTTACCAACTACTAGATCTGAAGACCCACTAAAAGTAGGTGGATATTTCCTCCTGAAGGACTCAAAAAAATTTTGGTCTCTCCTTTTCTTGTTTGGATGTCCCGCATGATTCATAAAATAGAAATGTTTTGTCATCATAGAAAAAATATTTTTCATTACAATTCACATAACATTTGGTTTCTCATGAGGACAATCATTTCATTTCTCATCACATTCATCCTTAATGCAGTTCCTTTGAGTTCCATCCATTTAATAAAACCAAAAGGCATAGTGTGAAAAACACTAATCATAATAAGAAAACCACATGATCCGGAATAAAATTTCAATTTAGGGAACCTTGAATTTTAGCCTAGATTATCCATGATGACTTCTAAAACACTAGGATTATAACTAAAAAGTTGACATATCTTTTTTTTTATTACTAAGTTTTTCTCATCCTAATTTCCAAAGTTTAACTATACCCTTCCTTTAATACCAACTATAACGACCCATACTTTATATGCATAGGTATTACATAAAAGTTGAATATTATTCATTAAAAAATATAGAATGGACACAACAGGATCAAATAGGTATAATGTGTTTAGAAACATGGAAACATAAATATCAGTTTCATAAGATATATTCATTGTCTCCCACTTATTTTGTCAAAAATTGACCCATTTTTGACATATCTTATTTAATACCCTTCATCAGCTCCTTTGGAAAAGAAACATATTAAAGGTTGAGATCAGATGCTCAGTAAGGGTAATAATGTAAATATCAATCATATCATAATCATAAGACATAGGAATATAACATTTGAAAATATTATCTCGTATATGAAAGATCATGATATCAGGTCGTGGGATAAATCATGAACGTTCATAAGAATCAAAAATGGAAATGAAAAAAGTAATAACATAAGACATGAAGCTCTGTGAAATATACATAAGAATATAAAAAAATTTCATATTATTTAAGGATTATTTCGAAAACCATTATAGTGGACAAATTCCATTACTAAACCGAGTTCACTCATCATTCCATCCCAGTATAACTAATCTAAGATAATTTCCAATTCCATCCATGTCTATGTCAGGAGATATAAGTCTTTAACCAGTGCACTTGTGGGTGATATAGGTTCCACCAATCTCATAATGAAAGCATTTTTATGTGTTCCACAAAAACATTAATCATTTATCATAGAAAAACCCAAGGAATAAAATGTGATTATTAAATATCATTCCACCAAAACATAATCCATGTAAAACAAATGGATTTCAAAAATATCATTCCATTATAAACACAATTAAATTATAGGAACAATAAGGATATTATACAATAGACATAACAATATTAAATAATTCTATATTACATGTAATATAATTATGATATAACACTTGAAATGATTTCTTGAGGAAAATATCTTTTCTTATTTAAAAACATTTTTTTTCAAAATTCCACGCAATATTAAAACAAAAGATTTTTTTTAAAATAATCATGATATCATGTTGATTAGGATTCGTAGAAATATGGAATTATGAAGACATTAAAATCCAATCATGATATATAAGTTAAAAACCCTTCTCCTAGTACTTTTTTCGGGAAAGTAAAAAGTTACCTCACATCGAATAATGATAATATATTTATTTCAGAAAATTTCTTAAAAATAAACTAATGGGTAAAATTGAATTTAAAAAATAGTATATTAATTTTAGTAATATTACATATTTTTCATACATGGATGTGGATGATAAATATAACCTATTAAATACTTATGTATAAACAATTTCAGATAATAATGAGATTGAAAAATTATCCCATAGCTAAGATATGATATCCTTCCAATGTATCTAAACCTTCATTTTAATGATTTAAATAATGTCATTGAATTATTAAAGAATCATAGTAATTTTTATGATATCATATATGATCATATTATCATTGGTTTCTTAGTACCATTTCATTGTCACACGTTATTCGGATATTAACTACTTTATGTTCTTATGCATGTTTTGTCTAATAAGATCTGGCTCACCTTATTAGGTTATAGTTATTTCATTAAAAATGATATTAATGAAATAAATACCATATTTATTAATTTTTACATTTATACAATCGTGCTTTAATTAATATCATGTAAAATGAATCACATTACATCGTGGAGATTCTTGGTTCTACGTACGCATTAGCGATGATATCATTCCGCTAATTATTAAATGGTATTGAATTGGATTTTTTATAATATTTTAGAATCAATATCATGTTATAATATTCACAAATATTTATTATTTCCATCATCATACCCATCCATGTATGGTGGTGGTCAAAAACAGATTAAGCCATGGCCTAGAGACGGAATGTCGTAAGTACGTACACGTGGTGATTTCATTTTTCGTAGGATGTTTAGAAGGTGGAATATGGTTCTTTCAAAATTATAATAAAATATTAGTATATAAGTGATAATTGAGTTATTATATTTTAATGAAACAACTAAAGAATAGGATGTATAAGAAGAAAGAAGTTTGAAAGAATCGGTAGATGATGTTACGTCTTCTTCGACGTACTTCATCTAAATATCCTCCTAGAGCACTAGAGCTAGTCTTTGAAGAAAACAAGTACCGATATAATGTAAACATTAAAGTTTATAAGGGAAAAGGTCGAGGAATTTCTGATCATTAATGCTCAAAGTGAAGTGAATAGATGAGGGATGAGGTTCCCTTTAATAATTGAGGTGAGGGGTACTCAAGGAAACTCCATAATTAATAATTTATAATAAAATAAAACACTAAAAAACCAAAAACAAATTAAACTTTTTGAATATAAGATGATATAGGGTTGAAATATCATCAACTAGTAATTTTTTGACAAGTTTTATGTCAATTTAAACCTTAATATTTTAATTAACATTTAGTTATTATATTTAATTTTTAACAAGGGTAACAAATATTTAAATATTAAAAGTGTGTAATATTTACTTATTTAAAGTCAATGAGACCATAAATAAATAACACATAACATTTTTTCTGTATAATAAATATTCTATGTTTTTAAAAATGATTATAAATTTTAAATAATTCAATGAATCAATTTTTTAAAACAAACAATAGTGTCTTTTTTTACACTATTTTATTCATTGATTTTTAAAAATATTAAGATAACAAGTTAACATAGAAAAAACTATTTTTGTATATTTTAATGAAGTCGGGGTCATCTAAAAAATTAATTTGACATATTATTTTTCCCATATTATATTTATTTTAATATTCTTTATATCATTTATTCATTATCTCCATTAATAAAATAATTACTACGTCAGTTTTGTATAATTATTTAATATAATTAATTATGGAATACAAATTAAAAATAAAATACAATTAGGAATAAAATTATACTAGATTTATTAAGAATACATGTATTATAATTTATCTTCTAGAGAATCCTACACTAAAATGTTAAAATTTTCAAAACATGAATGTGACAACTTTAACACCACTTCAAATAAAATAATATTAGTATCATAATATCTTATATAAAGCTCTAAATGGTGACTAAATCAACCCTTGGATGGTTATGTTCGAGATAGACTTGAACAAAATTATTCTTTCATGTTTTTGGGGATTTTTTAGTTATTTTTATTTTAATAAAAATTGTTTTATTAATTTCTCATCAATTAATTAATTTTTACATCATCAAAGTATAAGTATTTAAGGTAATTATTTATTTCATTAAAATTAAAATTAAAATAACATGATAAATAAAAATTTTTTACATTTAAAATGAGTATTTATAATCCAATTTATCAACTCTTTAACCATATATAAAAGTTATTTATTTTTTAAAATCTGAGTGGGACATATTTATCTTTTCATTAAATAAAATAAATTAAGTGTATTAATCTCATCCAAGTTGCTTATAAAGGACAAAATTTAGAACCAATGATATTTGAGGTCAAAAAAACCCATCCAATGATATTAAGAAAACTATTAGGGTAATTTTCAAATAGTATTATTACCCTAATTACCCGATTTACCCTTTTTCCATATTAGAGAAATTTCCAACGTTACAATTCATAATGCCCAAAAATAAAATAAATCTACTAACATAATTTGGACCTACTGATTCTTAATATGTAATCACTTTTTCAAAATTCAAACCACTAAATTTATAGTAATTAATTTTAAATTAATTCTGTTATTTGAAAGAGAGAATATGTTTTAAAAGTAAAAATATTGCAAAAGATTGAAACGTTTTTACATCTGAATTCAATATAAAAATAATCCTAATGACCTAAATTACATTAAATTATAAAAATATATTTTATTTATACTATAAAACCATTCAATATTATAATTTAACAATATACATTATTTTGAAAAAAAATATGTTTTCAATTATAATTTAGGGAATTTTTAAATTTCACAAAAATTTAAAAGTTATTTTAAAAAAATTAATATTTATATAATGTAAATTTTTATATCCCTCTTTTAAATAACATTTTTATTTTTTCCTATAAAGAAAATTATTATGTCAAAATCATAATTTGAAAAACGTTCTCTATTGAAAGGCAGTAAAAATTGTTCTTTTAAAAATATATGTTTTTATACATCAAATAGGGTTTGTTCATACCATATGATAAAAATATCTATTAGATTAATATAAAAAATATTTTATTAATTAAATAACATATATATTTCATTAATTTAATTTACTAATAGTAATTCATAAAAATAAAAATATTTAATTGATTTATACTATTCATAAATAATTTGTATCAAATTAATTCACCATAAATTATCATAAGTTAGTTATATTCATTCCCATAATCCTAAAGGATATGTTAAAATGGTAATTTTATTACTAAGTAATCTCACTGTTTTTTTTACTCCTGATTTTTTGCAATGAAAGATATTAAATAATTAAATATAATTATATAAAATATATTATAAAAATATCTGGGTGTCATAGGTTTTATATTAAGAAATTTAGTGTAGGTAATAAAGTTATAAGAACTATTATTTATCATAGTTTAGTGTGTTTTTTTGGGATTATGTTAATTAAAATTTTGAACTCATTGGAATTTTTTTTATTTTTTTATTTTTAATATGTATACAAAATATAATGAGATAATGATAATAGGTACAAAAATAGATAAATTAAATATCATTATGATGATTTCATAAATCCAAATTTAAAAAAGAAAAAGTAAAATTATTATTTTTTAGTACAGAAAAAATTTATGTTAGTTTACCCTTTAAAATGTTCCTGATTCAATTTGGTGTTATCCATAATTATTATGAATATTGTAAACATTATGAAATAAATATAAATTCTAATTATACCTAATCTTGTTGTGAATGAACCTCATGCTATTAAAAATATTTTAACATTCATATATTCTTTTATATATTTCAAACAATGAATTTATTTTTTTATTATCAAATATAAATAATATTTTTGGGGCTATATAGACTTCGAATATATTTTATATGATTTAAAGTTGATGTTTATTTTCAAAGTATTACATTAATGTTTCCATGAGACCTTTGATCTCAAAATTACCAACACCTATTGGATGATAGAATTTTTAGTATGCAGAACATTATTTTTTCATTAGACCTCTAATTGGATGGCTTCAAAATTATGATGAATCATTCCAAAAAATTTAACACTCTTGATATATTTTCTATAAGAGTTAGTTTTATCTTCCAAGTGGTATAATCATCCTCCAAGGGAAAAAACATGAAATAAAGGATGAGGGTGTTGTTCCATTAATTGTGTACCATATTTTTATTCCTATATTTTATAAACTACACAAAAAATTATTATGTTGTTAATATGTTCATGTTAAATAATTTGTGAAAATTAAATATTAATTTACAATCCTCTTTTAAAATATTATTTATCCAAACTCAAATTCTTTAATGAATAAAAAAAATATTAGAAGAAGGAAAAGAGTCTACAAAAAAAATTAAAATATCAATTAACTAACTAAGGAATAGAATATCACCTTATTTTAAATACCAATGTATAAATTTGATGCATTAAATATTTAAGTACAACCAATTAGAGAAATTATAATAATTATATTCTTCTGAAGATCATCCTCACCATGTCAGAATTATAATAATTTATTCAGATTTTGTAACCAATTATTTTATTTCCCAATAACTTTTTATTCATATCATAATAATATATGATATTTCCTAGAGTTATTTGAAACATTAATGTCAGAAACAAATTCAAATGCATTTTTAATGAATTATGTGGAAAAAATCATGAATTAATAACCTGATAAACATACTTGCAAAGATTTGAACCATTTATAATGGTCATGATATAAAGGGTATATAAATATATTAGCATATCACTAAAAAGCGTTCAAAATATTGTCAAATAGATACTCTCGCATTATCTACTTTTTTTAGAATTTATTTTCCAATAGTTACACTTATTTATAAAACACTAATTATTTATAAGAACTCTCAATCCAAAAAGATAAAATTAATTCATTAATGATTTTCCACTATTTTTATTTTAATAGTTTATTATGTATCTCTCTTTTTAGTTTATAACATCAAAATAATAATGTCTTCCAAAAACATCTATCACTCCATATCTCTCAATATTTACTTTTAATGAAGTATATTTATAGAATTTTTTTTAAATGGTCACTTATTATAAACAATGATGGTTCACAAAATATGGTCATAATATCATATGACCGCTTTGGGTTACAAGTGATGAAGTTCCAGGAATATGAAATTTTCTTTCCTTTATGGGTAATGATATGAGATGTGGTTAATTCTTATCCCAAACTCATATATCAATTTCCATATTATTTTCTTTCTATTTATATCATTCATTTCTTATATTATTAAAAAAACAAAACAAAAATTTGTTTTTAGGTTTTAATTTTGGGTACTTAATATATAAAAAATTTTAAATTTATGTTTGTTATTTACCACAACTAAAATTATGTCTTCCATTTATTTGATTATATACGGTATTGGAATGGTTATTTTCAAATCATCTTCATTCTTCTGAAGGTTTTATTTTCAAAACGTTTCCTAAAAAATCACACTGGAAAATGTGAATCCTTGGATAATAACTAATATAAGTGATCTGGGACACTAATTTGTCATTGATAAGATTTTTTTGGACATATAGATTAATAAAGGCCACAATGAATCATTAAAAATAAAAAAAACATATTTTTCTAATAAAACAAATTTTGTGTTCCAGAAATATGGGATCGAGAAATAAAACATCAAAATAGGAAATTTATATTTGTTAATACTTAAAAATGAGAAACAAAATCCCTAAAACTTACTAAAATATTAAATGACAGTGAAAATAAGGACATTATTTTAACAAAAAAATGTAAGATAATATATCCTTTCAGTTATTTCCTATAACATATACCGTTATGTTTATTATTATTTGAGAAACTATGAGATAAATACAAATATGTAGACTATATAAGAATTTAGAAGGTCCCTTAAACAAAAAGTGTAATATTTTTATTTAAGTTTAACGGATTCAAATTTCAATAGAGAGAACCCATGTGGATCATGATTCAACATCTCACTATTATTTTTAATATTCTTTAAATACTGGATGAATAAGATCATAGATGTGATCCCTTGTGTAGAATGTTATTGACAGGGTACGATGAATGTGGGTGTCTAAGAGAACTAAAATAATGGATATAAAGAGAATCAGATGTATAAAAATTGATGAACTTATATGTAGTATCATGTAGTACTAGATATAAATTAAAATAGAATATGAAATGGGTAATAGAAAAATAATTTAATTTCTAATTAAATAGTTACCACTTTTTATTATGTTGGTGTACGATAGAAAAAAATTAGTGAAGAAGAGTTTTCATAACTTTATATAAGAATTAATTTAATATTTTGGGAAAATATTTTCTTAAAAACATGATTAATCCAATTAAATAAACATAAAATATCTATAAATAAAGATATTTTAATGTAACAAGTATAGTTTATCTTATAGGAGTGAAATAGTACTAGATATATCAAACTGGTCCATCAATTGAATAAATAAATTGACTCATAGAAATTTTTTACTTAAAAGGAATAATTTAATAATAGGAAGAAACCAAGAGTTACATTACTCTTCTAAAATCGATTTACAAAAGCAACATGATTGAGAGATTCTTAATTTTTTTTGAATTTATAAAAAATGTGAGCCTCATAGCTAAACTAATCGACTATTTAACTGTTGAATAATTAAATTTTTGACCTCATGATGATTTTAAAAATGGATCCCCATTTATATAAGAACACAATGTTTATATTTATGAGCATAAAATCTTATTCAATATTATCAGTAAAAAGTATCAGTATGGTAAATCATATAGGGAAATTGAAAATAAATAGGTTTTATCATTTGATATAAAAACAATTTCTATACATATGGTATCTAAAAATATTATTAACAAATTAAATTTCATTTAGATTAGATCAGAAAAAAATCCTAAAAACATACATAGAGTCACTAACCCATAGTAGAGAAAACCATGACATCATCTATGCTCTAGATTTTGGTGACTTTTTTAATCACAAATTTCGTTCCTTCGATCAGTGGAATTTATTTCATGATTACGGAATAGGATTAACATTCATTAAAACCTCTATAACTTGACCAAACACTAAAATAATGGATTATTTAAAGTCCAAATGGACTTTAGTTTTTATTTAATAAAATTATATTCTTACCAATTTGATAATAAATATAAAGTTATCATACAACTTTTAGCAACTATTTCTTATATTTTACCCCTTTTTTATTTCATAGGGATTAATTTTAGGTCAACATAAACTATAATCAAACTGGTGCAAACCATGAGTTTTAGCCCATGGTACCCAAATTATATCAAGGAAAAATTAAAGTGAATATAAATAACAAATGGGTTGAGTTGTTACCCCAAAATAAGAAAGATTCCAAGAAAAAACCCAAAAAGTGTGAAATCCAAGGATCCTAAAAATGAACATCATAAAGGCCCCCAAAACCACTAATAATTCCTTCTTGGGATCTTGTACAACACCCCGTTGCAGGATCCCAAGTGACCACCATCAGTCCACCTCATGAGATGACCACTGCTCACCCAAATCCCATATGTCATCGTTTCACTGTCTAGTAGACTACACCCCAAGTGTGTCGATGTTCCATCATCATCACACCCTGTGTGTCCAAGATGCAACATAACTTTGATGTAGGACTTGATCAACCCATTGGAGTCATATAACACCATTGTCTGGAGTGAGTTGAGACCATCACACCTATTAGTGTCCCATACCACTAACAGATGCCTTGAGAAAAGATTTCTAGCACCCACTCCCATGGAGACCACCCAAGAATCACACACCCTATATGATTCTTGATAGGTATGTAGTAATCCAAGAGTTGTATGATACCTAAAAAACATAAACTATGAAACAGGCCAAAAAAGTCACCAAAAAACACGAAAAGTCAAGAAAAAAGTCCCAAAAATCTGCGTGAGTTCTCCAGAAAGAGCCAAAGACCCAATTTTATGAGGGCCCAACATGGGCTCTTCTAGAAGTAAAAATATTCCACATGACATAAAAACTCATCTCAAGGTCATATATACTACCAAATTCAAATTACACATCCCAAGATCAACACCATCTCTATTTAAGTTTCTAATTATGTACATCTGACAACAATGTAATCACCGAAAATCATGCCAGCCACCCGCTGACTGTTGTTAGATCATCCTTTCCCAAGAACACAGATTGAGGTCAACATAAGCACATCCCACCACCAGAAAACACATGCACCACCTCTTGTGCCTCTAGGGTCCCACAAAAACCTCCCAATCATCAATTGAAGTGGTTTCATCGGGATCCTAAAAATCCACACACTACCAATGTTGTCAGCACTCAAAATATTCACCATCCAGACTATAATTGTAAAACCGAGTAATTTTTTCAGATGTACGTGGTAATGTCAAAATTCCCTGATGAATCCACTAAAGGTGATTCCACCACCTAATTCGTCACCTGCATTGTAATATATTCTAATATCCATCATCCAAGCCTAATACTATCTCTTAAAGAACTAGTGACCCAAAATCAGAACTGAAGAATATGGATTTAAAAAAACTAATGATAAAGGATTAAAATTCAGTTTTGGGAAAAGTTATATTCAAAATATATTAAAGCATTCACACAATGAAATATAACACTCTATGATATTCTTAAAGATTATTTTTTAATATAATTTTTATATGTATTCTTTGGTTGATACTATGAATGGTTATTATTACACTATAGATCATCTTTTACTTTATCATATATTAATAAAAAATATTTATTAACTATCTAATGGTAGAGATCCACGGATTGGATAATTTTGAATTTTATATGTGAATTTTTTATTCTAAACATCAAGGAAAATCATGAGTAGTTAAATTAGATATCTAGTAAAGGAAACAATTTAGGTTGTCCGAACCTAAAATGTTTTATTATATCTTAATAAAAGGACACAATAAAATTGAAAAATTATACTTGTGAAATTTTATAAAATTGACCCCTTTGAAAAAATAACATTTTCACTTCAGAAATATTTTGTATATAATATTTTAAAACACACATTAAATTTTGAAAATTCAAAGAGTGTCTCTTCAAACCTGAATTAGAAATAACCATAACTGAATTCACTGGTAAAGGAAGAAAAATATTTATATATATATATATAACTCAGTGAATATGAATGAGTCAACCAAATAAAAATTTAGTTTGTTATATTGAACAAAAAAATTTAAACATTATTGATTATCAAAATGAATGTGATAATCACAGATTATTTATCATAGATTAAATCAAAAAATGGAAAATAAATTTATTTTAATTAAAAACTAGGTAATGTTGTGGGTATTAGTTTGTAGACTCTAGTTGAGGAACATAAGAATTCATTATATATAGAATAAAATTGTTTATTTTTAATTAATTTTGAGGAAAATTTAGTTATCATCCTATGAAGAAATATCCTATGTTAACTAGATATGTAAAAAATATGATCTTACATATTGTGAATTATAAGAAAAGGGAAGAAACTTATCTCATGAGAAACTGAACAAGTAAAACCATAAAATTTGAAAAAGGAAGAATCATAAAATATCCATGATACATAAATGCCATTATTACTAAGATAAAATAGCCATATATAATGTAAAAACTTTAAAAAAATCATTGGGTGACCATCTTTCACAACCAAACGATCCCAATAAGATGGTGATGACCAATAAGGGACATTGGCACGCTAAAAAAATGAATTTTCCTTTACCTGGGTCCTACAAAATAACATCAATAACCACCTTGTAAATAATGTAATGTTTGAGCTCCGATCTGGGTAATATTTTACCAAATAATCAATACAAGTTCTAATATATAGAATTCACTAATTCTAAATTTAAAATAAAACTAATGTTTTAAACAATTTATATAAAATAAAGCCATTTTTAAAAAAATAATATAGTTATAATAAAAAGATATCATATTAACCAAATCCAAAAAAATTTCTTGTATGAAATAAAATAGGCAACTATTGGTAAAAACCAACCATTGATACACCATATGATAAGAGTATAAGAAAATAACCATAAAAATAGAATCATGTGAATGAGAAATAATAAATGAAAAAGAATACGATATGGGATCTAACTTATGGAAATACATTACAGACAAGAAAAAAATGTTTCAATTTGGTTCTGCAGTTGATTCAACCTATATAACTTGTACTCTAAATAGAAACACTAAACCTATATAAAACCAATTGTGGATTCACATACAAAAAGTGTGAAAAGTTTATTTATTGATGCACCTTAGGTTAACCAATGTGATATTTTTGTCAAAATAAATTTAAAACCCACAATCACAATAACCAAAAAAATTTCATACAAATTTGATTCCACTTTTAGGCTTGAAGACCCATTTCAAATCTAAAACCACCATTTTAATCTTTTAATCTAACACATGGTTTGATCAAAACCATTTTTAATTAATATTCCTTTAATAACATGAATCTCAACCAAAAAATAGTTAAAATTTTAAAACATGAATCTTTATATAATAATTCATAGGAATTTATTTGATTATAATGATATTGGTCAGTTAGAACCCTTGTGTACAGACATCTTTCTCAAGAACATAGGAAACCACAACTCCTTTGAAAATACAGATTGGAAACAAAAAAGATCAGTCTCTGAAAGAAAATTAATGAGTGAAAACTACAAAGAATCAATCAGGATTTCATCCCACATGTTAGAACCTAAAAAACACAGCAGATGTGAATTCCAAACTGAGATTAGCAAAGGTAAATAAGGTGGAATAATGATCACACACACCCTAGAGAAGACAACCAACCACACTAATGATCAAATACACTAAGAAAAATGACCTCAAGGGAATAAAACACAAGAAATGCAACATAAATAGACCTAGGTATTATGTATATAGTTTTTGTAACACCCTAATATTTTATAAAATATTTGTCCTTAATTTTGTTTGATATCTTGTGTTATATGCAACATCGAGATTAAAAGAATTTTGATACAGTATTAAGATATTATTATAGCATAGCCATTAATATGGTGGGTATCAATATGATTAAATACATTAAATAATATATATAAATTTTCTAATCAATATAAATGTATTGATTAAGTATTAGTAAATAATTACTCAATTTTTAGTACATTTATTTTATGCTTAAAATAATATGGCTTCCTAAAAAATGATTTTTTAATTTTTTTTAAAAATATTAAATATATTTTATTAAACATTAATAAATTATAAATAATAAAATAATATCATTTTTAAATCATAATATAAAAATTATATTGGCTTTAATGTTTGGTATTTCTCTGGAAAAAAGTATTTTTTAGTGAATAGTGAAAATAATAAATTTTATTGAAATATTGCATCTTTTATGACATAACTAAGACCTAAAGACAATATATAAATTTATAAAACATATCTAATGAATCATGTATGATAATATAATAAAAAAATAATAAAAACATTTTAATTATAATTTTTTCCATTATAAATATGAAAATTATTTTCAGCGCCGAAGGAGAGCCTGCACAACAATGGAAAAGTAAAATTTTGTAACATAAATATAATATTTTAGATAGAATAAATAATTTTTTGATTTTTTATTGAATTTCCAATTTTATAAAATACTTTAATGGTCGAACATAAATTATATATTTATATAATAATTTCCTTATCTAAATATTTGTGAAATGCTTGTGCAATACATGAAAAGTCAAAATATTATATTAAATAAGTTTACATGAAATAGATTTGAGTTGAAAAGCATAATGAATGAATATAAATAGATATTAATGGAATAATAAACATATTTTCATGATTAAAATTTATTTATAAATTTTAGGTTTAAAAAATACCATAAATGTTTATACAATACTAATATATTATGTATTTAATTAATGGAAAAATAAAAAACGGTATTAAAAATATTAAAAATATTATAATTTTATATAATTAATTTGAGACAATAATTTTTTATATTAAATAGATTTTTTTTGAATTTATTATTTTTATAAAAAAATTTACTTTCTTTGTTGATGTTATTAATTTCAATGTTATTAATTGTTTTAAAAATTAGCAGTAATGATATTTTAAAATAAATAAAATTTCATTAAATGATATAAAATTACAAAAAATAATATATTTGTCCAAGTGTATATAATATAGTTTATAATATCCACTATTGCAAATTTATGGGCAATTGTTTCTTTTTTTTATTAAATATATTAACCCTCAGTTAGTAAAAAACCATAATTTCAAGATAAGTTTAAAAAGGGGTATCAAAAGGTTAATAACAAAAGATAAGAGTAATACATTTTGAAAAACTAAATAATTTTTATTTAGTGAAGATGATATGGTCTTAATCCACTTATAATAAAAATTGACTAGTTTAATGGACAATTTCCCATGAAAGTGATTGAAATATTTTTTAAATCCAATATCATTAATAAATGTAAATTTCTATATTTAATATATTTTATTTGTTCACATTGGGAAAAAATCATGATTAAATATTAAAAATATTTTTTCCCTTAAATAAATTATTTTAATAACAAAAATTCATTTTTTACTTTTTTGAAGTTATATAATTACCTCAAATTCTTACCCAACATCAATGTCAAATTTCTTAAATTAATAAAAAATATAAAAAAAATATAAAAATACTTAAAGAAAAATAATTTTAGGGATTTAATGTGTTCAATTAATTTTATAGGTTAATATAAAATATTTTTCTAGCTGAGGGAATATATTTTAATTTTATAATTGTATTTATTTCTATTAAGACAAATTAAGTAAATGGTGTCGTAATTAATTAAAATGATATTTTACAATAATAATATTTTGTTAAATTACTTAAAAATAATAAAATTATTGAATTGGTAAAAGGTGATAATATAAGGGATAAAATTTAATCCATTTTAAATTCATATTCCAATTAGAACCATTTAGATTAATAATGAAATTTTTATAATATATTCTATTTATAAATTCCATAAGTTCCCCTCACCTCAATTATAAACGGGAACCTCTTATATCACTTCTAAACACCACTTTGCGCCTGTATCTCAAAGAAACTCATTCAATTTACCTTATCCAATTCCTTATATATGTATTTATCTTTATGGTTCTTCAAAAAATACCAACCCTTGATCCCTTTATAGAATATGTAAATGATTTATTTTAAATAAGAAGTTATAGCCATAACCAAACGCTTTCTATTCTAATATAGTTTATTTTTTATAATAAAATTATTTCTTCAGTAAAAAAATATTCTTAAATTTTACTATGATTATCAAAAGACCATTTACACCATCTTTTTTTCCCTCATCAGAAGTGAAAGTATCTCTAGTGCGTATGTATGGCTTACCATCTCAAAGTAGTGATACAAATTCGTTTTCATCACCAAATATTTAGGATACTAATTATAATGGTTTTAATTTTTTATATTATATGTTTATCGGAGTGGAAACTCAAGAGAGGGGGTGAATTGAGTTTCTAATTAAAATTTCTGTTAAAAACATTATGAAAAAAATCCCCCAATTTGGAAACATCCCAGTTAATTAAATAAGTAGTGATATAGATGATTAGTTTTTCAATATGTTTCTAAAAGGGTGATTAGACCCCAGTTGAATTAGTGAAAAACACTCATTAAACTTTGGAAATAGGTTTACTAGATTAAACACATACATAAACTAACCAGAACTAACTGTCAGAGTTAATGTAAAATAGTTTTGTGTTTATTAAATTATGAGCTGTGAAAAGATAGGGAAATAGAGTATTACAAAATATAGTGCACAATAGAGTTAAACAAGAGGTTCAGTCTCAAGTCAAGACTTAATCCCCTCCACTTAGTGATCACCTTTCACCAAGTAGTTTATATTACCAATTAACTTGATACAAATCCTGTATCAGGCTTTACAATAGTTTTCACAAACTGTCTAGGGATCACATCCTCTACCACAGTTATACATGGGAAAAAACAATCTAGACCACACACAGTCTCTTCCACATTTATGTTAGGGAAACAATGTGTAAGTAGTTTGATGTGAGAGTTTTCAGGATCCATCGGTTTAAGCATTGGAGAAAGTGAGTGTAATTTAAAAAGATTCACTTCTCAAAAATGTAATATAAAAAACACCATAAATATAATGTAAACAATATTGAGTTTAGAAGGCTCTACGTGTTTTTAGTTCAACTATTGACTCCTTAGAGTGAAGAAATTGCATATTTAGTCTTTCTCTAGAAGTTGTCTCCAAAACAGAGTGTCACAACTCCTAGATCTAGATCTCAGGAACAGAGTTTTCTGATTCTTGGGTTGATAGAGATTTGATGAATCCCAGAAGAAAGTCTTGAATTTTTTCTCTTGGAATGATCTTCTTGTGGCTCTTGGGTTCACAGTGTCACTGCTTGTGTTCTTCTATTGTTTTGCAGATCTAGTATATAGTGACTCTCTCAAGTTTCGTCTAGTGTGCACTGAAATTAAATCTTCACTTCTTTGGCCTTCTATTTTATATTTTAGTTCAAACAATAGGAATAGGAAAACCACGTGCGGTCTTCGTCGTACCTCATACTGTTTCTAGATAAGGTCTCTTTATATGTTTTAAATCACTATTAATTAACGTCAAAAGAATTAAATTTACCATATATGACTGTTAGAATAATATTAAGAAATTGAAAAAGTATGGAGTATAAGAGTGGGTATCAGTAGACTGGTAATGGTATCCTTCTCAATAGTAGCTTTCATCGGTAGCTTTCAACGGTAGCCTTCAGCTGTTGCCTTCAGCAGTAGCCTTAGAGGTAAACTTCAGCGGTATCCTTCAATAGTATCCTTGAACAGTATCCTTCAGTGGTATCTTTCCTGGGTATCCTTCCTCACAATAACCAATCGATAGGTTCGTAGCAAGAACTTGTGTTTATAATTCAATAGGGAGGTTCCTCAGTGGTAACCTCTATTGGTAACCTTCCAGTTGTACCCTCTATACTTAGAAAATCATTCACTGAAAACTTAATCAATAGAATAGTGAGATTAAGTATTCATAGTTATCACTTGATAGAAACTATAAATATTAATGAAACATGATTATCTTATAAAATAATCATGATTTTGGATTGTCAAAATAGGCGTGTCCAATAATATCCCCCTTTTTTATAATCATAAATTATGTCAGTGAAAATTTAGATTTAAGTATTATTGAATTAGGGTTAAGCACATTTTCTAATTACTTCAGAGGTATGAGTGTACATATATTTAATATCCGGACTTGAAAGATAATAAATTTGAGCCATATTTATTATTGAAAATATATATCAGAGAATATATATAAGGACTCTAGTCAACTTAAAACATCTCCACCTTTTGGATTAACAAAAAGAATAGAAGATAAAAAGAGATGAAATAGAATTTTTTTAATGAATAAAGAATTAAATATACAAAATGATTACAAATATCCCAGTTAACTAAGACATCCCACAATCAACCCACATCAGAAATGCCTAAGATGGATTTGTCTTTGGAAGCTGAGGAGGTAGGATCAGAAGATGGAGGGACTGCTCTAAGGATGGCAGTGAGAAAGGTAGAAGGAGATACTACATTGGCATCAGTCTACCGATAATGAGTAGATCTCTGTGGAATCATAGGGTTCAAGCTTCTAACGGTCTGTGCAGGAGTCATCAAAGGGGAAACACTAGTAGCACTCGAGACAACTGAGGAAGAAGGTAATTCTGGAGGAATAATAATGGGAGTGCAATCCACATGGGTAAATGGAAAAAGATGATTCCTAAAATCCTTAATGATGAGTCCTCCACTTTTCATAAGTGAGTTAAAATCATCCTTATTCTACATGAATTTCTCAATGGAAGGAGTCAATTCTCTAATCCTGCTAACTTGATCATTAAAATCATAAGTGACAGGTGGGATCCTCATGTTTTCCAATAACACCTTGAATTGACCATCCATCTAATGCTTAGTGAACACCCTTTTATAATTGAAATCAACTTTCTCTTTGATGACCTTCTAATCTTGAGAAGCCTCTTGTAAGTAATCTCCCAGAATCTTATGAATGTATATGGTAGTGGAAATTACTTGAGTCATAGATTGATGGTTTGAGGTAATTTCATTAGATATAATATCTACTTCTTCACTAATAACCGATATGAAAGCTTCTAGATCAGAAAGTGGAGAGGTTGAAGAAGAAGCAGATGCACATAGAGGAAAAATTGTGAAAGATACTATCTCTTTAAATGACTTGGTCAGAACACTGATAAATCTTATCACATCATCATCATTTCCACTCACATGTGCCTCCATAGACTTCTTGATTTACTCAAACACAATGACCATATGATGAACAAAAATCTTAACAAACTAAAGGTAGTTTTTAACTTGAACCCTTGAAGCCATATATGAGTCCAAACTCAAAATATTTTTTTTTACAGATTCCATAGATTCTGCCAGGGTTCTGACTTGATTTTGACATTCCTTTACTTCATGTAGCATCTTTGAGTGAGAGGTAGAGATTACTCTTTCTAAGGAAGATGCCATAACTTCTTGATTGAGAACCATAGATCTCTCTATCTCAATAGATCTCTCATTAGAGTGTCTCTTAAAATATGATTTTAATGATTCTAAATAATCATTCTTTGCATAATCTTGAGGTAGAAGCACTAATGGATGTACAATAGTGGTATCTGAAACAGAAGGAATTATAGGGTTTCTATTAGGCTTGTTGAGTCTCCATAGTCTAATCCCAGGACAACAAATCTAGGATCTTCTAACAAATCCTTTATTCCATGAGAAATAGAAACTGAACCCATGGAAACTAGTTCCTCCCCCTCACTTGGAGCATTCTCTTGGCCAATGATAAATACCATTACCATTCCTCTTTGATCAACTGTAGTAATAGGAGGTTCAATGGCTACTTCTTCTATAGAATCCTCAGACATAGCCATAAAAATTTCATCTCTAATAGATTAAACTTTATCTTCCTCCTCCATCTCTACCACTTTTGTATATCCTATTAAAGGACTGAGACTCAAGAATTCCTCTTCACTTTTATCAACAACTATCTCAAATTCCTCAAGATCAGTGTTATCTTCTTCCTCCTCCTATGAGTTCTCTGCAACAGTAATGTCTCTTAAGACATTTTCTTCTCATTATTCACTAGTTTAATCATCATCAATGTACCTTAGGACATCCTCTCTTATGAGAAATATCATTGGTGGTCTAGGATCATCAAAGGATACACCATTTGAATGAGTACATGAGGGAAGGTCTAGATCACTCCTGTCATCTACAGTAGAATCTTCTCTTACTTGCATAACAACAGAATACTCTTCTTCATCTGAGTAAACTGGCTCCACTTCATCAGCATTTAAACTTGGACCACTTTTATTATTTGTCTTAGTGGTATTGGTAATGGGATTTAATTCCTCATACATCTTAGCCTCATCATTCACCTTTCTTCTTTTCCACGGGTTTTAGCATATCTTTATAAATTTTTAAATCACTTTGGTAATTAAAAATTAGTCATGTACAACTACTGTTTTCTCCTTATTTCCAGAAACACCTTTCACTCTCAACATCAAGGATATCAACTTGGAATGAAATAAAGGATTTTATTTTGAACTAGTATTTGTCATATCCTCTAACTTAATGATTAATAACCAGTAGATATTTTTCTTTAGACCATGCTTCAACAGATACAATAAAAATAAGTCTTGATACCTCAAGGTGGAAAAGTCCGATATCCTAGGACTGAAAACATGTTGAAATAAATTTTAAAAGAAACATGTTTTATCCTTCCATTTTAGGAGAAATCACCTTTAGAAAAATTTCTTTCCCTATTATCTCATCCAAGGAATATTTATAGAATAAATACTCATTGGTGGGAGGCACCACTCCTTTGTAATAATAAAAAATTCATTCATGTGGGATGCTTAAGAATTCATCCTATTCAATAGAGGAAAATCTCAAAATTACTCTATTTACCTTTGAAGAAATTTGGTTTTCATCCTCAGACTACTCGAATTTCATAGATTCATAAAATTCCTTGACTAGATTCGGGTAGTATGGTCCATTTTTATTTCAAAAATAGTCTACCCAATCCCGAGCTTCAAGTGCCTTCAGTACCACATATGTACTTGAAAGTATCCATTACTATCATATTTCTATTTGAAACACAACTTCTAGATTTAAAAAATGTGGATTAATCATCTTTTCAAATAATTTGCTTCCACTGGAAGACCGAGTTTGAGGTCTTTTAGGGTTCGGTGTATCTCTTTCTTCACCAACCATCAGTCTCTTCAATATTGTCATTGTGATATGGAACAATATGAGGGATTTAGAAGAAGGTTAGGTTCCATGGTTTGGGAGAAAGAGTTTTGGGAGATGATTGAAGTGGATCAAAATTGGGTTTGTACTTGTTTTATCATTTAGGGATCGAAAAAAATTGAGTAAAAGAAATAAATGAGAATAAAACATTTCAAATTCTGGTAGAAAAACAATAATTCCAAGACCTAAGTAAGGTCAACTATTTCTAAGGTGCCAACAGTGAGGTCCAATGGTGAGGTCCAATGGTGAGGTCCTAATGGTCAGGTCTTATCAGTGAGGTCTCATGGTGAGGTATAATGGTTAGGTCTTATCAGTGAGGTCTAATGGTGAGGTATTATTTGTGGGGTCTAAGGGTGAGGTATTATCAGTGAGGTCTTACAGTGAGGTCTTATAGGTGAGGTCTTATCGGTTAGGTCTAACGGTGAGGTATTATCGATGAAGACTAAGGATACGGTCTTATCGGTGAGGTCTTATCTTAATAGTTTATCATACCCAACTCATGTTTAATGTAATTTAACCTCTCATAAGTCAAAGTATTTGTGAATATATCCTCCAATTAATGTTCGATTCCAATGAATTCATGAATGATATCACCTCTTTGATAATGATCTCTCAATAAGTGATGTCTCACATCAATATGCTTTTTCCTAGCATGATATACTAAATTTTTAGAGAAGTTAATAGAACATGTATTATCACAGTTTATAGAGAAATGTTTTAATTGATATCCATAGTCCAGTAAAGTGTGTTTCATCCACATAATATGAGCACAAAAACTACCAGAAGCTATATATTTAGCTTCAACAGTGGATAATGCAACCGAATTATATTTCTTACTACGCCATGATACTAGTGACTTACCCAAAATGTGACATGTTCCAGATGTGTTTTTTCTGTCTAACTTACAACAAGAAAATTCATCACCTGAATAACATATTATATCAAATGATTTCCCTCTCAGATAAAATAGTCCTAAGTTTTTATTATAATTGATATATTTAAAAACCCTTTTAATTGCAGTTAAATGAGATTATTTGGGATTGGATTGAAAATGAGAACACATGAATACACTAAATATAACGTCAGGTCAGACAGTAGTAAGATAGAGCAGACTCACAATCATACCTATATAATTGGTTTGATCCACTAGTTTACTAGTTTAATTAGAATCCAAATACACGTGGTACTCATAAGTGCATCACTACATTTATTACAATCTAAACCAAAACATTTAAAAAGATCCTCAATATATTTAATTTGATTTAAAACAATACCATTTTTATTTTGAAAATTTTGAAATCCAAGGAAAAATTTAAATTCCCCCATTAAACTCATTTCAAATTTATCTTGCATAATTTTAGATAAATCAGTACATAATGAATTTTTAGAGGATCCATAAATAATGTCATCTACATAAATGTTTACAATTAAAACAACTTTGGAAATTATTTTAATGAAAATAGTTGGATCATCTATTCTTTTAGTAAAACCTTTTGAAATAGTAAAATAAAAAAGTCTATCATACCAAGCTCTGGGATAGTGTTTTAGAACATATAATGGTTTATAAAGTTTAATGTCATGATTTAAAAATGGGGATTTGTTAAACCAGGGTGTTGTTCAACAAACAAATCCCCAACTATTTACCCATTTAGAAATTCACTTTTGACATCCATTTGAAAAAGTTTGAAATTTAGACAAGATGTATAGGCAAGTAGTATCCTCATGGCCTCTAGTCTAGATACATGTTCAATGGTTTCATTGTAGTCTATTCTTTCTTCTTGAAAATATCCTTGTGAAAATAGTCTATCCTTATTTCTAATTATATTTCTAGATTTATCAACATTATTTATAAACACCCATTTAGTGCATATGGTCAAAGTGTCTATAAGTCTTTCTTCTAATTCCCAAAAATTGTTTATTTCAAACTAAATAAATTATTATTGCATAGATATCATACAAAATTCATCATTGGTGGCATTATTAATATTTTTGGGTTCATGCTATGAAAGAAGAGCATGATGTTCAACCTGGATTCTCATAGAATCTCAAGTTTTTGTCCCTCTATTTAGATCACCTACTACATCATATAAAGGATGATTCCTGAGAGCTCTAATACATATATAAAGAGTTGAACTAGACTAGTCATGATTTTCTATAGGTTCAGATTCAACATGCTCTAATTCTATAAAATTTCATAAACTAGTTGTTTTCACTAAGGGTTCATTGTCTTTATGATTAAGGTCCAGAATTTACATATCATTCTCAATCTATTCAAGAGAGGTTTTGGTTTCTTGTGGATCAGACTCATAAAATGTGGAATGAACTGATTCTTACACACATTTAGTTCTCTTATTGAATACTCAATAATATTTACTAGAGATTGTGTAACCTAGGAAAACTCTTTCATCACTCTTGGAGAAAATTTGTCCAGATTATCCTTAGTGTTAAGGAGAAATAATTTTCAACCATAACCTCTTAAGTAATTTACCATAGGATTCCTATTATTCCATATCTCATAAGGGGTATTCTTAAGAACATGTCCAATTAAGACTCTATTGATGATTTAACAATATGTTTTTACAGTTTAAGCCCAAAAATAGATAGGAAGGCTATACTCAATTAGCATTGTCCCGGAAATCTCTTAAAGTGTCCTATTTATTATTTCTACAACTCTATTATTTTTAAGGCGTTCTAGGAGCATAAAAATTGTGATTATAGACATTTATTGAGCAAAAAGATTCAAAATCTTGATTTTTAAACTCACGACCATGATCAATTCTTAGGGTTTTAATTCTAAGTTCACTTTGTTTTTCTAAAAAGGTTTAATATTTAATTATGTAATAAAATTCTTCACTTTTATGGTCTAGAAATTATACCCAAGTGTATAGGGAAAAATCATCTACAAGAATATAAACATAGTGCTTCCTATTTAAACATGAAACTCTTGATGGTCAAAAAAAATCCAAGTGAACAAACTCAAGTGGTTGAGAATTGGAAATTTCTTTTCTTCGTTTAAAATAAACATTGTGTTTTTTCCCTTTTGACAAGGATTACAAACTTTTTTATGTGGGAATTCCAATTTAGGTAAGTCTCTCACTAAACCTTTCCTAGTTAGTTTCTTAAGTGAGTGCACTTTGTAGTGTCCTAATCATCTATTCCATAACCGTGATTCTTTATTTAAAGCATTTAAACAAGAATCATTTTACTTAACTAGAGTGTTTAAATCAACGACAAATACATTTTCATTTCTAAGAGGTGTGGATATTAAATCATTATTAGAATTAAAAACATTTCATGCATCATTTGTAAAATTAACATTAAAACCATCATCACAGAACTGAGATATACTATGATGATTTTTTTAACCCAACAAAAAAAGTACTTTTGGAACTAATATATAATTAGGGTAACCAATTTGGCCTAGGCCAATGATATTCCCTTTAGCATTATCACCAAATGTAACATGTCCACCATCAACTTTAATTATCCTCTTGAAGCATGAATAATACCCTATCACATGTCTTGAACATCCATAGTCCAAGAACCACAGGGTCTTACAGGGGATATTTAAAAACATTTATTGTAAAATAGTTTATGTATAGGGTAACATTGGTACCCATATTTTCTTAGGTCGAGAGAGGTTAACAAGTAAAATTTTGAGAACCCATATTTATCTCATAGGTTTCCTATAATCAACAGATATATTTTCAGACATTAACAATTTGTTATGTCCCTTAGAGAATTTTTTTTCAAAAGAAGGTCTAGAACATGAACTAGCAGTGAACTGTACAGATATTGGAACAAATTTATTTTTAATAATTCTTCTCTGTCTTGGTTGATATCCAAGACAATTTGTGTATTTTGGAGCATTCTGTTTCCCTAGAGACTCTGTTAGGTTATCGCTACCTACAATAAAATTCTAAATATCACTTTTTTATTTCTCATTTGATATTTTTAGTTTAGTATTTTATTTTAACAGATAAGAACATTTTTCATTCTCAATATCCAAATCAGACATAAAATTGGCATTTAAAGAATGTTATCTTTTCCATAATTTACATGTACCCTTGAGTTCATTAATGTTATCCTCATGCATTCCACAGTATTCAAATAGTTCATCCTTAGTAATATCTAACTCATTATTTGATTCAATTTCATTCCTAGAATAGTAAGCATTATGTATAGGATAATTTGGTATTAACTTAGGTGTTTCTGCCAAGAAACACAGGTTTTCATGTCTATTGTTTTCAATATCAAAAGTTTAAGATCCACTATAGCTATCTTCTAAAACAATCCAAGTAATTTCATAGCCTTTTTATATCCACAACTGTTGTCTTCATATTTGTTCTTTAAATTTCAGCTTGGGGAAATCATCCTTCACATGGCCTTTTTGTTTAAACTCATAAAAAACTATCTCATTTGTATTGGAATTCCATTTTCTGTAATTTTTCCATTGTATTATACTATCATACCTTCCTTTATAGTTTTAATTTATAAATAGCTTCTTTTCATAGAACATTTTGAATCTCCAAGCAAGATGAGACATCTCATCATCACTATCAGAATCAATATCTTTATTGGTGGAACTATCTACCTAAATTTGAACTTTTCCCTTATATTTTCTCTTTGAGGTAAGATTCATGAATGCTATAGATTTCTTTCCCGGTACTTCATCTTCTTGTTTATTTACCATAATATCTTCCTCATACATTATAGGTTTTCTAATTAGTTCCTTCACTGGTATCTTTCTTATATCATAGGATTCTCGAATAGAAATAGAATTTCCTCTCCATATGTCAGGTAGGAATCGTAAAAACCACATAATCTGATCCTTGTTGTCCACTATATTCCCAAAAAGACTCATGGTATTTAATATTTCATTTAACCTAAGAAAAATTTCAGATATAATTTCATCAGGATTCATTTTAAAGTTATAATATTCAATTGTATAAGTATTTAATCTCATTTGTTTAACATTGGTTGTTCTTTCATTGGAAACAGCCAAAGTATGCCAAATTTTATATGCCATTTTACAAGTATATATTATATTGAATTCTTAATTACCTAGAGAATATTACAATTCATTCATTTCTTTATAGTAATTGTTATATGAATCTTCAGTCTACCAAGACCACGTGTCCCTAGAACTAGCAAGAAATGCATATAGTTCTTCAATTATGTCTAAGATTTTAGGACTCATGCTTTCTAGATACATTTTCATTTTTAATTTACACTAAGAATAGTTATTAACATTAAATAAATGTGTCCTTTTAGTAGTCTCACCCTCAACTCAGTTATCCCTAGTTAATTATAATTTAAAGAATTGAAAATTTAGATATGATAGAAATTTTATGATCTTTAAGATACAACTGAAATTGTTATTGAAAAGAATTTGAAAATATTCACAATAGTTCAGATGGTTGTAATAGAAATTTATCCTCTAATACCAAATGATGGTCAGAGTGGAAACTCATGAGGGTGGGGGTGAATTGAGTTCTTACTTAAAATTTCGATTAAAAACATTATAAAAATGATCTCCGAATTTGGAAACAGCCTAGTTAATTAAGGAAATAAAAATATGAATGTTTAGTTGGTCAACACGTTTCTCAAAGGGTGATTAGTCCTCATTTGAATCTGTCTAAAACAATCATTCATCTTTTTTAAATAGATTTACTGAATTAAACACATACATGCACTAACAAGAACAAACTATTAGAGTTAATGTAAAATAGTTTTCTATTTTTGAAATTATGAGAAGTGGAAAAATAGGAAAATAGACTATTAAAAAATATAGTTCACAGCAGAGTTAAACAAGAGGTTTAGTCTCAAGCTGAGACTTAATCCTCTCCACTTAGAGATCACCTACCACCAAGCAGTTTATATTACCAATGAACTTGATATACATCTTTTACTAGGATTCACAATAGTTTTCACAAACCGTCCAGGTATCACAACCTCTAACACAATTACCAATAAGAAAAAAACAATCCAGACTACACACAGTCCATTCTATAGTTACATGTTGGGAAAATGTGTAAGAATTATGAGGTTAGTATTTTCAGTATCCACCAGATCAAGCACAGGTGATAGTGTGTGTAATGGAAAAAAACACACTTCTCAATAATTTAATATAATAAACACAATAGATCTAATGTTAAAAATATTGATTTTATAAAACTCTATGTGTTTTATGTTTAGATCTTGACTCCGTGGAGTGAAGAAATTATAGATTGAGTCTTTCTCAGGATGTTGTCTTGAAAACAGAGTGTCGCAACTCCTAGTTTAATCTCTCAAGTACTAAGTGTTTTGCTTCTTGGATTGATAGATATTTGATGAAGCATAGAAGAGTGTCTTTAATTTTTCTCCCAAAATGATCTTCTTAAGGCTCTTGGTTTTATAGTGTTAGTGCTGGTGTTTTTCTTTTGTTATTCAGATCTAGAATGTAGTGACTCTCTCTCTAGTGTCGTCTAGTATCTTCTGAAATTATATATTCTCTTTCTTGGTCATCTATTCCATATTTTATGTCTAATAATTAGAATAAGAAAACCACATGTTGTCTTCCTCGTACCTTTTACTATCTTGAGAGATGGTCCCTTGATATGTCTACAACCACATTTCATTAATGTCAGAAGCATTAAATTTACCAAACATGACAGTTAGAATAATCTTAAGAAATTGAAAACGTATGGAGTAGAAGAGTGGGTAACGATAGACTAGTAATAGTACCCTTCTCAACAATATCTTTCATCAGTTTTATTCAAAGGTAGCCTTTAGAGGTAGCCTTCAGCATTAGCCTTTAGTGGTAGCCTTCAATGGTAGCCTTCCATAGTAGCTTTCATCAAAATATCCATTCAATAGGTTCATTATGATGACCATGTACTGATAATTCAGTGGTGAGGTTCCTTAGTGGAAACCTCTATCGGTAACCTTCATGTGGTAACTTCTATACATAGGGAAATTTTTAACTGTAAACTTAATCGATAGAACAATGCGATTAAAGATATATAGTTATCACCTGATAGAAACTATACATATTAATGAAACATAATTATCATATAAAAAAACCAAGAAATGGGATTATCAAAATAGGTGAGTCGAACATTATATTTATTAAATTATAACACATCCTAAATAATGATATCATGTATACCTTCTTATCATTGAAACCTTTGAGAAATGATAATGTCTCTCATGTGAATCTGTGGGATACCACGTCAACAAAGTGATGACATTCAATTTTAATTTATATTTTACATACATGGTAATTAAGATGAATTTAATGAATATATATAATATATATGATATGGTAATGATTCTAAACATTTGAATAATTTTGTGCCTTTATTTAAATTCCATTATTCAAAAAAGCAATACAAGATTAATGCGTACGTACGAACTACCATCTCAATGGACGATGTAATTCATTTTTCTATATCAAATTTATGTAAATTCCTATAAATATATATATATATAATTAATATATATAATTAATATATATAATGTTGGTGACCTAATCTAAATACTAGAAATAATATAATAATGATAAACTTATAGGTAATGGTATTGGTAAACAAAAAAATTCATAGAAAACAAAATAATTATCACCCTGAACAGTGATTTTAGTAAAAAATATTTAATATATAGGTGATAAGATATCATAAATAAATCATACATAGTATGATTTATATGAATAATTTTATGGAATATATGTATTAGAAAACTATATTTATCATATCGAAGGATTGAATGTGAATGAGGAAACGTAAGACATAAGGTAAGGGATTTATCATTCAATAATATTTTAATCGAGATAGTTTATGATTGAATTTATATTGAGGAAATTATAGGATAATTTTCTCGATAATCCCATTAATTTTACTCTACTCTGGTTATTTTCTATGATTATATTCTATTCTTTTTCTTTCCTCCCATTTATTATTTAAGAGGCCAAAACATTGTTTTTATATAAAATAGATTGCATTTCTCCCTTGAATTGAAAACCATTTTTCTTCCATATCCATTTTTTATTCAAATATTTTAAATAAGGGGTTTAATATTCTCTTATGATTATTTAAATTAATTTTTACAATGTTTTAGTTTTTTAAAAAATATTTGATAGGATTTTTTTTGTCATTTTCCAATTATTCTACTATGTTACTTTTCTGAAAAAGGTATGGAGGATATATTATTAAACTTATGGAGAATGAATTGAATTTACCTTCACCATGGAGCCTCAATGTTTTTAATCCCCTTTAATATTTTAAAGTTTTATTTTTAATGAAATTTTTTTCATTATTACATCAATTGTTTTTAGGTTTTGTAAAAACAATTCTATGGGTGTTTTCCTCATGATGTTTTTAATTTCCTTTTAATGGTATCTATATTAATAAATGAAAACCACACTTGAATATAATCATGATTTAAAAGGTTTTATCCATGTATAAAATAATTATTTATTCCCTATATGGTTTATGTAATATATCTGACACCAGAAGATTTTAGTTGGTGCCTACTACCATTACATTGGAAAAAGATACAAGGAATCTCATCTTGAAGGACTGAAATTTTTAATAGTTTTGGTAAACTACATAAAAAAATATGTCTTTAATTAAATTTAAAAACAATAATCACAATATATATTTTTTAGAATAAATTTATTCCATCTAGAAAATACCTAGATAACATTCAATGTAAAATTCATAGAATCCCAGTGAAATGAAAAAAATGAGGGTGGGCTTAAATACCTAGTATGATTTAAGTAAGAAATAAAGTTATTATGAATAAATATGTATAATAAATATTTAAATGAAACAATTAATCAAAAATTATATTTAGATAACATTAATATAATTGTAATATAAGTTTGAATCAATATAGAATGGTAAATAATTGAGAATGTATTCCATTCAATAAGATGGTAATGAAATGCATCCATAGATAATATCCTAGTGAAGATACGATAGGTAATAATAACTAAAATATTAATGAATTAAATTCTTAGTTACTTTATTTCATGTTTCATATGAATATCAAAGCATTATCATCATGAAAATTAAAAAGATGGTTTATAACATACCACTATCAAGACCTTTCATAATACAGATCAAAACATTCTTGTTAAAAAGGATTATGGTTTTTTCAAATGATTTTATTTCATTGGAATTTGGATATATCAAGGTGATTTCATTAAATATTTCTTAACCCATGTATTTAAATTACAAATCATTTGTTATATATTTAATAATTGATTGAACTGATAAACAATTTGCCTTATCAAAGATCCATATTGATTAAAGAATACATTGTTATCAATATTTCCACAATTAATCAAATAATATTCATGGTAACAAAAATATGTAAAAATGGTATAATGTTTAGAAAAAATCATATAAATTACAAAATAGTATATATATTTAAGATAAAAATAATTTTAATTGAAATATTATTACAATAAATTTACTCTTTCAAGAATTAATTAACAATCACCAAATAATATGAGATTACTAAATAAATTTTACCAGTTGGTAATTTTCAATCCAAGTACCATTGGTTGTGATAATTCAAATTGAAATGTAAAATAATATGAATTATTCATTAAATTACCTATCATAGGTTATGTTTATAAACCACATAAAAGTGAATTGGTGTATAATTAAAAATATGTCCTAATGCAAAGTAATTTGAGATGATATCCCAAACATTAATAATTCTTTTGGTTCAACGTACTTTCTCATCTTTTATAATGGTTTTAATCATTATATTTACTTATATCAGAACCATATTCATATTTATCATATCATATATTATCCTATTATAACATCTTATAACCTGTTAATTAATAATCATTCATTGTTTTAAATGTTTCGGGAGTTAATTTCCCTGTTTTAAAATTCGTTCTTTATCATTAATTTTTTTGTACTTGTTATATAGTTCTATCATATAAATAATAAGGATCAGGATGTAATTACCATATTTCCACTTTAAATATAATAATATATCATCCATCTTTTGTGGTGATGAAAAGAGAGTCACATAACTTCATGAAGGTGGAAGTCAACACGTACACAAACGATGTTATAACCTTAACATGAGTGAAAAGGAATGAAATTAAATGATATATATATATATATTAACCTAATATATTGATAAATATGTCATTAATATAATTATTATGTCATTTATATAACATATAATCATTAACTTTACCTTTATCACCTTTTTTTGAAGCGTTAGTGATAGAAGAATCATGTTGCTTCGTGAGGATGTCGTCCCCCACACACACGAGAGACGTTATCATATCTTCTATATAATTTAATGAAACAATATATATATTCTATTAGGACTCAGATGGTATAATTAAGTTATAAATGTCACATATATACTTTATATCCATCATCATACCCAACCTTGATATGTGAAAATGGAAAATTGAAAGACACGGGTTCATGAGGTTATAGTCCGTCATACAGATGAACATTGATTGTGTAACCCATTTAATAGAAGTGTTTGTAGTTGAAGGTTTTACCTTAAAAAACAGTGTATATAAGATAATAGTAATATTATATCATAATTTGTAAAATGAATTGAAGGATTTTGATAAGGAAATAAAATGTTGGTGGTTGTTTATGAACATTTCCTCTCAATCAGGTATTCTCCATATTTTAGCTCTAAATCCTTCTACCAATGGATTTATTCCAAAAAATTATAATTATAGGATTAAGGTATGTTTTTTTAATGTGATTTTTTTATTTCATTGATGTAAAAAAATTGATATTACATAGTAATGAACGGGAAAAGCGGGTGCCCATTTATAGTTGAGAAGGAGTGGCATTCTTGTAAATATGCAAAATAATTCACTCTTGGGAGGTCAATATTACATAAAGTGGATAAAAAATTTATAATTATATATTTTTAGGGATGATATGTTGGAAAACACCTCCAACGCATAATAAAACACATTTGTTAAACATTATTTCCCTTAACTTCTATGTTTTCCTACATTTACCGTTTCAGGTTTTCACTATGGTAACTAGTTTTCTAACCTATGTAATTTATCCATTAAGAAAAAATTAAATTGAGAATTACTTCAAAAAAATAAACCTATTTATTCTAAACATGATATATAATTTATATAATAAAAATACTATGTGTGTTGCAAACTAATATTAACACCATCACATGTTGCGTGCAAAAACACTACTTTAATCTTAACTATAAAAACATATTTTTTATTATTTAGTGGTAAAAATGTTAATTAAATAGAATAATTTGTCCATGAATTGAATATATCTTATATTAATTAGCATATAAAGTCAAATTTTAATAATTTTTTATTTTTATTCATTCTATATTATTTAATTATATATCATTTATTATAAAATAACATTATTGCCAATTTTTACATTATTCATTTAATATGAATTAAAAAACATCAATAAAATGGTGGAATTAAAATATACTACTTTCAAAACTATAGAAAATGATATATTTGGATAAAAAATAATTTATTACAATAATTAATTAAATTTAATTCACTTTTAATATGTTAAGTATCATTTATTTTATATTATTATTAACAAAAAATTAAATTGTTAGTGTTTCAAAATAATTAAAAGTAATTATATCATCTCAACAGAAAATATCATCATAAAAAAATCATGTATCTTTCAAAATAATATCTATAACTGAACATATGTTTTTGTTTTATATATCCCAAATCTTTATGAATATTAATTTTAAGTAAAATTTGTTTTTTTCATTCTATTCACATATATTTTTTTATAGGTCATATTCAAATGAATGTAGATAGTAATTACCATATTTTAGAGACATTTTTGATCAAGGTATAAATAAACGCATCCAAAAAAATCAATAATATTTTAGGTCATTTTCACTCTTATCACTTTAGTCTAAGACCTTGTTAAACCCATTTTTACCTTAATCCTGATAATTAACTTATTACTAAATTAACTATTTATTTTTGTCACAAAATAATTTTAATTGTTATATATTATAATTTTTTTACTGAAAATAATTAATATATTTTACAAAATTTATTTCATAAATATGGAACAATTAAATTTAATTTTAATCCTATAGACGTGATTAGAAATTGGATTTTTGAAGTGAAAATATTCAAAAGATTACAAAGTTTTTATATCTAAATTAAATATAGAAAATATTCTAGTGAACTAAATTTAATAAACAAATATAAAATTTAATGAATTTTAATTTACATTAAATTAAAAATATAATTTAACATTATAATTTATTTAAATAAAAAGTATATATTTAATTAAAATTTACTCTTTTTCACTAATCATCAAAAAATGGAACTTCACTAAAAAATAAAAAAAACACTAATAGAATTTTATTATACCACAATAAAACGGATAATTATTTTTTCAAATAAATATTCTAAAATTTTAAAAATTTATGTTTCAATTGTGTGCACCAAGAGTGACTAACCCGTATTTTTAAAAATATTATTTTTTCGAATTTTTTAAAATGAATCTTATTTTAATTCTAATCAATAGATAAATAATTAAAATTTGTAAAACACACAAACACACACACACAAATATATATATATATTCTAAATTTAGTTATTCTTATTCATATATATCATTCCAATAGCTATGTAATAACTATTGCATCATAATATTAATAATATATTGTTTTTCAGTAAAACTTTGTCTTGATTATAACAAAAACAAAATTTAGTGTTGCGCGTGATAAACCATATTTAAGATATTGAATTATTTAAATTTAAATATTTCATATAATATTGGTATTTTATATTACCTACTATGTTTGGTGTTGCGTGTCGGATACGCTACTGAATATAATTTTATTCTTTTAAAATTTTGGGCTATTACAATCCCTCCATCTTAAATAAATTTCATCCTCACGATTTAAAATTGATCCTTTTTATCATGGGATTGATATATAAAAATTAATTTATGTAAAACACAACATTATAAAATTGTTAACAGAATATACTCTTAATATGAGTGAAAGTGATGTAAAAATTTCCATCCCCAATAACCACATAACATGGTTTTTTATTTGTAGAACAATGGTGGGAAATGAAAACATAGACTTAGGAGAGAAAAATAACACCCAAATACTGGTAGAGTGATAGTGAACATTAATCACAGTAAATTGCGTGATCCAAATAAGGTTAACTACCACAAAACCAGAAAAACATTTGGTGTTAAAAGGGTCATTGATATCATCATAAATAACAGTATTATGATACAATTTTATTTTAAAATCCTTTTTCCAAAAGTGGATGAAAATTAATGGGAAGATATAAAGGGTTTTATTCCATTTTATAATAACAATCTCATCATTTGGATGTGCCTTGATCGACTCCCACATCATTTATTTCCATAATAATTGATGATGAATTTGTTTTTCTAGATGTGCAAATGGATCAAAAGATATATTTTAGAATGTTAAGTCATTCCTTTTATCTCAAGTTGTGATTATAATATAATGGCTCTACCATGATATCAAATATGCATTAACCCTCATAAAGTAAAGTAATACATTAATCATTATAATATCATCCAAATTTTAAATTAAACCATTTTACAAAAGGTTTACATTTGACCCAAAAAAATATCAAAATATATAACATTACAAAAAAGGTTATTGAATTTCCAAAATGAACTTTTCATTAATCAGTTCTGAGGTAGCAATTTCAATCCAATTTACATTGCCCATTTAAATAATCTCTTTATCCCAACAACATTATCTCAACCTCAAGAACATATTAAGGGTCCTCAATCTGGGTTTTTTATGGTTTTAGACTTTCCAATGAATCACTTTTCTTGGTACCATTAATTACATGATTTCAAATTCATTAAGAAATAATATAGTAGTAAAATACATTTTAATTTCATAACTATTATGATTAAAATATAATCAATAAAATAATTTTACAATATTCTTATGGGATCCAAATACAAAAAAATAGTAATCATTCACCTTTAGTTGTATTAATAGCATAAGCATGACCTTGATCCCGTAGCTTTTTCTAAGGTCTATTCCTTTGATTCCTAGGGTATTTATTTTCATAGTTACCCAATATCCTTATAGTAGAATCATTTCACATTTTAATTTTATTTATTTCTATTTAAATCATGAACATAGTGGCCATTTTATCTACACTTATAGAAAACTCCCATTCCATTCAAGAAGCTACCATAGTGATTTTTTCTACAATTTTCAAAAGCTTGGAAATTGTTCTTTATCGTTTTCCCCTTGTGAATTTTTTGATATGTTTTCCGCTTCTAATATGGATTCCCTTAGAACCCATATTACAAAGATAATGATTTCTCCATCTTAATCACACACAAATATATTTCATAATACGATGAAAATTTTTTCTAGACTAGATCCCTTCGATGACTTAGCTAAATCCAATTAAAGAAATGATTAATATTACACTCTATGTTTTATATGAAATCTTTATAATTACTATATATCCTTATAGTGTTTACTTTGTACCCCAAAAAACATTCTTGTTCGATTTTATTTAAGCTAAATAATTATCTATTTATTTCAGTTTATTGATCATCAGGGAAATATTTGTTAATGAATGTGTCCTTAAAATATTTAAATTCCATGAGATTTATTTCTTATTTATTAATAGTATTCTGGATCGGAAACCACTATAACAACCCATAATTTTAATAAATTGATATTTAAAAAAATTTAATGAATCTTAATCACAAAATATAATAAATCCATGATAGGACCATATTTGTATAGTGTCTTTAGAAAATAGAAAACATAAACAATTGGCTCATAAGGTATATTCATTGTCTCCCACTTATTTCTTCATAACTGGACTCCTTTTTGACATATCTTACATAATATCCCTATTCATCACCTTGGAAAAAGAAAAATATGAAAGGGTGAGATCAGATCCTCTATAAGGGTGAATAAGGGAGATATCAATGATATCATAATCATAATATATACAAACCTAAAAATTTAAAATTTTATCCCGCATATGAAAGATCTTGATATCATGTAATGGAATAAATCTTGAATGTTCATGTGGATAAAATAATGTAATAATAAAAGTAATAACATAATAAATGAAGTTTTTTTCATACACATAAGCATAAAAAATTATTTAATATTATCCAAGTCTCATTTCCCATATCATCATAGCGGACAGAGTCCAACACTGAACCGAGTTCACTCCTTATTCCAACCCTGTATTACTTAACCGACATTTTTCCCCATTCCAAACAAGTAAATATACTGAGATATAAATATTTACCCAATTAATTAACGAGAGATATAGGTTCCACTCATCTCATAATGAAATCATTAATATGTATGCAACAAAAACATAAATCATTTATCATAGTATAACCCAAAGAATAAAATGGGTTTCTTAAAAAACATTCCACCATAACATTATCCATGTAAAAAAATTGATTTCACAAAAATAATTACATAATAAACATAATAAAATAATATAAAGAATAAGTTTATTATACTTTAAACATAAACCTATTAAATAATTTTATCTTATATGGAAAAATATTTTGAAATAACACTTGAAATGAATTCTTGATAAAAATATCCTTTCTTTATCAAAAATGTTTTCTCTTCTCAAAAATACACAAAATTTTAAAAGAAAAGAATTTATTTTAAAATAAAAATTATATAGTTTGTTGGATTATTTATGTAAATAAGTCATTATGTAGATGTTAAAATCCAATAATTTCGTATAAGACCAAAAATATTCTCCCCATACTTTTACCGGAAATGAAAAAACGTACCTTGTATCAAATAATGAAAAAAGTCTCCTTTCATAACATTTGATTAAAATTCACAAATGTGTAAATTTAATTTAACAAATAGTATATGAATATAAATAATATTCTATATTTAGATAAAATGGATGTGGATGATAAATATACCCCTGTAAAGACTTACGTATAAACAATCTCGGATAATAATGAAATTGTAAAATTATCCCATACCTTAGATCCAATATCCTTCGTATGTATCCTAAAATTTTTTATAATGATTGAAATAATGTCCTCTACTTATTCTAGAATCATAATAATTTTTATGATATCATATATAATCATATTATCTACTTTTTTTAGTATCATTTAATTATTACTCATTATTCTGATTTAACTACATTATGTTTTTATGCATGTTTTGTTGAGAAAGTTCTTGTTATCTTTAATAGGTCATAGTTATATCATTACAAAATGATATTAACAAAATATATCCCATATTTATTCACTCTATAAATTTATATAATATAATTTTATGAATATCATGTAGAATGAATCAAATCACATCGTGGATATGGTCGGTAGTACGTACGGACGAGCGACGATATCATTCCCATAATTATTGAATGGTATTTAATTGTATGGTGTATAATATTTAAGAATTAAGATAATGTTATAATAATCATATATATTATTTATTTCTGTCAATATACCCATCCAGGTATGGTTTTTGTGAAAAACAGATTACACAATGACGTGAAGACGGTAAGCCGTACGTACGCATGCATTGTGATTTTGTTTTTTGTAGGATGGATATAAGGTGGATTGTATTTGTTTCATAATTATAAAAAAATTAAAAGTATATAATTGATACAATATTTATTACTTTATAATTAAAAAAATCATTAATATTAAGTAGAAGAAGAAATAAATCTAAAAGAATCATTTGGGGAGATCACCTCTGCTTCGACGTGCTTCCACTAAATATCCCCTAAGACCACTAGAGATAGACTTGGAAGAAGAACACAACCTCTTTAATATTACTTGGGAATTTAATAATGGAAAATGGTAACTGATGGCCGATCATGAAGGGTTGAAGTGAAATGAATATTCCAGGAAGGAGTTTCCATTTTATAATGGAGGTGAGGGGCACTTTTCGAAACTCCATAATTAATAATTTATAATAAAATAAAAACCTACCCAAAACCACAAAAATGTCCCAATTTCAAATATGAGATGATATAGGGTTGTATTATCATCACACAATAAATTTTTGATAGTTTTTATATCAATTTAAAACTTAATATTTAAATTAAATTATAGTTATTCATTTTAGTTCATAACAAAGCTAACGAATATGTAAGTAATATTTACTTATTTGATGTTAATGAGACCATAAAAAATATCTTAGAACATTTTAAACCATATAATAATTATTATAATTTTTTATAAATGTTTTATAACGTATAAATAATTTAATGAAACATTATTTTCCAAAGAAAACAATAGTGTCACATTTGACACTGTTAAATTCATTGATTTTTAGAAATATTAATATAAAATGTTAACATAGAAAAAATTATTTTATTATATTTATATGAATTTACGATCATATATAAAATTCATTATCATAATAATTGTCCCAAATTATATTTATTTCAGTATTTTTAATAACATTTATCTCTTATACCCATTGATAAATTAATTACGATGTTTATTTCATGTAATTATTTAATATACTTATTTTTTGAATAAAAATAAATAATATAATAAAGATAAATCCTATAGATATTATAACAATACTTGTTGTCAAATTCATATTTTGGAAAATCTTACATTAGAAATATTATACTTAGGAAAACATGATTGTGACAACATCAACATCACTTTAAAAAAATATAAGTGACAAAATCTCTTCTCTAAAGATAAAAATGGACACTAACTCAACCCTTGGATGGTTATGGGGAATATATACTCCACCAATAATATTTGGTTATGTGTTTGGGTCTTTTTATGGTTATTAGTATTTTAATAAAAATTGTTTTATTGATTTCACATAACTTAATTAATTTTCACATCATCAAATTATAAGTCATTAAGGAAAATATTTATTTCTTAAAAATTAAAAATAAATTACCATAATAAATAAAAATATTTTAGTTTTAAAATGAGTAATTATAATCTAATTTATCACTTATAAAAACTTATATAATAATAATTTAGTTTTTAAAATTTGAGTAAGACATATTTAACGTTTCTCTAAATAACATAAATTAAATGTCCAAGTCACATCCAACTGGCTTCAAAAGGACATCAACTATACCCAATGATTACTTAGATAGAGACACACTCATCCAATGATATAATGAAATGTTTTAGGGTAATTTTATAATAGTATTCTTACCCTTAATTACCCGATTTACCTTTTTACCATATTAATAAAAATTACTATAGTTACTATTCCTAATGACCAAAAATAAGATAATGATATTTACATAAATTTGAAATAATTATTACAAATATGAAATCCATTTTTTAAAATTTGAAACCCAAAATATTTGGTAATTAATTTAAAATTATTCCCATTGTCAGAAACACGGAATGAAGATTTAAAAGTTAAATCATTTTTAATGATTGAAATATTTTTACAACTGTATTCAATGTAAAAGTAATGGTAATGACATAAAATATATTTAATGATAAAATTATATTCTATTTATACTCTAAAATCCTTCAATATTATAATTTAACCATATAAATTATTTTTATGAAAAAAGTAGTTTTCAATTAAAATTTAGTGTATTTTTAATATTTCTCAAAACATGAAAGTTATCATAAAAATATTAAAAAATAATTAAAAATAAATTTTTATATCCCTATTACAAAAAAAAATTTTGTCATATAAAAATTATTTGTCTGTTAAAATATTAATTTAAAAGGGGTTCACCATTAAAAGTCATAAAATTACCCTTATGAAAAATATAGGTTTTTATACATCAAATAAGGTTTATTCATACCTTCTGTCAAAAATATTTGTTGGTTGAATATATATAATTTATTATTAAGTATATCACGTATATATTTTATTATGTTTACTTACTAATAGTAATTCATTCAATTTATTTCCAAAAAATACAAAAAACATAGTAGATTATTATTTATTTTAAAAATGGTAGTGAAAGACTTCACCATAAATTTTCATAATATAGTTATATTTATCCATGCTAACCTAATGAATTAGTTCAAATGTTCATTTTATACAATGTAAATATCATGGTTCATTTAAAATATTGATTGTGTGAAATGCAAGGTATTGAATAATTCAAATTATTTAGAGAAAATTATTCATAAAACATCTGGGTGTTACATTCTAGCCCCCGTAAATTGAATTTCATGCTAAAAATTAATCAATTGGAAAAAATATATTTTAGGATATCTCTCTCTCATCATATCCTCATGATGCCATGTTACTTCTTTAAATTGGTGGTTCTAACAAAAAAATGTTACCAAGAAAGTGCTCTTGTTTTGCAGAACATTTTCACTGCGATCCAGAATCTCTATCAGTTATTCACTATAAGATCAATATTTCTCCAAAAGTATAACATTTGAGTTTAGTACATGTGAGGGATTAGGTATTTAATTTCTTAGGAGAGATATATAGAACACATCTAGATCTTGAGAGAGATTTTATGGAATCTCCAATCAAAAGTTACCTTCCCAATATGATCAATAATTTAAAAAAACTGATATAACTAGGGATAATTGTTCCCCTTTCTACAAATTTCATTACTCTTTTCATGGAGATATTCATATAAAAACCTTGTCACCAACTTTAAACTCTATGCCTCTCTAATTTTCAGCATAATTTTTTTTTTCTGAATCTGATCTTTTCTTATGTGTTATTGAATAGATTTTTTCTTTTCTACCATTTCATCAACAAGATAATGTCATATAAAATTTTCTTCCCCCACTTCATCTTAGTAAATTGAATTTCTACACTTCTTTCAATCGAGGGATTCATATAGAGCCATCTGAATACTTGGGTGAAAACTATTGTTGTAATAAAATTCAAACAAATGTAGGTGTTGATCTCAACCACCTTTGAAATCAATAGAGCAAGCTCAAAAAATGTATTATATAGTTTGAATTGTCCACTTAGACTAACCGTCTATCTGAGGATGATATCCAATGATTAAACTTAACTCTGTATCTAGAGAGTTTTGAATATTTCTCCAGAACATTGAGGAAAAACATGAATCCCTACCAGATTCTATTAAAAGTAGTACTCAATGAAATATTATCACTCCATTTACATATATACTTGAAAGATGATCAAGAGTGAAATTATATCTAATAGAAATAAAGTTTTCCAACTTCTTAGTGTGATAAAAAATATCCCATGTACTATTATGGAGAGGGTTCGACTTCGACTCTCTCAATGCTATCAGGTACCATTCCCAAGGAGGCAATGGGCCTTATTCCCCCCACCCGTCGGAGGGGGGGGGGGGGTCCTCTGTCATACATCATTGGGGATCAGCCTCATCCATTCATCCCCTTATTGAACCCCATATTCTTCCATCATCTTCCTTAGATTTCGGTAAGCTTGAAAGTTCCTGAATGCATCGTAGGCCTCCGACTTCTACCAATATCAACCCTAGAATTTACTGAGGTGTCCTCCCTACTGAACCTGACCTTGATTGCAAGATTCAAGAAATTCCAGCCATTGGTAGACTCCTTTGACCACCATATTTTTGAATAATGGGGATTACATGAGTGAGCTACAGTTTTTCTTCTCGACTACGAAATACCATCTTCCATTCCAAAATCCCAATGTTCTCTAGTTGCTCAAAAATGTGGTTAGGTGATTCCTCTGTATTAATAATTTATCCTCTGTGACGTGCCACCCAGTTTTCCTGAGGGTATGTGTCAAAGAAGATGTCTCAAAGGAACATATTTAGTCATTTTGGATTTTCATGGTGAAGAATTTAGATATAAGAATACCATCATATTTTAATCCTGGTGTGACTATTGTTCTTTATGGATGTCGCTAGGGATTAATTTGGAGATCTTCAGGCAAAGGGCGAGGCAATTGGGAGATGTTCTAGATGTCTAAGAGGATTGTGTCCAGGGTGGTTCTACTGGTGATGTTGGTTAGCTTATGGATACGACCGGTGCAGGGTCTATAGATGCCTATGTTGGGTCTTCTCAAGGGAATGGTAAGTATGAGGATAACCAATGCTCGGGTGGAGAAAGGATGAAAAAAATAAGGTAAAATATTACCTCCTGAACCAATTTTAGTGGAAATTTTCAAGAGAAAACATAGTGATTTGGAAATCCCTCCTAGAAACAAGTCTATGGCAAGAGGAGCCTAGTCCAGTGAATATGATAGTGAAAATCTAGATAAACTCAATGCACATACTCTGGATCTGAGGGATTCTATTAGAGTTGTTGGCCTATCTTTTAGGGCTGAGGCGAGAGAAAAAATACATGCACCTATGCTTTGGCAGTGCATGCACGTAGTAGTAATAAATCTGAAAGGGTGATTCATCCCTTTGGAAAGAGTATGTCGAAGGTGGGATATGAGTGGGAGTATTCTTCCCATGGTGTAACCAGTCCACTAGAGACCAAACAGGACACCAACTCAATGAAGACTTTGTCCTGTATTGACCTAAACAGCTGTTTTGAATATTTAGGCAATGAGGGAGATTTTGAGGGAAATTCTAATTTTTCATTTGATGCCGATATAGATGGATATATACCATCCTCTAATGATAATAGTTTGGGAGGGGTGGGTAATGTATTTCACTATCAAATATGGGAGAATGGTAATAAAGAGAACATGGACTCGGAGAGCTGCATTGTGTCTAAGAAGCCAAAAACGAAAGGGGCGTAAAGACCACTCCAACCTTACTTGACCGATGGACATCCGGTTGACCCAAAAAATGGGAATATCTAGGATCTAGAGATCTAGATATTGGAGGGAGAGTAGGGTCAGTAATTCAAGGAAACTGAGTCTCATATGAAAGATAATTAACCCATAGATGAAATAGACCAACTTGAGAAGATGTACATGCAAATGGATTTGGTGACGCCGGTGGTGGAGGATGCTACATCCCCCATTCTTTGGTGTGAGGCATGGTCTACTGATGGATTACAATGACTGAAGGACTTGGATTTGTGAAATAAAATGGAACTCCTCATGTATTCTGGTGAAGAAAAAAAGGATTCTGTTTTGGTGATCAAGGCTATGAGGGAAGATATTGATCAAATGATGGGAAGGTTAATCCAGGTGGAAGCTATAAGAGATAAAGGTGAGTGGATTGAAAATAAATATCTCATATTTTTTAGAGGATTAAACATGTAGAAGATCCTCAAAGATGAGTACATGGAATCTTGGGACTATCTAGATTGGCATTATGAAGAAATTTTGGAGGCCGATCCAAACTACGAGGTTAGTTCCTTTCCCTGGAAATTGTTTAGGTAAGGAGATTCAAATACCTTACTCTTGTGTTTAATAAGTTAGTTCTTTCCTTTAGAGTTTGATATTCTTTTCTGTGAGGATTCTCATTGTCCCCTTAAAAGTGTTGGGAAATAAAAATGCTAATTTAAAGGATATAAAATTATGGACTTTAGATGTTTCGGGAAGTCTGATGATAATTTCAATAGTGATGTTTCCCCACTTGTATTATGGGGTGGGTAATGGTTGTAATATCACCTTAGAATTATGTCTCACAGCCTTAACGTACTCAAAAACTAAGCACCGATATACATATTCAGCAATATCAATTTTTATTGCATCCCACCGGAAATACTCTATCAGGACCTTGTACATCTTTTTGCATCCAAGGTGAATAGAGAATGAAGAACTATGATCCTCATCCAATAGACCCTTCCTTAATTCTTTTATGGGAGGAATAAAAACATGATTCTTGAACCTTATTATTCCATTAAAATCAAGGTTTAATTCAAGAACATTTCTTGCATTATTTTATAGTTCAAAATATTCCTTTAAATCCTCCTTAATTGTTACTTTTATAGATGGTTTAAAATTCATTTGAGAAAGATAATATTTTCCCCTTCCTTTAAAATTTCATGATCCAACCATAGAAAATCCATAAATATTGTATCTTTTTTATCCTTATCATTGATAGGATATCATTGTCATTTCAACTCAAATCATTTACCCCCTTGTTCAATTTCCTAGGGTGGTACTTTACTAAGAATTCGTAATCTTTAGTCAACCCCAACCATCATATTTGATGCATATTCAGCTCCTTTTGTGTGAAAATATTCATTAATATTTTCTGATCATTATAAATATCAAACATTTCTCCATAAAGATTATGCCACTATATCTTTAGTAAAAAGTCCACAATAGCTAACTCCAAATCATGATTTGGGTATTTTTCTCATGGATTATCAATTTTTATAAGGCACAAGCTATCATCATATCATTTTTCATGAGAACAGATTCCAACCCCCTTTTGGATGCATCACAATAGATCACAACCATTTATCCACAACAAGACTTTGTGAGTATGGGTTTACTGGCTAACCTTCTTTCAAGCGCTTTGAAATTATCATCAAATTTATCCTTCCACATGAACATAACTAATTTTCAATTCAACTTGGTTAGTGGATTAGATAATTATGAAAAATATTTCACCAAATGTCAATAATAACTAGGAAACCAAAGACACCATTAGATCTTCGTTACCATTTTTGGTCTCTTCCAACATATAAAAACTTTTATTTTAATGGATCCATGGATATCCCATGTCTTGATACAATTTTACCCAAAAATGAAACTTTCTGAATCCAAAATTCACACTTGGTAATTTTTTTATAAATTTTCTTCTTTCTCAATGGCTTTAGAACAATTCTCAAGTGATCTTCATCATCTTCCATGAATTTCGAATAGATAATAATATCTATTATATAGACCAACACAAACTTATAAATGTCTCTAAAGACTCTATTTATTATATCCATGAAGATATTGGGGACATTATTAAGAAAAAATGGAATCCCAAAAAATTCATAGTGTCCATACCTCATACAGAATGTTGTCGTTGGTTTGTTCCCCTTCATGACCCCTAATTGATTATATTCAGAATAAAGATAAATGTTGGATAAGTATTGAGCTTTGTGTAATTGGTCTAATAAGTCATTAATGCGTGGAAAAGATACTTTTTCTTGATAGCGACCTTGTAAAATTATTGATAATAAATACAGAGTCACATTGATCCATCTTTCTTCTTAACAAACTGAATAGGTGAACAACAAGGTTATTCACTAGGGAGTATGAATCCCTTTTCATTTTTCTCTTGGAGTTTCTTCTTTAATTCCTTTAACTCAATTGGGTCTATTCTATATGGTTTCTTTCAAATAGGAATAGATCCTTGTATGAGTTCTATTGAAAACTAAACCCCATGACTAAGTGGATAACTTGGAAATTCTTCTGTAAATACATCATCAAAATCATGTACAATGGGGTTATTTTTAACTACAAGTCCCCCCCAACCATTTGAGATAAATAATATTCATTTATAGGAATCATGACCCATAATATGGATGAAAGTTTCACTAGAATGTCATACTCATCATTGCATCAATAGATGAACATAGATTGTTCTAGAATATGAAATATGACTTCCCTTCCTTGGAAATTTATATAAACTTGATAAAGATAAATCCAATCCATGCCATGAATCACATAAAGTTCTATAATATGAAGGATCACAAGATTTGTATGAATCACTTTCTCACAAAAATTAATTGGAGAAGAGTAATAAAATTTTGATGTGATTATTGTGCCATTAAGAGTGGTCATATCTAACTCAACAATTAATTTTCGTGGTAATACGATGATACCCTTATAAATATCTTCAAAAATAAAAGTGTATGTGTAAACAAAATCAAATAAAAAATTTATACTATAGAGTGGATTTTAATTTTATCTTTCACTACTTCATTATCATACTCCACATCACTGATAGTGATCACATGTGACCTTCGATTGTATTTGGACTTAAGAGCTTCCTAACCTCAGTCATCATCAATAACCCTTGGATTAGGGAGTTCATTGGAATAATGACCCCATTTCCTTGCACATGTAACATTTATGTATAAGAGGTGTATTATATATATCATTTTCTTTATTTTCATTATTTGGAATCTTTTTGACATCACTTCTGCATTCAACTACCCGATGAACATCTTTTAAAAACATAAAAATTTTACTAGTACCATTAAGAAAATTTACTCTACTTTTTTCCACACATTGAGCATAAGAGAAAATTCATCTTCTTTTCAGTGTGATCTTTCGATTTTCCCTTGAATTCTATTTAACTAATCATATCAATCTAAAAGGAATGATGGGTTACTCCAATATACATCTCAAACATGAGATCAAAATGAACAATTTATTCATAGATATTAAAGTACCTTATGTATAATTCCCTTCAAAGGATTGGTTTTTAGAAAATAAAGAATCAATATATTTTACTCTCAGGTTGTATAATAATTCCATAATCATACCATACAAATCTTATAAAATTTTATATGTAGTTACCAACAAATTCATCATATTTTTTCATAAGTTCAAGGGACTCATTTTACATATTTGTGAGAAGAATACAAGGAATATACTTATTGAAAAATATGTTTGTGAACATGTCTCATTCAATGGACTCAATTTCATATCTTTTCCCTGTATTCTTGATAAGTTTTAACCATTGATCCCCTTAACCTTCCAAATAATAGACTGCCAAGATAAATTTTTTATGTTTTGAACATTAGAGAACATAAAATATTTTTTTTGTGGTACTGATCTATTGTTCAGCCACTAATGGATCATAAGGGCCACAAAAAGAAGGTGGGCAATGCCTCATGAAGGACTTGACATAATGTTGTTCCCTATTTTGTTCATTTGGAAGTCCTACATGATTCATAGTTTAAGAAAGTTGTGTGATCATATATACAATATTTTTCATTCCATAACCCATAGAAATTTGTTTCTATGGAGGAAAATCATTTCATACTGTATCGTATTCAGCATTAACGTGGTTCCTTCAAGTTCCGTCCACTGAATAAAAGCATGAATCGTAGTGTGAGAAACAGTAATAATAATTGGGAAACCTCATAATCAAGAATAAAATTTCAATTTAAGACACTTTAGTTTTTATTCTATATTATTCACGACATCTTGTAAAACACTAGTATTTTAAAAAATACATATAAATATCCATTGGCATCTTAGTAATTTTTTTCTCATCCTAGTTTCCAAAGGTCATCTATACCATTCTTAAAATACCAACTATAATGAAAAATAATTTACATACATTGGTATGACAAAAATGTTGAATAATTTTCATAAAGAAAATATAACAAAGAAACTATACAATGATATTGGTATAGTTTCATTAAAAAAAGGGAAAAAACAACGGGTTCATAAGACATCTTCATTGTCTCCCATATATTTCATCATAACTAGTACCCTTTTTGAAGTATCTTACTTAATACCCTTGTTTTTGACCTTGGTAAAAGAAAAATATGAAATTGTGAGCTCATATTATTAATAATGGGTAAACAATTGAGGTATCAATCAAATCATAATCAAAAGACATAATAACATAACATTTTAAAATCATAATATGCATATGAAAGATCATGATATCATGAAATGAGATAAATCACTATAATTTATAAAAATAAATAAAAATAATCCCAAAAGTTGTAACATAATACATGATGTTTTTTTCATACAAATACACATAAAAAATCAATTCATATTTGTTAAGGCTCATTTACAAGACCATCATAGTGTATAAAGTCCATTAGTGTACTGAGTTCACTCCTCATTACAGCCCTGTATTACTGAATCGAGATCATTTCTCATTCTTTTCATGTCTATCTTATGAGATATAAATATTTTTTGAATGAATTTTAGAGAGATATAAATCCCACCAACCTCAAAATGAAATCATTATTACGTGTGCCACAAAAACATAAACCATTCATTATAGCACAACCCACGAAAAAATGGGTTTCTTAAGCATCATTCCCTAATAACATAATCCATTTAAAATAAATAGATTTTAAAAATAGATTTCCATCATAAAAACAATAAAATTATAGGAAAAATAATGATATTATACTTGAAAAATAACCCCATTAAATAATTCCGTCTTAAATGGAAAATAATTTTTATATAACACATGAAACGATTTCTTGAGAAAAATATATTTTCTTCTTCAAAAAAGTTTTCTTTTCCCAAAATGACATGAAATTTTAAAAGACAAAAAAAAATTTAAAAATAAATGCGAAATATTTAAGAGAAATATCCATGGAAACAAAGCATTATAAAGATGAAAAAATCTGATCATGTTGTATGAGTTAAAAGATTCTTCTTGTACTTTTTGACAAAAAGTGAAAAAGTACCTCATATCGTATAAAAAAAGATGATATCTGTAACACCCCGAGATTTTATGAAAAATATTCTTAATTTCATTAATGTCTTGTGTTGTACGCTACACCAAAAGGAGCTTTCACAACACGCATCCTTGAATTTCCTTGCATTACATGCAATCGCAACCCTCCTCGATAGCTTGTGTAGTTAGAAATACCGAGTTTCACTAAACAATGATATGCTATTAAAATATTATTAAAACTAGCTGTTATGAATAGTAATAACCACTTTTTGAAATTCTGTAAATTTTATTTTTCAAAATGGACTTAATTTTTTGGATTCGGAATATCGAAATTAGCTTAGGGTGAAATTTTGGTATTTTTCGGATAACTTTCATATTCTGATGAATAGTGAAAATTACTAAATTTTAATTAAAAACAACTTTTTAATAGAAATAATTAATAGTGATAAATTATTAATTTGAGTGGTTTTAAAGTATATTTAGAATATATTTTTACAATTTAATACAATTTTGGTCATTGGATATAATTTCACATTTAAACCACACATAAACAAGTGTCAATCTTTTGATAGTTATTATCTCTTAAAAACACGCTATTTGTTTTGACGACGAGAGTTAATTTTTTAATTAGTTAGTGTAACTGATAAGTTTTGAATTTGGTAAAATAAACATCATTTTTTAAATCATAATATCAAATATATCTTAGGCCTAATTTTTGGTATTTTTCTGAAAACTTTCAATTTTTGATGAATAGTGAAACCACTAAGTGGAAGTTAAAAAAAACTGAATTTTTCATAAAACTTAATTTTACCGCTTCTGTGAGTGGAATTTCAAAAATCCGAGAGATACGGTTAATATCAAGGACTAAAATGTGGTTCAATGAGATGAAAATAATTTTTGGTGAATAGTAACTTTTTACTTTTTTTACCACCATTAAAAGTAAATAGGTTAATTAAGGGTAAAAATGATATTATTATTACCATAAAACATGACTTAATTCTATTGGATAAGTGTAATTCGACCAAAAACAACCTTAGGAATAACATATGACCATTTAAGCCCACTTGGATTAGATTAGGACATTTATTATTAATTTATTTAAAGAAGGGTTAAAATAGTTAAAATCAATGTTTAATAAGTAAATAATTTTTAATATGGGGTTATACATAATATAAATTCAACTATAAATATTAATTAGAGAGATAAAAACATTTACTACATAATGATATTTTATTTTTAATTTTTATACATTAAATAATTTAATTTATTTATGACACAACGATGATGCAGTAATTACCTTTTTAAGAAAATATTAACATAATTGATGTTATAAATTCCCAAATAAATGTAATTTGAGACTTTTTATGACTTAAACTAATTTTCTAGGTTAATATGACATGTTATTGTTGATATAAGTAAGTTGGTTTGAACTTATCATTCTGTTATGAATTTCATAAAAATCATGTACCAAGTAGTGTCAAAATTGACATAAATTAGTTTTTAAAACAAATATTATATTATTAATTGTTATTTTATTTATAAAAATCTCTGGTTCGGCCAAATGACTTAGATAAGGTTATATATATTAATAATAAACAACTTGGGATTCGTTTGTCTTGATATAGTAAGTTTATTAACCATATAGTGTAAGAAAACAAAAAGACACGGTAAAAGTTAAATTATTTAACTTAGAGTTAAATCTAATTGATAAGGTTAAAATGATAACCTAAACTTGTCTAAATCCTATTGGATGAGATGATTTGGACCCATACCCACTTTATCTTCGAAATAAGACCCTTTGGAACCATTATAAACCGAATTTGACCTTAATATAAAATAATATTTTGAGATTTTCCTAAGGTGCCCCTCTCCTCCCTTATAAAAGGGCACCTCCTCCCTCTCCTCCTCATACCAATTTGAGAATTCATGGTCGGCCAACCCCTGACAAAATCTCTTCTCCACTTCCCTAGTATCATCCTAGAGGTCCTGGTCTTCTTCAAAGACCATCCTTAGTTCTTTAAGTGGAGGTTAAGAAAAGGCGCGTCAAAAAGAGGTAATATCCATTACCGATCTTTTTCAATTTCTTTCTTCTTCAACTTCTTCTTCTTTAGTTGTTTCAGGATAAAGTAATAACATCAGTATTTCTTATATACTGATATGTTATTATAAATATGAAACAACTCTAATTAACCTTCTATCCATCCTACGGAAAAAGGAAATCACCGCGCGTGCGTACGTACGGAATACCGTCTCCACGCCGTGGTGTAATCTATTTTCCGCCACCACCTTAATTGGATAAGTATAATGGTGTAAGGAGTAACTATATATGATTATTATAAAGTGATATTTATACTGAAATAGTATACATACACTTCAACACAAGTTCACGATCATGAGAACGATATCATCGCTCGTGCGTACGTACGGACTACCATCTCCACGACGCGATGAGATTCATTCTCCATGTTAACCATTTAAGAATGATTATAAAATATATATAAGCAATAATAATGAAATATATGACATTATAATGCTACTGGATTTATGTATATGTGTATGTCATCTACTTACTTCCATTTAAGACAATAAGGAAAGGAAAATAGCGTTCATGCGTACGTACGGACTACCGTCTCCATGAACGGTGTGTTTCATTTCATTTATCTATCTATTATATATATATATACTGAATATATATGACATATAAATCATTTTTTATATTCTGGAAGTAATTAAATCATTATATAAGTAATAATAATGTCAAGAACAACAAGTCCAAACACCTACGATAAATGAAAAGATTTTACCCAAAACGCTTCTTTACCATGGAATTTACAAAAGAATGGGTAATATAAAGTCATAAGTGAACCATATATGATATCATAAAAATTAATATGATTCTGTAATAAGTTAATTACATTATTTAAATCATTATAAAGGAGGTTCGGACACTTACGAAGCAAATCGGACTTAAGGTAAGGGAAATATCACAATCTCATTTTTATCTGAGATTGTTTATACTTTGAAATTTACTGGGGTGTATTTTATCATCCACATCCATGTTTCATCAATATGTAATATTATTTCCATCCACCTACAATTATTTAAATCCAATTTTACCCTTCGGGGAGTTTTTAGTAAAAGATATGAAAGGAATCTTTTGTCGTTTTTTGTACGAGGTACTTTTTGACTTTTCCGACAAAAGTACGAGAAGAATGTTTTTTTACTTATACGGAATGAGTGGATTTCTAAAACATTATTTCCAAGAAGATTCCTTTACAAGTTTTCAAGTTTATTTATAATCAACTTCTTTTAGTTTAAAATTGTATAACATGTTTTGAAAGGATAAATGTTTTTGAAGTAGAAAGGATATTTTCCTCAAGAATGGAGTTCAAGTGTTTTATCAAAATTATTTTCCATCTAAGATAATAAAGGGTTCTGTTTCTATCCATATTATTACATTGATTTGACTATGTTGTGATGGAATTATTTTTATGAATTCCTTTATCATATATGAATTGTTTTATGATGTCACGATGTTTAAGATTCCCATTTTCATTACATGGGTTATGCAATGATGTATGATTTATGATTTTGTGGCACACATAAGAATGGTATCATTATGAGATGGGTGGGACCTATATCTCCCTCCAATGCATTGGGTAAAGATTTTATATCTCATGAGATAGACATGGCTGGAATGGTAGGTTATACCGGTTCAGTGAAACAGGACTGAAACATGGGTGACTCGGTTCAGAAATGGACTTTGTCCACTAAGATAGTGTTGGCAATGAGTATTGACTAACAAGAAATGATTCTCTATGATTATGTGTGTATGCCACAAAGTTTCATATTTTAAGTTATGATTATTGGGATTACATTTCACTACTATGATTTATCCCATGTTATGAAATTATGATCTCTTTTGCAGGTTAAGATTTCCAAAAGATATGTTCTTATGAATATGACATGATTGATATTTCTTTTGTTTACCCTTACTGAGCATTTGATCTCACCTTTTTATTTTTTCTTTTCCCCAGGACATAAAGAAAGGATTTAGTTTTAGAAAAAAAAAGAATATCTTTATGGGAGATGTTGAAGATCTTTCACCACAATTAGAAGATTATATTCCGAGTTTCCAAAGACACTAAACTATTACGGTCCTTGTGTGTGTGTTTTTGTAATGTACTAAGTATTCCGCAAAAGTAATGTAATGTCCATGTACGTCAAGCGTTGGTTCTCTACATTTGGTATTAGAGGAAAGGTTTAGTCAACCTTTGGAAACTAGGATGCGAAAATGTTAGTGAGATCCCTAGAGATATTTCTAAGGTATGTCTAGGGATGTCCCTAAGGATAAGTATACGTATAGGATATAGTCCTAGAACTACGGTAACGATATTAGAATTTAACCTAAGATGTTAGATATTGAGGGTGATCCCCCTTTACTATGTTGTTTTACCTAGCATGATTTTTACCTCTCACACTATTATTTTTGGGTTTTAGACGATGGCTGGAACCCGAAGAACCGTGTTGACCACTGTAATGGACAATGCAATGATTGTCCTCCTGAACAAACAAATGTTATGGGAGATGGAGTGAAAAATCTTATTGTTATACTTACACAAGCTATGAATCATTCTGGACTTCCAAATGAGCAGAGAAGGGAACAATATTCAATTGAGTCCTTCATGAGGCAACGTCCACCTTCTTTCAGTGGGTCTTTCGATCCACTTGTTGCTGGACAATGGATCAATACCACTGAAAAGATATTTTCAGTTCTTCAATGTTCTAAACATGATAATGTCATCTTAGCAGTATATCGTTTGGAAGGTGAAGCTGATCAATGGTGGAATCTAATCAAGAATACGAGGCAAAGAGATGAAATTGAGTCCATGGAATGGGACGAGTTCAAGAACTTATTTTTCAATAAGTACTTCCCTCGTATTCTTCGAACAAAGATGGAGAAGGAGTTTCTTGAACTAAAGAAAAAGGATGATGAATCTATTGGTATATACGAAGAGAATTTTAAAAGACTTTAAAGGTATGCATCTGGCATTATCATCTAACCTGAAAGTAAAGTTGATCGATTCTTCGGTGGCTTAAAACCAAATATTCGAAGGGCATTAGCTATAAGAGACTTTAGTAGCTATGAAGAAATTGTGTGTTGTGCTATCAAGGTAGAAATGGAAGTTGGTGTTACTTATCAATCTCATAGTTTTGACAAGAAATGAAAAATGGAGTTCAAGGAGAAATCTTAGAATAATGGTGAAAAGAAGATGAATGTTTCCTTATGCTCAAAGTGTGGAAAGAAGCATGGTGGAGATTGTCTTAAAGGAACAAGTAAATGTTTAAAATGTGTAAAGGAAGGTCATCGGGCATTTGAATGCCGCAATGATGGGAAGAAGATGTCTAATGATGCAGACAAAGGAAGGGATACACAGAATGAACCTACTACACTTCAATGTTTCAAGTGCAAGGAGATGGGACATTATGCCAATAAATGCCCTAATCCAAGGGTTAGTGATGATCGACATGAGCAACCACTTAAGGCAAAGGACAAAGGGAAGTCACATGCGATCATCATTGGTGATGTTGAATATGACAACGACGTGGTGGAATGATTAAGTGTTTATGTAATGAGATTCCAAAATAATGTTGAGTATTGGAATATTTATGTATTGGTCTATTGTGGTATTTAATAATTTTATGGTACCGGTAACCATGGAAAGTGATTGAGATATTTTTAGAAAAAAGATGATATGCGCATAATGAAGGGATAAGGAAAAAATGAAATGTTTGACAGTTTGCATGAGCTCATAATTGATATAAGGACTAAGTATATAGAATTTTAAGGATTTTGGTATGTGGAAAGAGTTTTCTTTTGACAGCATTCATGTTTTCACTAAGGTTCAATGGGTATTCATTCTTCAAGAGAATACATGATTAAGGTATTCACATGTTTGTAATTTGACCAACAAGACATATATTATGATATATGGGGATCAACGATGGTATTAAATATCTGGTAATCATTTTCACTATATTATGAGAGTGGACTGCAGTATTATGGATAAGCCTAAAGATTGGAATGGATTATGTTGGACATATGTTAGTATTTTTTAAGGATAGAAGTTTTTTCGATATTATTTATGTGATGTTATAGTAATGTAGTTTTATAAAAAGGAAAACCTACAGGACGGGCGATAGCCCATCGCATCGGACAAGGCCGTGGGAATCGAACCCACAACCGAAGTGAGACTGGCCTTTATCGCCTACCACTGGCCTACAGGAAGTCCCTGTTTAGTATAAACTAGTTTTATTATATTAAGCAGTATGATATATGAAGTATAAGTCCATTTTAGGAATCATATATCATTAATCTCACTATATATGGACTTATGTATTTTTTGATAACTTTTCTAACCTTTTTTTTGAGACAGATGGAATGACCCATCATTCTATCACATGATCTGTTAACACGTCACGAATGACAAATAAAACTTCATTTCTTTAAGAGATGAAGTGGAAATTTTCCAAAGAATGACCAACGGTGAGACTATACCAAAATCATGAAAGTATTTCTTCTAATTCCAATTTCATCAACCTTAGAGAAATGATCTTGAAAACCAAAAATGTTGTCCTAGTGCTCTTATATCAGATGAATCAGATGGTACCTTAGATCGTCACAAATTTATGGATTTGTGATTGCTGGCTTTTCCATAACCATGTTCTCTACCACTCTCCATCAGAACATGATGGTTAGATTTCTCTTCCATATCCATATTTTCACCTATGTGGAAACCCAGTGATTAGTTTATTTGGGTAACCATTACGTTTCATACTTTTGTTTTTAAAGATTGGTTTTGGTATTCCTTTTTACGATGTGGGTATCTATTAAAGAAAATTTTTAGTAGTAAACCATTTATAACCCTGACGAATTTCGAGGGCGAAATTCATTTTAAGGTGGGTAGAATGTAACACCCCGAGATTTTATGAAAAATATTCTTAATTTCATTAATGTCTTGTGTTGTACGTTAAACCAAAAGGAGCTTTCACAAAAATCATCCTTGAATTTCCTTGCATTACATGCAATCGCAACCCTCCTCAATAGCGTGTGTAGTTAGCAATACTGAGTTTCACTAAACAATGATCTGCTATTAAAATATTATTAAAACTAGTCGTTATGAATAGTAATAACCACTTTTTGAAATTTTTTAAATTTTATTTTTCAAAATGGACTTCATTTTTTGGATTCGTAATATTGAAATTAGCTTAGGGTTAAATTTTGGTATTTTTCGGATAACTTTCATATTCTGATGAATAGTGAAAATTACTAAATTTTAATTAAAAACAACTTTTTTAATAGAAATAATTAATAGTGATAAATTATTAATTTGAGTGGTTTTAAAGTATATTTAGAATATATTTTTACAATTTAATACAATGTTTGTCATTGGATATAATTTCACATTTAAACCACACATAAACAAGTGTCAATCTTTTGATAGTTATTGTCTCTTAAAAACACGTTATTTGTTTTGACGACGGGAATTAATTTCTTAATTAGTTAGTGTAACTGATATGTTTTGAATTTGGTAAAATAAACATCATTTTTTAAATCATAATATCAAATATAGCTTAGGCCTAATTTTTGGTATTTTTCTGAAAACTTTCAATTTTTGATGAATAGTGAAACCACTAAGTGGAAGTTAAAAAAACTGAATTTTTCATAAAACATAATTTTTACGCTTCTGTGAGTGGAATTTAAAAAATCCGAGAGACACGGTTAATATCAACGACTAAAATGTGGTTCAATGAGATGAAAATAATTTTTGGTGAAAAGTAACTTTTTACTTTTATTTACAACGGTTAAAAGTAAATAGGTTAATTAAGGGTAAAAATGATATTATTATTACCCTAAAACATGTCCTAATTCTATTGGATAAGTGTAATTTGACCAAAAACAACCTTAGTAATAAAATATGACCATTTAAGCCCACTTGGATTAGATTAGGACATTTATTATTAATTTATTTAAAGAAGGGTTAAAATAGTTAAAATCAACGTTTAATAAGTAAATCATTTTTAATAAGGGGTTATACATAAGATAAATTAGACTATAAATATTAATTAGAAATCTAAAAACATTGCCTACATAATTATATTTTATTTGTAATTTTTAAACATTAAATAATTTAATTTATTTATGACACAACGATGATGCAGAAATTACCTTTTTAAGAAAATATTAACATAATTGATGTTATAAATGCCCAAATAAATGTAATTTGAGACTTTTTATGACTTAAACTAATTTTATAGGTTAATATGACATGTTATTGTTGATATAAGTAACTTGGTTCGAACTTATCATTCTGTTAGGAATTTCATAAAAATCATGTACCAAATAGTGTCAAAATTGACATAATTTAGTTTTAAAACAAATATTATTTTATTAATTGTTATTTTATTTTTAAAAATATCCGGTTCGGCCAAATGACTTAGATAAGGTTATATATATTAATAATAAACAACTTGTGGTTCGTTTGGATTGATATAGTAAGTTTATTAACCATATAGTGTAATAAAACAAAAAGACACGGTAAAAGTTAAATTATTTAACTTAGAGTTAAATCTATTTGATAAGGTTAAAATGATAACCTAAACTTGTCTAAATCCTATTGGATGAGAGGATTTAGACCCATACCCAAATTATCTTCGAAATAAGACCCTTTAGAACCATTATAAACCGAATTTGACCTTAATATAAAATAATATTTTGAGATTTTCCTAAGGTGCCCCTCTCCTCCCTTATAAAAGGGCACCTCCTCCCTCTCCTCCTCACACCAATTTTAGCATTAAAGCTCGGACAACCCCTTCAAAAATCTCTTCTCCACTTACCTAGTATCATCCTAGAGGTCCTGGTCTTCTTCAAAGACCATCCTTAGTTCTTTAAGTGGAGGTTAAGAAAAGGCGGGTCAAAAAGAGGTAATATCCATTATCGATCTTTTTCAATTTCATTCTTCTTCAACTTCTTCTTATTTAGTTGTTTAATGATAAAGTAATAACATAAGTATTTATAATATACTGATATGTTATTATAAATATGAAACAACTGTAATTAACCTTCTATCCATCCTACGGAAAAACGAAATCACCGCGCGTGCGTACGTACGGAATACCGTCTCCACACCGTGGTGTAATCTATTTTCCGCCACCACCATAATTGGATGAGTATAATGGTGTAATGAGTAACTATATATGATTATTATAAATTTATATTTATACTGAAATATTATACATACACTTCAACACATGTTCACGATCATGAGAACGATATCATCGCTCGTGCGTACGTACGGACTACCGTCTCCACGACGTGATGAGATTCATTCTCCATGTTAACCATTTAAGAATGATTATAAAGTATATATAAGAAATAATAATGAAATATATGACATTATAAATCTACTGTATTTATTTATATATGTATGTCATCTACTTACTTCCATTCATGACAATAAGGAAAGGAAAACAGCGTTCATGCGTACGTACGGACTACCGTCTCCATGAACGGTGTGTTTCATTTCATTTATCTATCTATTATATATATATATATATATATATATACTGAATATATATGATATATAAATCATGTTTTATATTCTAGAAGTATGTAAATCATGATATAAGTAATAATAATGTCAAGAACAACAAGTCCAAACACCTACGATAAATGAAACGATTTTACCCAAAACGCTTCTTTAACATGGAATTTACAAAAGAACGGGTAATATAAAGTAATAAGTGAACCATATATGATATCATAACAATGAATATGATTCTGTAATAAGTTAATTACATTATTTAAATCATTACACAGGAGTTTCAGACACTTACGAAGAAAATCCGACTTAAGGTAAGGGAAATATCACAATCTTGTTTTTATCCGAGATTGTTTATACTTTGAAATTTACTGGGGTGTATTTTATCATCCACATCCATGTTTCATCAATATTTAATATTATTTCCATCCACCTACAATTATTTAAATCCAATTTTACCCTTCTTTGAGTTTTTAGTAAAAGATATGAAAGGAATATTTTGTCATTTTTCGTACGAGGTACTTTTTGACTTTTTCGACAAAAGTACGAGAAGAATGTTTTTTTTACTTATACAGAATGAATGGATTTCTAAAACCTTATTTCCAAGAAGAATCCTTTACAAGTTTTCAACTTTATTTTTAATCAACTTCTTTTAGTTTAAAATTGTATCACATGTTATGAAAGGATAAATGTTTTTGAAGTTGAAAGGATATTTTCCTCAAGAATGGAGTTCAAGTGTTTTATCAAAATTATTTTCCATCTAAGATAATAAAGAGTTCTGTTTCTATCCCTATTATTACATTGATTTGACTATGTTGTGATGGAATTAATTTTATGAATTCCTTTATGTTATATGAATTGTTTTATGATGTCACGATGTTTAAGATTCCCATTTTTATTACATGGGTTATGCAATGATATATGATTTAATATTTTGTGGCAGACATATGAATGGTATAATTATGAGATGGGTGGGACCTATATCTCCCTCCAATGCATTGGATAAAGATTTTATATCTCATGAGATAGACATGGCTGGAATGGTAGGTTATACCGGTTCAGTGAAACAGGACTAGAACGAGGGTGACTCGGTTCAGAAATGGACTTTGTCCACTAAGATAGTATTGGCAATTAGTCTTGACTAAAAAGAAATGATTCTCTATGATTATGTGTGTATGCCAAAAAGTTTCATGTTTTAAGTTATGATTATTGGGATTACATTTCACTACTATGATTTATCACATGTTATGAAATTATGATCTCTTTTACAGGTTAATATTTCCAAAAGATATGTTCTTAGGAATATGACGTGATTGATATTTCTTTTGTTTACCCTTACTGAGCATTTGAGCTCACCCTTTTATGATTTCTTTTCCCCAGGACATAAATAAAGGATTTAGGTTTAGAAAAAAAAAGAACTTTATGGGAGATGTTAAAGATCTTTCACCACGATTAGAAGATTATATTCTGTGTTTCCAAAGACACTAAACTGTTACGGTCCTTGTGTGTGTGTTTTTGTAATGTACTAAGTATTCCGAAAAAGTAATGTAATGTCCATGTACGTCAAGCTTCGGGTCTCTACACTATCATACCATTTAATAAAAATTAAACAATGGAAAAAAAATAATTGAAACAATAGTATTATAATTGAAATAATAATACATATTTCGGAAACATGGACATTGATGATAAATATATCCCAGAAAAAACATACATATAGAGAATATCAGATTATAATGGGATTGTGAATTTATCCATTACCATATATATGATATCTTTAATATATATCTAAACCTCATGTATAATGAATTAAATAATACAATTGGATTATTACTTATTCATATCTAGTTTTATGAAATCATATAAGATCATATTATTATCCATTTATTAGTAACATTTCATTGTTACTTGTTATTCAGATATTAACTAATTTATGTTCTTATGCATGTTTTGTCAAAAATATTACTATTATCCTTATTATTTCATAATTATATCATTAAAAATGACATTAAAATAAAATATTCCATAATTATTCAGTCTGTATATTTATATAATCATGTTTTAATTAATATCAGGTAGAATGAATCACATCTCATTATGGAGATGGTAGGTCGTACATACTCACGAGCGACAATATCATTCCCATAATTATAGAATGGTATTTAATTGGATGGTGTATCATATTTCATAATTAATATAATTTTATAATAAAAATATATATTTTTTATTTCCATAATTATACTCATCCATGTATGGTGGTGGTGAAAATATATATTACACCACGACGTGGAGATGACAAGTTATAAGTACTCATGCATGATGATTTATTTTTTTATATGATGGATAGAATGTGGAATATTGTTATTTAATTATTATAATTACATAATATTATATAAGTGATACTGGATTTATTCCTTTATAATAAATCAACTCATGAAGAGAAAGTATAATAGGAAGAAGTTTGAAAGAATTGGTAGAAGATATTACCTTTTCTTCCACATGCATCCTCGAAATCTCCCTACAGGGCACTTGAGATTTTCTTGAAAGAAGACCATAGCCTCTAGAATGTAAGTAGGGAAGTATATAATGGAAAATGGTGGGGGTATGACTGAGCTTGAAGGATCAGAGTGATGTGAATTGGTGGGGAAGTAGGTTCCCTTTTATAAGTGTGGTGTGGTCACTTTTGGAAACTCCAAAATTAATAATTTATAATAAAATCAAAACCTACCCAAAACCTCCAAACTATAAAAAATTATAATATTTGATGATATAGGATTTAATCTCGTAAATATATTAATTTTTTACTAGTTTTCTATAAATTTAAACCTTAATATTTTAATTACCATTTATATATTCTAATTATTTTTTAACTCGGTTAACAAATATTTAAGTAATATTTACATATTGGATGTCAATGAGACCATAAATAAATACATTATAACATTTTTAACCTTATCATAATTAATATATATATTTTCAAAATGTTTTAGTATTTCTGAATAATTCAATGATACATTATTTTCCAAAAAAACAATAGTGTCAATTTTGAACCTATTAAATTAATTGATTTTTAAAAATATAAAGATAACAAGTTTGCTTCAAAAAAACTATTTTATTATATCCCTAATAAGTAAAGGTAATTTTAAAAATTAATTGTACATATTAATTAGCCTAAATTATTTTTATTGTAATACAGTTAATAAAATTTATCTTTATCTCTATTAATAAAAGAATTACTACATCAATTATGTGTAATTATTTGATAAACTTATTTATTGAATGAAAATTAAAAATAAGAAAATATGTTGTGTAAATATGTAATATATTTTTTAATAATAAATTTAGTTGAATTTATATTTATAAAATTCTACATTAAAAATGTCATGATTTTGAAAACATGAATGTGGCAGCATTAAAATCACTTTAAATGAAATATTATAAGTGTCACAATCTCTTCTATAAGGATCAAAATACTCATTAAATCTACCATTGGATGGATACGGTCGAGATATAATCAAATAATAATATTTGGTAAAGTGTTTGTCTATTTTTATTGTAATTATTATTTTAAATAAATTGTATTATTGATTTCTCGTCATTTAATTATTTTACATCATCAAAGTATAAGTATTATAGGAAATTATTTATTTTCTAAAAATATCAAATAAATAGACATGATAAAGAAAAATATTTTATCTAACAATTAAATATTTATAATATAATTTACAATTTTTATTACTATATTCCAAAATTATTTAGTTGTTGAAATTTGAGTGAGATATATTTAACATTTCTTTAAATAAAATAAATTAAATGTCTAATCTCGTCCAAGTGCCTTCCAAATGACACTATTTCGACCCAAAGATGTTTATTTTAGAAAACAATTCATCCAATTATATTAATTAAAGGGTTAGTGTGGTTTTATAATAGTATTATTACCATTAATCACCTGATACCCTTTTACTACATTAATAAAAATTTCTGAAGTTGGTATTCATAATGCCCAAAAATAAAATAAAGATCATTAAATAATTTAAAATACTGATTTCAAATATGGAATAAATTTTCAAAAATTAAAAATAAATAGGGTTTTGTAATTAATTTAAAATGATTCATGTTGTCGAAAAGATAGAACATGTTTTTAAAATATAAAACATTGCAAAAGAATCAAATGTTTTTACCTTTGAATTCAATGTAAAATTAATACTAATGACATAAATTATATTGGATTGTAAAAATATATTCTATTTATATTTTAAAATAATCCCATTTATAATTTATCCATATAAATTATTTCGATGAAAAAATATTGTTTCAATTGAAATTTTCTGTATTTTTACTATTCATCATAACTTGAAATTTATCAGAAAAATAATAAAAACTCATTCAAAGTAAATTTTTATGTCCATATTCAAAGTAAAATATTTATTTTATCATATAAAAATTATTAATGTTTCAAAATCTTAATTTAAAAGGGGTACTCCATTAAAAGGTTTAAAATTACCCTTTTGAAAAATATTGGTTTTTATACATCAAATAGGGTTTATTCAAACAAAATAATAAAAATATATATTGAATGAATATAAAAAATATTTTACTAAGTATATAACAAAATATTTAATTAATTTCATTTTTTAATATTAATACACTCAATAAATTACCAAAAAATAAAAAAATATAGTTGAATTAAATTTTTTATAATTAATTGGTAGCGAAAGACTTCATCATAAATTTTCATAAGTTAGTTATATTTATTCCAAGAAACCTAATAGCTAGTTAAAAATATTCATTTTATACTAAGTGAATATTTTGGTTTGTTTATACTCATGATTACATGAAATTAATACTATTAAATAATTAAAATTATTTAGAGAAAATTTAAAAAAAAAATCGGGCGTTATAAAAACTAGTGATCTGCATCGCCTTTGAGGTAATTAATTTGGAAGAGTAACCACATTCTTTTCACTACATCCCAATTTCATAAATAACTTCTCTAAACAATTAATTCTTTGTCTTTATATTATTGGATTACTATTCCCACTAAATTAATGGTGTTTATATCATTTAAACCGAATGAATAAAGAATAATAATATTGAGGAACATATTGCTCCATCTATGCAAGGTTATTTTTCATAATATAACTAATATACAATAATATATCTATAATTTTTATCAATTACAATATCTTCGATATTGGATTTCTTATTTAATAAATCACTATATTGTCCATGTGTATTGATATCCTTCTTCCTTCTAGATGCCACTTCAAAATAATTCAATATAAGAGATTAAATCATAATTTTTTTATGTTAAATCCTAATTTATAATTCAAAATATGGTGTAATACGTTACCTAAATTTAAATTTATGCATTTCTAATCTTAGAATCCTAAACATGGTGTCATTGGGGATATTATTTTTTTCAAATACTCCAAAATATTTGATAGATAAAAAGTGAATTATCCTAAGCATATCCCCATGGAATATCAGACCATGTACATAGTAACACTCATTTTCGAGTACTAGGTAATAATATAGTCAACCGTGATATGATTTTTTCAGATTTATTAGATAGGGATGTATTTTTAGGGAAAACATGTAATCTATACCTTACATAAACATTAATATGTTCTTATATACTTATCCTCAGATTATATAATAAATTTATGTTCTCAAATCTATATTTTTCTAAATATAGTTCCCATGGTTTCTATTAAAAATCATATGATACCATCTATATTGACCCCAACCCTAGAATCTCAAATTCAATACATACTAATATTATATTAGCATAAGATATAATGTATCACATCCAAAAGGACCAAATAGCTTTGTAGTTTTAGTAAACAAGATACATACTTGTGTCTTGAATTACATTTGAATTAAAAAATTGGAATATAATTATTTTTCTTTTTCGAATAAATTTATTCCATAAAGTATATCCATGCATATAAGTCATAGTAATATTCATGTAATGATGGGAGAAGAAAATAAATAAGGGTGATCTCAAATTCCATGTAAGGGTAAAGTATACAAGAAACTTTCATGAATCAATAAGCATAATCAATATGTATGGGTAAATAATTGAACACACAATTCATTTAAATAACTTTACTAAATTGGTTAGATAAGGTAAAATATATATGGAATGTTATATAACATTGAACATATAACATTTAATAGATAAGTTGATAATTAAATTAATCCATGGATATTATCATAGTGAAAGTCACTTGGATAATAATAATAGAACCCTTAATAAAGTAATGTTTTAATTACAAATTATCATGGTTCCCAAGAACCAAGATCCTTTACTATCAAGACCACTCACAATATGGTTTAGAACATACTACTATTAATACCTCGCAAAATATTATTTAAAACATATAGGATAAAAGCTTATAAGGTTTTACAATAGATTTTTTCCCATGATATTACTTATGCATTGAGGGGATTTAATTAACTAGTCCCCAACCTATGTATTCCATGTCCAACTCATTTCTCATATATCTTATAATTTATTAACTCATAAAAAAATTTCCTTATCAAATATCCATATTGATAAATGGATACATATTTACCAATATTTCAAAAGTTTCTCAAATAAATTTCAACCGAAACACATTATGTGAAAATGGAATACGGTGACACCATATTATTTTATGGCATGTCCCTTTTTTAAATTTAATCTCATCAATATCTTACATCACATATAACACAGAGATTAAGTAAACAATTAAATATTATTATTTTGATAGTTAAAACCTAACCATTGGAATGGGATGAATTAATGAGATTAACTAAATTATACAAATATATTTTATACATGTTTCTAAAATGAACTCATTGGGTACCAATTAAATATAAATTATTATTAAAAATGATTGTACATAAAGGTTTTGTTTTTATAAAAAAAAATATTTATATGCCTAAAATGGAATTTTACTGAAATAAATTATATTAATCACTATTATTGAAAGATAATAATAAAATTAATATGTTATATAGTTAATAAAAAAACTATTAAATAAATATAATTCTTATATGAATAAGTTAGGAATAAATCTAAATTTAATCATAAAAATCTATATTTTTTCTAAAAGAAACTTATGCTTCCTTTTAATGGAGAACCTAATTTTAAAAATAATTAAAATTCTTTTAAATTTGATTTGAAAAAATAAAATTCATTTTTTAAAGCTTAATATAAATAATATATTAGGGAAAATTGTTTCTCTTTTTTTTGAAGTAGTTTTATTTTTTTGACGAAAAGAGAAGAATACTAAAAAAATTTTAGAAACAATTTTTTTGCCTAATGTATTAATATTGATAAACTATATTTTAAATTGGTTTTAAAGAATAATTAGTTCAACTATAAGTCATTAAAACCAATTGACCTCTGTTTTATATTTTTCACATTGAAACGTGATATAAAAAAATTTCAATCTTTTGAACATTTCACTTTAAATACCTACATTGTCGTCGTGTCTGTGGGATTCATTATAAATATAATTTTGGAAATTATTTGAATTAAACTTGTCAAAATGGAATACATATTTGGATTAATAAAGTCCAAACTAAGTTTTAATTCCATTTTCATATTTAACCAACAAAAATATAGTGGCAAAAAATTATTTATCATAATATAAAAAAATAATGAAATGTGTTAAAGATAAAATTTAATGTTTTAAAATACCTAAACACTATAAAATTAAATGGATTTTTGAGATATTTCTATAAACTAAACACCCTCTACCACATTAATGATATTAAAAATTCTTGTAAATTAATTCTGCCTCAATTTGGTTGGATTTAAATATAAAATAATCATTATTTAATCACTCAAAACCACAATTCCCCAAGTATAATGATCACACCTCTCCACCCAATTTCACCTTATAGTCCTTGAATCTCCAAAAATATCATAAAAATATCTACTTATAACTATCACTACATCCAAGTTCTTTTTATCTCACCATACTACCAATCCTATATCATTTAAGAATACATCTAATAAAGGTCCCCCGAAGAAGAGGTAACATTCTTCAATGAGAACTATTTTTTTATTTCTTTATACACCACTTAAATAATTCATATATTTATCTTATATAATAACCTAAGTATATTAAATATATTTATATGTTGTTATGTCAAGGTTAAGACCTAAAAATTCACATACTTCCATCAAATTGGTTATGAAATCATCATTCGTGTGAACAGCAGATAACCGCCTCGCTAATAGTTGTTTTTTTTCTTCCATTACAACCTTTCAAGGTTAAAAATAATTATTTTTTGTAGTTTATATATGATAGATATTATATTTATAATTTATTCATGATTTTTTATTATTATTTAAAATAGAACATCATCCTTTCAATTTTTTGGGAATATGATAACTTCATTTCTGGATGTGTGGAATATCACATCCTCAAATTGAAGTGATTTATTCACGATTAACATGGAATGTTTTATGTATTGGTTTGATAAAATTATTTTCCATATATTTCATATAATTTATAATAATATTATAATATACAGATATATCATATACTTTTCATTCTTTCAATACATTAAGAAAATGGAAACAACATTCTTTCGTATGTATAGCTTACTGTCTCCACGAATGGTGTATACCATTTCCTTTCACTAAATATTATAAATTATTATAAATACTTATATAATTAACATATGATAAATTTAAATCTTGGTTTATATTATTTTTATTACTAAATCATTATTTAATTAGTAGGAACAATATATAACAAGTCTAAACATACTCGGAAAACAAATTAGTTATTAACCGAAACTATGAATGTATTGAGATATTATTAACGAAAAGGTAATATTTTATTATAAAATGATCATATATGATATCATAAATATTAATATGGTTTCAATATAATTTAATAACATTTTTAAAATATTTATATAGGCGGTTAAATAATATTCTACCAAAATGTAGTGTAAAGTAAATCTTTTCTCTTCTCTATTTTTATTGTGAGATATATTCCTTATTCACCACTTATTTCTCAGGTTTGGTTTATTTATACTTAATGTTTGTATATTATATCATAAATATCATTATATTCATGTTATTAAATGTTTAATTTTATAATTTTTTCTTTTATGTGGAATACTATTTGACTGATTATAACGGGTAAGGGATTCCCTCTCAATTTACATTCGAGTGAGGCTTATTTGTTATTATAAACCAATTATCCTCTATGTGGTGAATATACTCTCCATTTTCATGTAATATCATTATATATTCATTACAAACTATATTTTATGTTCCAATTTGAATTATTTCATCCAAGGGGACTTGAATTGAAAATAATCAAGTGATAAATGTTATTTCACAATATCACTTTCTTTTTTAATTATAAACATTCTCTTGAAACAATCAAATTATTATATATATTTTTTAATGGAAATTAAATTTCAATTAAATATAAATATTATTGAATGATGTATATTATTATATCCCTATATATATTTAATTTTTTCATGTGCTCTTTACTTCTCCACTAATTGCATTAATTTTTGAAATTTTGATAAATATGTATATTTTATTCTATATGGATATTTAAATATAAGGCACATTTTTTGTTAATTAAATAAATTATTCAATATATAAGGAATTCATTTTACTATTATGCCTGAGTTTCATGGTTATAGATATCCCCTTGAGACATCGGTAGTCTCATGGGATGAATGAGATTATCTAGAATTAAACAAGCTATTACCTATAGATTAAACCATCTTATTAAAGGTATTGAAAGTAGTTGTTCATGATCCTAATACATGGTGTCTAATAAACAAGAATTTATTTACTTTAGATTTTTTTTATTATTCAGAGGTTTTTAACTATGAAAAAATCTATGGATACGTTTAATTCTTAGTTTATTGTTTAAATGGGATTGTTTTTAGTAATTTAAATTTCCATATTCATTATGAACATTTATTTAGTATTATTTTATCTATATTTAACCCTTTATGATCATTTTAAGTCAAACTTATTCTCTTTACTTTCCTTATATAATGAAGAAATTATGTTTTTAGGAGTTTCTAATGTTATGATTTGTTAAATTTTGTAATGTATTATGTCTTATTTCCAATTCACAATGTAAAAAAATAGTATCATGTATGTAATTGGATTTTCCAAGACAAAAAAACTATTTAGTCATTTGGGATTTGAATCTTTTATCTTTTTTAATGAAATAATGTAAGGCACTATCTTGGGTCTACTAGTGTATAGGCCATTATAGTTGATATCAGAGCAATATTTTTATAAACCTTGGGAATTGGATTTATGAAAACATAAATTATAGAATATATCCATATTTAAAACATTTAAAATATGTATATGTATAAGATATCATCATATATATTTATTAATAAAAATTTATACCCAATATTAAACCTAAGGATTCATAGATTATGAAAATTTCATGTTTTAAACATCTTTTAAATGTTTTATCAAGACTATATCACTTTGATTAGTGTTTCTCACACTATTATTTACACTTAGTAAATGAATGAAATAAGGAGAAGTAGGGTTAATGGTGAATGTGATATATAATGTGTTGATGAGAAACTAAATGGTATAATGACTATAATGAATTTTTTTTGATAATAATATATGAAAAACACCATGAACCTAAACCAACTCTCAAACTCACAAAAGAAGAGAAGGATAGTGTTCACTGAGAACTCAAGTGGTAGAAACTATAAAGGAAAATTTGATTCAATTTCATATATGTAGATAATGTAAGAATAAACGGACAAGTGAATGCCTAAGAGGAATGGGAAGATGTTTTTGGTATATAAAAGAATGATATAAATCATGTAATTTATAAGGAAAAATGAAATGTTTTGGAATAATGGTCTCAAGAGGCATTACTAACACTTTAATTATTTAAATGTAGAAAATATGGGCATTATGAAAATATATTTCACATCGGAGAAACTCATGAATATAATCAGTAAGTTTATGAATATAATTGTTATATTGCTTAATAATAATGAACTAAAAATAAAAAATTAAAGGAAGGATGTATTGAGGAATAAGATGATGAATTGTACTTTTTTGTTTAACAATTATTTTGAATGATTAATGTTCTTATGTATTTTTATTCAAGAATTTTTTTTTCAATCATCCATTCATTATAAGAATCATGAGACATATAATAAAGTTACCAATATAATTTTTCTGTATGGATTTGCTAAAATTAGATGAAAAATACACTTATCCCATAAAAGTAATTATGTTTCATGTTGATTTTTGGAACACAAATTTTTTTGGGAAGATAAAATTTATATGTTATTAATGCTAAGATAATAATTATAATGATATTTATATGGGATAATATTAGTGAAAATGTATTTAATTATATATTTAATTATTTATGTTATCTTTTTTTGTTTTAATACATGTTGGGATTTAAATAATACATTCAACAACCTAAAATACAATTTTTGGAAGCACAATTTTTTACATTTAGTTTTTATGGTGATCATGTTATTTATATAATTGGTATGCTATAATAAGAGTTACATTATTTTGTTTAATAAATCTAATTTTTATTTTGGATATCTTGAAACCTTCTTTCTAACATAATAGACTATGAATTTTGATTAATGTATTTTGGATGAGTCATAAGGATAACTACTTATGGAATTGATGAAGTTGAACCTTGGATATTATTTTTTGTAGTTAAAGTAAGATTTATCATATTGGATAACATGTTCTAATAGTTTTGGTATGGGAAAATATTTAGAGACTGTAGAAAATACTTATGGATCTTATGATTCATAAAACTTTCTTCAAGAATTAAAATTCATCTTGGGTATCCATATCATGTCAAATGAGATTAAGTGTAAATGGATCAATTCACAACCTAATGATAATATTATGTTTATCATATGGAATGAAATTAGTTAAGTTTATTTTTTTCATGTTATTATCTGGATAATATAAGAACCCCTCAACCTTAAGAATATTATTTTGGAATAAAAATATTATATTTTTACTTTTCTTACTTAGAAATTATTGGTATTTTTATCAATAACAATATTTAAGGTTTTGTGATGGATAAGTTTTTAATGAAAACGTTATCTTTAAATCTACACCATTACTTGATGGTTATATTTCTCTTCCATGTTTTGGTTTTCACTACACAAGAATATTATGCTATTATAATGCCTTATTTAATGTTTAACTTCTCATTTCCATTATCCTTTAATAAGGATTATGTTTTATTAACCCAATTTATGATGTGGGTTTCCCATAATGTAATTTTCAAGTAAAAAACCATTTATTTTCGAAGTTCAATTTCAAATTATGTGTAATAAATTTATTGAAGGGGTTTATAATTTATCACCCCTAATATTTTACAGTATTCATCCTTTTTAAATTTAATCTTTTTGTTATCTGATGTTACATATAACACTGAGCTTAAACAAATAACTAAATAATTTTATTATGATAGTTATTACATAGTAATTGGAATGGCACAAATGGATAACATTAAATGAACAATGAAAACATATCTTACTCAATCCTAAAAAATTAATTCATTGGTTATCAATTAATTATAATGTAAAATAAAAAAAATTGAACTTGAAGGATTTGTTTTTATAATAAAAACTATTTTTACAACTACTTTGTAATTTTATCTTATGAAATTCAGTTAATCACAATTATTAAAATATATTAAGGAAATTTATATTTTATATATTAAATAATTTTTTAAATTAATCAAATAATTTTGATATGCATAAGGTAATAATTAAAGTAATTATAAGTAGAAAAGAGCTACATTTTTTCAAAATGGTATTTTTGACAACTTTTAATGAAGCGCATCTTTTAAAACTAAATGATGAAAAATTTATAAATTTTATATGAAATTTTATACATCATTCTTTAAATTTTAGTATCAAAATTATATTATGGTGAAATTTTATTATTTTTTTTGTAGAAGTTACACGAATAGTGAAAAATACTAAATTTTAATGAAAAACTAATTTTTCATATAATTTATTTATATAAATGTAATATATTATAAATTGAATTTAAATTATATTTAGTTATATTATAAATAAATCAAACAAAAATACTTCATTTTAATCAATTTCAATTTGAATGTGGAAATAAAAACATTTCAAACTTTTTAACTTTTCACTTCAAAAAGATGCTTTAATATTGTGTGTGTGGGATTATTTTTAAACATAATTTTGAAAATTATGTATACTTAATTTGGTTAAATGGATTCCATGTTGTTAATAATAATATATTAATTAGGTGTTATTTTATTTTTTTATAAATAAAAAATAAACATGGTAAAAAAATTATTTTCCACAGTATAGGTACAAAATATAAAGGGTTACAGTTAAATGGTTAAGGATTTAAATACCTAAAAATAAAAAATTAAATGGGTTTTTGATGTTATTATATAACCTAAAAAGACTTTAAAAAAATAATTATCAAACAAGTTATGTGAAATTAATTCAACGTCAATGTGGTTAGCTTTAAACATAAAATAATCATTATTTAATCACTTAAACCAACCCATCCTCAAGTATAATTACCAACCCTCACCACTCTATTTCAACTTACAAGACATGATGCTCATAAAATATCATCAAAAAATTATTATACTCACTATTTTACATATATGTTATTCTTATCTCATTAGAAAAATAACCCTATATCATTTAAGAAGAGATATAAACGAAGTCCACCGAAGAATAGATAAAGTTTTTCAATGATCAATTTTTTTATTTCATTCTACACCACATAAATTAATCATTAATATTTATAATAAAATAAAAATATATATAATATAATTAGATTTTTTATGTCAACTTTATGACCTATAACTTCACACACTTCCATAAAATGGGATATAAAATCATTGTTCGTGAGTACGTCCGACAACCACCTCACAAACTGATATCATTTGTTTATCCTTTAATACCATTAATGGTTAGTAATAATGATGTATTTATTGTTTATATATGATATTAATATGATATTAATAATTTATTTATGATTCTGGAATTATTATATAACACATACTCTCAATCATTCTATATTGTCGGAATATAATAACATTGTTTTTGGACCTGTGGACTACAACCTCCTCAAAGTGTTGTTAATCTTTCACACATTACATGGATTTTATTAGGGATGGTTTTAATAAAAAAAATGTTTCATATATTATAAAAAAACTATATTGAATCTATTACATACAAATATATCAATAACATTTCTTTCTTTTAATACAACAATAAAATGAAAACAAAGTGCATTCTTACATACGACCTACCATCTCGAGGAATAAAGTCTTACATTTCCTATAAATAAATATTACGGATTGTTATAAAAATGTTTATAATGTATATATATTATATTTATATAATTTTTTTACTTTCATTGTATTATTAAATTGCTATCTATGTAATATGATTGACCAATAACATGTCAAAATATACTCAAAAAATAAAGCAGTTATGACCCAGAACATGAAAATATTGGGAGAATATTAATGAACTAGTAACATTATGTTATAAAAGTATCATATATTATATCATAAATATAAATATTTTTCATTAATAATTCAATATCTTTATTAAAATAATTATTTAGAAGGTTAATGAACATTCTACCAAAAGAAGAAGTAAGGTAAGTGTTTTCTCATCTCACTTTTATTTCTATAAGATATATGCCGTATTCACAACTTATTTCTTATGTGTGGGTTATTTATATTTTCCATTGATGTATAAAATCATTAATATCATTATATATAGGGTATTAAATGTTACATTTGATAATAATTACTTTTATGGGTCATACAATTCATCTAATTACTAGTGGTTTAGGATTCTCCCTTAATTTACCTTCAATTGAGGCATAATTTTTATTATACACCAATTAAATTTTATGTTGTTGAAATGAAATGGCATGATATATTCATTTGTCATGGTAATTTATGTTTCACTATGAATTATTTTATCCATGTTTTTTTAACTTGAAAATTACCAAGTGTTTAAAGTAATTTCACAATAACACTTTCTTTTGTGATTTTCCCCTTCTATGGAAAAAATAACTTTATTATAGTAATTTTTCATTATAAATTAAATTTACCTTATATATTCATATTCTTGTATGAATGATATGATTATAGCCTAACACTGATTCCATATTTACATATGGTGTTTGCATTTAAAGTAATCTATTTAATTTTAGAAATACAGATAAATATGTTTATTTTATTCACTATTGATATTTGATGACAATGTATATTTTTTATTAGCTAAATATATTATTATATATATATAGAATGATATGTACTGTAAGACAAGGGAGGAGACCAGTTCATGATAGACCATTGATGCATCAGTAGTCTCATGGGATTAATCATTTAAAAAATCACTAAATGGTTTATTAGCTATAAATTAAACCATCTTTTGAAAGGTCTTGACAGTAGTGGTTCATGTTCTAGATACATGTTTTCCAATACAAAATCCTTTTCAATATTCTAAAATAAGTCATTATTTTCTAGATGATTTTCTCTATGAAATCATCTATGGATGTATTTAATTATTAGTTTATTGACTAAATTGAATGGTTTTATGTTATTTACCATTCCATATTGATTATTCTCATTGATTCATTATTTCTTCCACTATATTTAACCATTACTAGGAATTTGTGTTCACCCATGTTTTCTTAAATTTCTCTTGATTATAAAGAATATATTATTGAATCTGTTTTCAAGGGTGTGGTTTATTATATTTTTTAAGTATTATGTTTTATTTTCTATTCCCAATGTAAAATGGGTATCATGTATGTAATCTATTTTTTCCAAAACATCTAAACTATTTTTCATTTGGAATTTTAATCTTGAATTTATTATAATGTAATAAAGTAATTCAATATATCTAGGATAATGGGTTCAGGGTTTTTACATATATGATTTAGGAAATAGTATTATCCATTACACAAGAATATGTACATTTGAGAGAAAATTTATGTCTGATTAAAAATTATTTCAGTAAAGATATTGTTACAAGAGAATGATAACTGGTGTAAAAGAAGTTGATATTACAAAATAAAATTTACCACATGGTAATTTTCAATTCAAATCCCCTTTAATGTGATAATTCTTTTAGAAAATTAAAATCACATAATGGATGAATTATTAATGATATTACTTCAAAAATGGGTAGTCTATACACCCAGAAAAATGAAACCATTTGTAATAAAAAATTAAAACTCAATATAATATAAACTCATATGATATCCTTTATCATATGCTTCTTTTAGGTTTAACATTCCTTAACCTCATATATAGTTGTTTTAAAGATGTTATAAAATTATACCAGAAAAATAAACGTATTCATCATATCATATATTATCCCCTTTTAACATATTAGCACCAGTTTTTTAATAATCATTCTTTATTTTCATTGTTTTTGGTGTTTCTTTCCTTGTTTCCCCATTCATTTTTTATCATGAATGTTCGGATTCATGCACATATTATATAGTTCCATAATCTCTAGAATAATAATCATTACATAATTATCATATTAATTATTCAATTATACTTTTATATCATCCATTTATTTTGGTGATGAAATCACTAGTACAAAAACCTTTTTTACGTCGGTTTTTTTTGCTTTTTAATGTCGGGTTTTAAGCGACGTTATTGCGAGCGACGTTAAAAATATGATTTTTATGTCAGTTATTTAAAAGCCGATGTAAAAAATGGGGTAATATAGTTTTTAAGGTCGGTTTTTAAAAAACCTACGTGAAATACATTCTACAAATGCCGATAAGAATCCATTTTTTACGTCAGGTTTTGAAAAAACCGACGGTATAAGTCATTTTTTACGACGGTTATTTCATATCCGACGTTAAAAGTTATTTTTAACGTCGTTTATTAAATAAACTATGTAAAAAATGTTTACTATCCTGTAGAAAATTCTCTAAGCTTTCATTTGACAGGTTATAGAGCTCAAACGGATTTACGGATCAAAAGTTATGACCATTAGAAGATTCATATTTTTTTCGAGGAAAGATTGAATGAGCCAACTGTAACTTCATATTAGAAGGAATTTTTGAATCCAGAGGGGGATTTGTAGTTTTATCATGATATAAATAATCATACATCATTATAATAAATTAACAATCATTAAATGGTATATCAATTAAAAAAACTACTCATATAAAATATAAATCATGGGAAAATAATTACAAATACCTTGACGAGGTCGCGGAAATAAGAAATCATTGATTCACGTTGATGATAAAACAAGTTGATTTGGTGGAACGATTATGGTTGAATGAAATTATCATAAAATGGAATATCAATTAATAAAAAAATCATAAAAACCATAAATCTTGGATGTATGATTAAATATACCTTGACGAGATCGCAGAAAGAAGAAATAATTGATTGACGTTCGAGAGAAAAAGAGTCGATTTGGGGGAATGATAATGGTTGAAATAAATGATCATCAAATTAGGATGGGTGTATAATGAAAACATATAATTGATATTCTATGAGAAAACACGGTATTAAAAATTTTAGGCGGCAATTCAAAATTTCGATGTCGCGATGTAAAAAAATTGAAATTTCGCACTCGTGGGATATTAAAAATATCATTCACGTCGGTTTTATGATAACCGATGTGAAAAGATATTAAAATTTTCACTTATTTTTCACATAGGTTATTATAAAACCGACGTGAAAAATCAATCTTCATCACTCTTTCACGTCGGTTATTAAATAATCGATGTGAAAAATAGATTTTCATGACTTTTTCACGTCGGTTATTTAATAACCGACGTCAAAAGGTATTTTTCACGTCTGTGATTTAATAACCGATGTGAAAAAAGTTTACAAAAATGAACTTCATTTTTCAAGGTTTAATTTGACAGGTCACGGAGCTAAAACGGAGTTACGAATTAAAAGTTATGGCCTTTAGAAATTGGACATCCTTAAGACATCGTTTATAGATGATCAACTTCTAAAGGCCATAACTTTTAATCCATAACTCCGTTTGAGCTCTGTGACCTTTCAAATTAAATATTGAGAAATGAACTACATTTTTGTAAACATTTTTTACATCGGTTATCAAATAACCGACAGGAAAAATTCATGAAAATATATTTTTCACGTCGGTTATTTAATAACCGATTTGAAAAATAAGTGAAAATTTCAATATATTTTTCTGGAAAAGAATTTTTCACGTAGGTTATTTAATAAATGATGTGAAAAATTGATTTTTGTGACTTTTTCACATCGGTTATATAATAATCGACATGAAAAATCAGATAAAATAGATTTTTATCGTCGGTTCTTATGTAACCGATGTGAAAAATCAGCGAAAATGTATTTTAACGTCGGTTATATAATAACCGAAGTGAAAAATTGAATTTAGATATTTTCACGTCCGTTTTAAAAAACCGACGTGAAAAATGGTGACGTAAATTTTTTTTTACTAGTGAATAATATTCACACCACTTCGTAATGTTGGTTGTCCATAAATACACAATTGATGTTTTCACCATCACATAAGTGAAAGGGAAAGAAATTAAATGATATATATATTTTCTTTATAGAATAATAAATATGTACTTAATATCATAATTATTTCATGTACATCACATATAATCATTATCTTTATCTGTATCACCCTCCATGTGAAGCGTTAGTGAATGTCAAACCACATCGCTTACTGAGGCGGTACTCCTCCATACACAGTCAACGTTACAATATATCTTATGTAAATAAAGTTAATAAGATATATATCATATAATGACTCTATAGGTGTAAATATATTATAAATATAATATATAGTCTTAATATCCATCATCATAATTGGCCCTGAGATGTGGTAATAGAAAACATTAATGACGCCAGCTTGTGTGGCAGAAGTCCACAGTACACATGAATGGGGGGAGAGTATTTACCATTTATAGTCTTAATATCCATCATCATAATTGGCCCTGGTTGAAAAACATTTTCTCTCATTCGAGTATCCTCTTTAAGATTGCACTATATATTTAAATGGATTTATTTCATACTAAAATAAGGTTTATTGAACATAAGGATTGAATTTGGGAGGTGATGTATATAGTATTGTAAAAACCAAATTGGTTTTATGGTGTGATGATGGGGGGAGAGTATTTACCATTTATAGTTGAGGAGGAGTGGAATTATTCAAAATACTCAAATATATTCACTATTTGGTGGTAATTGTTACCTAATGTGACTCTAAAATTGATAATTAATTATGGGGAGTGATTATATAGTGATCCAAACCTGCACCACATGATAAAAAATAAGCCTAAAATATTTTTTACTTAACTTTTACGTTTTAAAACATTTACCATTTTGGATTTTCACGATGGTAACTAAATTTCAAACCTATGATATTTATAATTCAAGAATAAATTATAGAAATAAATTTTAGAAAAATTGTAATGAAGGATTATAAACATGATACCTAATTTATAAAAAAATATGTGTGTTTTAAAAAATTTGTTTTATACAAGCGTATGTAGATTGTAAAAACATTCATTTAACATTAACTAAACTGACATATCATACTATTTGTGGATCAATATATTAATTATAGTGGAATATTTGGTCCATGGATGTGTTATATTTCATATATTCTAAAATTTACAATCCTCTTGGAACAAGGTCATATTTTTTGTAAGTTTTAATTATTTAAGAAGATATAATTTATTATAAAAATAACATTATTTTCAATTGTGACATTGTTAACTTAACATTTATCTAAAAGTATCAAAATAACGATATAATTCAAATATATTTAGTTTAAATCCATATAAATTGATATATTCATCTAAAATATAATGTAAAAAAATAATTCATTCAATTTACGTCACGTTTAATATTTTTATTATCATTTATTTTAATTTATTAACTAAAAAATTAAGGTGCTATCATTTGATAAGAATTAAAAGTAATTATATCATCTCAAAAAAAATATTAAAATAAATTACCATGATAAAAAATCAATTATATTTCAAAATTATATTTATAACCTAATATATGTTATGTTTTTCCATATCCTATATCATTGTAGATATTAAAAGTATGAAATGTATATTTTTGTATTTTTCTTTACTTAACTTATTGTATGGGTCATATTAAAAGGAAAGTAGAATGCAATTTCAATAATTCAAAGAAAATTATTTAAATAGTTTAAATTAACTCATTTAACAAAATTTATATAATAGTTTTGGTCATTTTCACTAGTATCATTCTAGTATAACCCCTACTAAACAAATTTTGTTCTTACCTATGTTAATTAATATTTTACTACATTCTCTATTAATTATGGTAAAAAAATAATTGGAAATTATTAGAAATTATAAATTTGGTTTATTACAAATATGGAATCCATTTTTAGAAATTTATTTCATGTAAAAGTAAAATTTCAATTTGAAATTAAACCTACTGATCTGGTGAGAATGCATGGTTTTAAAGGGAAAATATTCAAAATTTGACAATGTTTTTATATAGAAATTTGATATCTAAATAATTAAAATGACCTAAATATGATTAATTGTTATAGGATTTTACTACTTTTATATTTAAACCAATTCAAAATATAATTTTACATTATAAATAATTTAAATTAAAATTTAGTTTTCAATTAAAACTATGTATTTTTCATTATCAAAAAAAGTGAGTCTTCTCAAAAAAGTCCCCAAAAATCACCCTATGTGGATTTTTAAACTCCATTAGAAATAATTTATTTTATTTTTCTAATTAATATTTTTTTATGTTGGTAAAATTAAATTTTAAATTTTTTTCCAAGCATGATTTAAACATCATATCGAAAAAAATTAAACAGTCATCTTTTTCTTTTAAATGAATCTTATTTTATTTAAAATAAATAGATAACTAATAATCATCTGAAATATAAATATATATATTCATAGTTTATTTAATCCTATTCATAACCTAAAATCCAATGGCAAGGTAATAACTATTTTATAATAATATTAATAGCATATAGTAGTTTATTAAAACAAGGTTGTGCCTATAATGAAAGATAAACCCAATGTTTCATTTAATGAAAGATATTGAAGAGATTTAATTTATCTAAAAAACTTATATGTTAATGTATACACTTTTTATATTCTTAAGACACCCCTGCTTTTATTACAAACTTAAACATGATTTATTACATAAAACATCACTTGATACAGCAAAGAAGATCGAGAGGTTTAGTGACTTTGGGGCTTAAGATCATTACATAAAAACTTAAAACATGAAATACAACAGCTTTATTGAAAACATTTTTTACATGACCACTACATTCCCTCGTACTTAGCATTGAATGCGATAACCTGAGGACATGCATAAGAAAAGGGTGAGCTATAAAGCCCAGTAAGGGAGTAAACATGGAATAACATGAGGAGTAAAACACATGTTAGATAGTAGGCATATCAATAGAGCATAAAAGAAACATGAGAATAAAGGCCTGATAAAGCATGATAATCATAACATGGAAATGTGGCAACAACACTTAACATGGAATTAGCATGAGCCAAGGCTCATTGCACATAGATCATGAGTAAATCCTCATTGCACATAAATCACAAGTAAACCCTCTTTGCACTTGAATTAGCATGAGTCAACACTCATTGCACATGACGTATCATAATACTGTACTTTACCTAATGCATTGGAGCGCTATAAGGGTGCACCCTTCTTAAACATTTCATTTCATGCATATGTGTGCCACATGGATCATAAAACATGGATTCATAAAACATAATAATTAATTCCACGATAAAGTAATGTGGAATTAATACATGAAACTTTGTAATCAATAAGTAAAGGTGCATAAAGGTGGATACCCTTGATGGAGAAATGGGCATGGTATCCACTACACAATGGCATTGGCTTTGAAAATCAGTGTGCTTTCTACAGCGTAAAGGTGTGACATAAGAATTCATAAAAAATTTTGATGATTGAGAAAGGGTTTCCTCATCCTATTTAAATTAAATGGACAGTAAGGAGGTCATATAGATAAATGTCCCAACAATTGTAATGGAATTTAGATTCATGATACAAAATTATTGCTTGAATGTAAAAGAAGAGAGAGAAGTTCCTTTCGGAATTTCGGCATAGTAACGGGTGTACATGGGAGGCATTTAATGAGTGATAAAGGGGTCTCCCATAATTAAAACAATAAGAGGGAAGTATGGGGGAGGTGTGAAACCATACCCCAACATTCATAAATGAAACTAAAATGGAAATACAACTTAAATAAAATTGACAAAAATGAGAAAGGAAGAAAAAACCCTTACTTGGAAGTGTGCTTCCAAAGGCTAGAGAGAGGCTTGTGAGAGACTTCATGGGAGCTTGGGGAACCTTGGGAGGATTCTAGAGAGATTAGGGCAGTTGATGAACGATCTACAAGGGCATTGAGTGAGGAGGAAGTGGGAGCTTGGGTGGGTTTATATAGGAAAGGTGAAGGAATTCTTTATTATTTAGGTTTGGGTCCCCTTACATTAGATTAATCCAATCCACAAACCATACCATGGTTTTTGCCCATTGTTTTTGGAAAAGGGAATAGGAAAAAAATATTTTATAAGGCCAAAGTACGAACTTCTTAAAATATTAGGGTTTCTTTTGTGGAGGTGAGTCACACTCCCATGGAAATTAATTTAAAAAGGCAAGGTGTTGAATAGGTCTTGAGGGGTCCATTAATGCTTTGAAAAGTAAGTTAAACAAACCCAAAATAAAACTATTTTAATTTTAAAACATATATTGGCCGAACATAATGATTATAGTATTTTATTACATCACTATTGGGTCATTATGATGTCATAAAACACATTATATATCTAAACGGTATTTAATTTTTACCAAAAAATTTGACTGTCTCAGAAAATTATGAAAAATTCACCATTGGATAATTTCGACATCCGGATTCCAAAAATGACATTTATTTTATCTAAATAATTTTCTAAATATGTTAATTTTAACTTTTAAAATAAAAACCGACATTTATCGAAAATTCACGGGTTTTGACAGAAATGGATTTCAAACCTTAATAAAAAAATTTAATTGCATTCATAAAATTATAAGATCATTTATATTTAATTAATTTAATAATAATATTATTATTTTATTAAAATATTATTTATTTCAAAAATCCCTTAATTTAATAAAATAGATTTCTTAATTAAATAATACCTAAAAACACCATTTGTACTTTAAAAACTATTTACAATGTATCAAAAATGACTAGAAATTATATTCATTTTTATATACAAAAAAATAATGTACATGAATATAGTACTACTTATTTGTTACATAACCCCTTAAAACAGCCACATGAGGCCTAAGGGTAAGGTGTGCGATGGTGACAGACTCTTGGGGTGGCTCGGATAACATCGCTCGAGTAGTAATTTCAATCAACTTCCACTTTTCCCGTAGACGGTCACGTTCGAGCTGGACATGATGAAGCTCAGCTTGGTCTTGGTCAAGGGAGAAGCCCAAAGACGCCACCTCTTTTCTGAGCTCGGAAAAATGGGCTTCGTATAGGGAAATTCTACTGGATGGGGCCATCGCTTCCTTTGTCTGAGTAAATTAGATTTGTTAAAGTCCTATATTTATACTAATCATGTGAACACTATTCAATGACTATATTAGCAACGGTCAAAATTCTTAACATAAAACCAAATAAGTTGTCATTTTATATAAACATACAAATGAATTTAATTAGATCAAGAGAGATTTATATTAATGAAACTTTGGGTCATTACAATATTCCCCCGTTAAGAAATTTCTCCCTCAAAATTTTCCTTTTCCCACACTAAAACAAATGTGGGTAACTCAGCTTCATCATATCCTCCAATTCCCAAGTCATTTCTTCAAACTTGTGGTCTCTCCACAACACCTTGACGAGGGGAATTGTCTTATTTTGTAGAACTTTTTCTCTACGATCTAAGATCTTCACTGGTTCCTCCTCATAAGAAAGATCATCTTCCAATTGTACCACCTCAGAAGAGAGTACATGTGAAAGGTCTGGTATGTACTTCCTTAAGAGGGATACATGAAAGACATCTTGTACTTTGGCCATGGAAGGTGGAAGTGCTATTCGATAGGCCAGAGCCCCGAAATGATCAATAATCTTGAAGGGGCCGATGTACCTTGGACTTAACTTCCCTTTCCTTCCAAACTTCATGACCTTCTTCCACAGAGATATTCATAGAAACACCATGTCTCCAAATTTAAACTCAAGGTCACATTGATGGTTATCTGCATAACTCTTCTGTCAACTCTGGGCTGCCTTGATATGCTGCTGAATGGTTTTCACCTTCTCCACCATTTCTTCTACCATTTCCGGTCCAAGCAGCTTACATTCACCGACCTCATCCCAACATGTTGGTGTTCTACACCTTTTCCCATACAGGGATTCATATGGTGCCATTTGGATTCTTGAGTGGAAACTGTTATTATAAGAGAACTCAACCAGAGAAATATGTTGATCCCATCCTACTTTAAAGTCCATTGAGAATGCTCTCAACATGTCCTCAAGTGTTTGGATAGTACGCTCGGATTATCCATCAGTTTGAGGATGATAGGCCGTACTGAAGTTCAGTTCAGTATTCAGAGAATTTTGAAAACTCTTCCAAAACATAGAGGTGAATCTTGGATCTCGGTCAGACACAATAGATAGTGGTACCCCATGAAACCTTACCACTTCCCTGATATATATATGTACCAGTTGATCCAAAGAGAAATCCCCCCGAATAGCAATGAAGTGTGCAGTCTTTGTAAGACGATCCACAACAACCCAGATTGAATTACTGCCTTTGGATGTCCTTGGATGTCTGGTGACAAAGTCCATGGTGATGTTCTCCCATTTCCATTCTGGTATGGGAAATGGTTGCATAATCCCCTTAGACTTCTGCCTCTCTGCCTTCACTTGCTGACACACCAGGAACTTTGATGTATATTCAGCGATCTCCTTCTTCATATTATCCCACCAAATGTTTTCTCAGAGATCTCGATACATCTTTGTGCTCCTTGTGTGAATAGAGAAATTTGAACTATGTGTATCATCCAAAAGTTCCTTCTTCGGCTCCGGACTTGATGAAACACATAGTCTTTTCCCAAATCTCACAATTCCTACTTCATTAACATTAAACTCCGAGGATTTCGATTTTTTGATAGCTCCCACTTTTTCTTCATTTCCCACATCATCCTTTTGAGCATCCTTTAACCTTTCCAAAAGAGATGGTTGAGTAATAATTTGTGAAAGGAATGATGATCTTCCCTTTTTTATGATTCCCACATCCATCTTCACCAAGTCTAAGAAGATTGGATCCTTCTCAATTCTTATCATTGATAGAATTGTCGGGTCCTTTCTACTTAGGGCATCTGCCACCTTGTTCGCTTTCCCAGGGTGGTAATGTATTGAACAGTCATAATCATTGATGAGATCTATCCATATTCTATGGAGCATATTAAGCTCTTTCTATGTGAATATATATTTAAGACTCTTGTGGTCAGTATATATCTCACATTTCTCTCCATAGAGAGAATGCCGCCAGATTTTCAAGGCTAAGATCACCGCTGCCAACTCCAGATCATGCGTTGGATAGTTTCGCTCATGGATTTTTGACTTCCTTGAGGTATAGGATGTCACTTTATCATTCTACATCAACACACATCCTAATCCCTTCTTAGAAGCATCACTTAATACCACAAAAGTTCCCCACTTGTGGGTAAAGTGAGAACGTGCGCAGTGATAAGCCTCCTTTTCAACTCCTTGAAGGTTTATTCACATTAATCACTCCAATAAAACATTAATCCCTTTAGATTTATCTTGGTAATATGGTTGGACAGTCATGATAAATTTCTCACAAATTGTCGATAATATCCAAATAACCCCAAAAGATACAGATATCTGTTACCGATGTTGGCCTTGGCCATCCCTCAATTGCATCTGTTTTGGAGGGGTCCACAGATATCCCATTGCTTGTGATGATATGGCCTAATAATGAGACCTCCTTCAACCAGAACTCACACTTTCTGTACTTGGCATAGAGCTTCTCCTTGCGCAAAGTCTCTAGTACAGTTTTTAAATGCTCATCATGATCCTCCTTGGTTTTGAGTATATTAGAGTATCATCTATAAAGACTACCACAAATTTGTCAAGGTAATCTCCAAAGACTCTATTTATCAAGTCCATGAATATCGCTGGAGCATTGGTGAGTCCGAAAGGCATTACTATGAATTCATAGTTCTCGTATCTTGTATGAAAAGCAGTCTTGGGGACATCTTCCTTCTTCACCCTTACTTGATAATATCCCGACTGAAAATCCACCTTGGAGAAGTATTGTGCTCTCCGCAACTGATCAAACAAGTCATCGATTCTTGGGAGAGGATACTTGTTCTTTATCGTTATTTTGTTAAGTTCACGATAATCGATGCAAAGCTGCATTGACCCATCCTTCTTCTTGACGAAGAGGACTGGTGCACCCCATGGTGAAGTAGTTGGGCGTATAAAACCTTTATCCAGATTCTCCTGTAGTTTTTTTTTCAACTCTTCAAGCTGAAAAACAACCATTCTATATGGAGTCTTGGATATTGGTAGCACCCCAGGTATAAGTTCAATTGAGAACTCAATATCTCTTCTAGGAGGAAGACTAGGAAGTTCCTCGGGAAACACTTCAGCGAATTCCCTCACAATAAGCGTTTCTTTAAGGATGGTTTCTTCCTTGGACTCAATAATCTGAGCTAGATACACATGCTCATAAGGAATTAATATCCATGCTTGAGATGATGGAGCTAAAGGAGATTCATCTTCCTTCCGACACTTGTAAAGAATCGGTGGTCGATTCTCTATATGGAGTGTGATTTCCCTCTCCCGAAAATTTATGTTGGCTCTATATACGGAAAGCCAATCCATGCCAAGAATTTCATCAAATTCCACCAGAGAGAGTATGATGAGGTTCTCCGGGAAATTATACCCACATATTATAACAGGGGAGGACTTATATTCTTGGGATGCAATGATTTCCCCATTTGTCGTACTCACCGATATCTTTACATCCATGATTTGTGGTGGTGCTGGAATTGTTCTACTAAACTTTCGAGATATAAAATAATGCTTAGAACCTGAATCAAAAAGTACATTCGCTATTCTTGAATGAATAACTAGCGTACCTATCACCACTTCGTTGTCGGGGTTCACTTCGACATAAGTGATGGCAAAAGCTCTTCCTTGCTGCCTTGGAGGTTGTTGGTTGTCTCCAAAAACCCTTGGATTAGGGCACTGATTTGCAAAATGACACGGTTCTTTGAATTTTTAGCATTGAACAACATGTTGAGGTTATAACGGAGCATTCCTCTCCTCTTTCGCAGATGTGGGTCTTTCTTGCCAACAGTTAACAGCTAGGTGCCCTTCTCTTCCATACCTGAAGCATTTTCTCGTCCACTTATGGCAATTTCCAGGGTGCTTTTTTCCGCACTTTTGGAAAGTGGGGTGCTGGATCTTCATAGCACCATTGGACTTATCCATCGAACCACCAGCATTGAAGTCCACCTTATGCTTCTTGTCCCCATGATACCCCTGTGATTCCCCGATCTCCATTTCAACCTTGAGGGCACATCGGACAATTTCCTCATAGCTGTCGAAGTCACGGATCACTAATGCTTTCCGCAAGCTAGGTTTCATCCCACTAAAGAAGTGGTCAACCTTGCATTTGAGGGTAACAACAAAGCCGGAAGCATATCATGCAAGACTCGTGAATTTTTCTTCGTATGCTCCAACAGATTCTTCATCTTTTTTCTTGAGGGAAATAAAGTCCCTTTCCATCTTGAGCCGGAGGGTGCGCGGAAAATATTTATCGAAAAACATCATTCAGAAATCCTTCCATTCCAACGCCTCGATATCCTCCTCAGGCTTCGTATTTTTGATCAAAGTCCACCATTGATCAGCTTCACCCTCCATATGATAAGACGCCAGGATAACCTTCTCTTGTTCAGAACATTGGAGGATCGAGAATATCTTTTCAATGGAGTTGATCCATTGTTTAGTGATCGTGGGATCAGATGATCCACAAAAAGTAGGAGGCCATTGTCTCATGAAGCTCTCGATAGAGACTTGTTCTTTCTTAGGGGAGTTGAACGTTCCTCTTGACCCGTGTTTCTATTCAAAACTTGAGTTATCTGAGAGAGAAGCGTGAAATAGTTCGCGATTCCCACTCCCATTGGATTGGGCATCTCATTAGTACAGTCATCACACTGATCTTCACAACGGTTATTAGCCCGAGTCCTCCTATTACCGGCCATTGGCTAGAATAAAAGGAATGTTAGGGGTAACACATAAAGGGTAATCCAAAGACAAAATTAGTTGACTTATAAATAAACTTTTATTTCCTTAACTCATGAGTCTATAGGATTCAATCTAGGCTTTTCATGATCTACTTTCTAACATATATTCTTCGGGGAATTTTTTTAATTCCCTTAATAAGGGTTCATAATAAGCTTGTAAATTTATCAAAAAATATCCCCCGGGAGTGTCGTAACCAAGAGTACAGCAAGTCCCGTTGTCGTGCACCAGTTCCCGTTCGAGTCTAGCTCAAATCGGTGTTTTCGGGTTTTACCCCTAGGATATATCTGTGCCAGAGCCGCCTCTACCTGCTCGTCTCTAGACAGGGATGTATTTGTTTGATAAACCAATTACCCAGTACATACCAAAACATAGGGATGTTTATTATACTTAGTCTTGTATCTAAGGCTTTACTAGGGTTTCCAAATCCCAAAAATAACCAAACATATCCTTTGATACCAACTAATACAACCCTGCTTTTATTACAAACTTAAACATGATTTATTACATAAAACTTCACTTGATACAACAAAGAAGATCAAGAGGTTTAGTGTATTTTGGGATTAGGATCATTACATAAAAACTTAAAACATGAAATACAACATCTTTATTGAAAACTTCCTTTACATGACCACTACATTCCCTCGTATGTATAATTGCATGGGATAACCTGAGGACATGCATAAGAAAAGGGTGACCTAAAAAGCCCAGTAAGGGAGTACACATGGAATAACATGATGATTACAACACATGTTATAAAATAGGAATATCAATAGAGCATAAAATAAACTTGAGCATAAAGGCATGATAAAGCATGATAATCATAACATGGAAATGTGGCAACAACACTTAACATGGATTTAGCATGATCCAAGGCTCATTGAACATAGAGCATGAGTAAATCCTCATTGCACATAAAGCACGAGAAAACCCTCGTTGCACTTGAATTAGCATGAGTCAACACTCATTGAACATGATGTATCATGATACCGTACTTTACCCAATGCATTGGAGCGCTATAAGGGCGCACCCTTCTTAAACATTTCATTTCATGCATATATGTGCCACATGGATCATAAAACATAGATTCATAAAATATAATAATTTATTCCACGATAAAGGAATGTTGAATTCATACAGGAAACATTTTAATCAATAAGTAAAGGTGCATAAAGGTGGATACCCTTGATGGAGAAATGGGCATGGTATCCACTACTCAATGGCATTGGCTTAGAAAATCGGTGCAATTTCGGCAGCGTAACGGCGTGACATAAGAATTCATAAAAATGGTTGATGAGAGAGAAATGGGTTCCTCATCATATTTTCATATAATGGAATGTAAGTAGGTAATATAGATACATTTCCCAACAATTGTAATGGAATTTATATTTATGATACAAAATTATTGCTTGAATGTAAAAGAAGAGAGAGAAGTTCTTTTCGGAATTTAGGCATAGTAACGGGTGTACATGGGAGGCATTTAATGAGAGAGAAAGGGGTCTCCCATAATTCAAAAAATAAGACGGGAGTATGGGGGAGGTGTGAAACCATACCCCAATATTCATAATTGAAATTAAAAGGGTAATACAACTTAAAGAAAATTGACAAAAATTAGAAAGGAAGAAAAAAGCCTTACTTGGAAGTGTTCTTCCAAAGGCTAGAGAGAGGCTTGTGAGAGGCTTCTTGGGAGCTTGGGGAACCTTGGGAGGATTCTAGAGAGAGTAGGGAAGAGGTTGGACGTACTACAAGGACTTTTAGTGAGGAGGAAGTGGGAACTTGGGTGGGTTTATATAGGAAAGGTGAGGGAATTCTTTATTATTTAGGTTTGGGTCCCCTTACATTAAATTAATCCAAACCACAAACCATACCATGGTTTTTGCCCATGGTTTTTGGAAAAGGGAATAGGAAAACAATTTTTTTAAGGCCAAATTCCTAACTTCTTAAAATATTAGGGTTTCATGTGTGGAGGTGAGTCACACTCCCATTAAAATTAATTTAAAAAGGCAAGGTGTTGAATATGTCTTGAGGGGTCCATTAATGCTTTGAAAAGTAAGTCAAAAAAACCCAAAATCACATTATTTTAATGGTAAAACATATATTGGACGAACATAAAGATTATAGTATTTTATTACATCACTATTGGTTCATTATGATGTCATAAAACACATTATATATTTAAACAGTATTTAATTTTTACCCAAAAATTTGACTATCTCAGAAAATTATGAAAAATTCACTGTTGGATAATTTCAACATCCTGATTCCAAAAATTACATTTATTTTATCTAAATCATTTTATAAATATTTTAATTTTTACTTTTAAAATAAAAACCGACATTTATCGAAAATTAACGCGTTTTGACAGAAATGGCTTTCAAACCTTAATAAAAAAAATTAATTGCATTCATAAAATTATAAGATCATTTATATTTAATTAATTTAATAATAATATTATTATTTTATTAAAATATTATTTAATTAAAAAATCCCTTAATTTAATAAAATAGATTTCTTAATTAAATAATAACTAAAAACACCATTTGTACTTTAAAAACTATTTACAATGTATCAAAAATGACTAGAAATTATATTCTTTATTATATAAAAAAAATGTACATGAACGTAGTACTACTTATTTGTTACATATCCCATTACAACAGCCGCATAAGACCTAAGGGTAAGGTGCGCGATGGTGACAGACTCTTGGGGTGGCTCGGATAACATCGCTCGAGTGGTAATTTCAATCAACTTCCACTTTTCCCATAGACGGTCACATTCGAGCTTGACATGATAAAGCTCATCTTGGGCTTGGTCAAGGGAGAATCCCAAAGACTCCACATCTTTTCCGAGCTCCGAAAAATGGGCTTCGTATGGGGCAATTCTACTAGATGAGGCCATCGCTTCCTTTGTCTGAGTAAATTGGATTTGTTAAAGTCTTATATTTATACTAATCATGTGATCACTTTTAAACGACTATATTAGCAATGGTCAAAATTCTTAACATGAAATCAAAGAAGTTGACATTTTATATAAACATAAAGAGACATTTAATTAGATCAAGAGGGATTTCCATTAATGAAACTTTGGGTCATTACAATTCTCTTTTACTCTTTGTGTTTCATGTCACATACGTTGTTCAATAAAATTTTATTCTTTTAGAATTTGAGGGTGTCATAATTTATTTTAGTGAAAAAAATATGTCGATAAATATCGTTACATTTTTCCGTGAGTTATAATTTGATGGAATGTTTATGTAATATTTAAATTTTCACCAGTTTTGAGATGTTTAATTTTTTATGTTCTTATGGAATGCATGTGTATGATTTTTATTTTCTGAGGGATGGTACATATATCTCTATCAAATTAATTGGGTAGAGATGGATAACTCATGAGTTAGATATTTTATTCATGAAATTAATTTCAAGATCAAAATTTTATGCATATAATGGGACTTCCTAACAATAAGTATATTAATTATCATTTATTTCATGTTTATAAGATCATGGGTGGACCTAAAAATAAGCCAATAAGTTTATGTGAGATCCTAATTTCATATCCTTAACTAAATAATTGAACATGTTTCTATTTATACATGTTAAAAAAATTATTATTTTATGTATATTAAATAATTCTATGCCTTATAACAATTTCATTCTCTCAAATACCATGTTTTATCAATCATTTATTACTCATTTTTTATTTAATACCAAGATTTATTCCATGAATCAAGATTATGATAAAAAAGATAGATAAGATGCAGATTTCAAATATTAATCTCATTCTCTCTTTCAATAATGATCATATTAGGTTTATGTGATCATCAATATCTCCCTTACTTAACCTTAACGAGTACCTGATCTGACCCATTATTATGCTTTTCTTACCTAGGTTATGAATAAGTCGTTTAAAAATGATATGTCTAATATGGGTTCCAGTAATGATATTCTTAGTGGGAAACCATACGGTTAATTTATGAACCCTTTGTTTATGTGTCCATGTTTCCCTAAAAACTACTCCTATATTATTATGACATGGGTCATTATTCTATATAAATAATATTCATATATTTACATGTTATATCTATATAGGAAATTTAATTGTCTTTATAGTTGGTACAAGATCAAGGTTTAGTTAAATTTTGGAAACTGATATTAGAAAACCTTATTAAGTTTACCAGGAAAAGGTATATATATAGGATAAAAACTTAATTTTTTATTCATTATCATGAATGACATGGGTTAAACCTATAGTTCCAATGAAGAAATTTTCATGATTTAAACATATTATAATTTACTTTTCCTGATTATTTAGTTTTACACTATGATTATCATTTTTAAAATATCATTTTTTGTTTTAGTGAATGGGGGTAACCCAAATGAATCATTTGAAAAATGAATGTTACATCCCCTGAAATTATCATCCTCATGAAAGAATGAATAGAATAATATTTCTGCTGAAATGTATTGTGAATATGATAAATAAACTCTTTCATGTTGTGGGTGGTAACACAGATCATGTTGAACATGTAAATGAACAAAGGACGAATAAACTTGTTTTTAAATATTTCATGTGAAAAATACCACCATCCATCTATGGGAATTATAATCCACTAGTTACTAAGAAATTGATTAATGTGGTGTACATGATATTTTCTATTCTTTAGTTATCAAAAAATGAAAATAGTTTAATATATTTTTATCATTTTAAAGGTAAAGTTGATCAATAGTAGAATTTGACTAATAATACATAGAAATATTATGAAATTAATTCCCTAGTATGGGATGTGTTTAATGGGATATTTTTCAATAAGTAAGAAAGTTTAAATTGATCAAAGAACAATGGATGCAGTTATGCTTATGATATAAAAAGATATAAAGTTTGTTTATTTCGTCAAGATATTTAATTCGATATAATAATAATATGTAGATATTAGGAAAATTAAATTTAAATATATGTGTTATAAATGTAATTTTCTTACAATGAAAATGACAGTCTTTTAATCCATCCCATTTTTACTATTTTTTATGGTAAAAATTCCTCTAAAAATGTTCTCTAATGCACTCAACCAGTCCTCTGGAGTTAGTGTATTATCCCATATCCATTTTTTCACATCCCGCCTATGTTATACTAATTGTAATCCTTGTTATGTGTTATTCTAGATAACCTTCATACTGCCCCTCCCCTTTTTTAAGAGAAAGTTTTATTAAACATCTTTACGATGTGAGTTTTCAATAAAGGATCATTACAAATATACAAAAATATACTACAAAGAAAAATTTAAAATTTTGAGGATGAAATTTATTGATGTTGGTATAGAATGTAACACCCCATGATTTTAAACAATATTTCTTTTTAAAAAATTGATGGCTTGAGTTACATGAAACAATGTGTTTAAATGAACTGTGATACACTATTAAAATAATATTATAACCTAGCCATTAATTTTTTACTTATGAATATTATTAATTAATTTATGAAATATATATAAATTTCCTACTCAATATATATTTATTGAGAAATTCTTTGTAGATAATAAATCAATTTTCAGAAAGTTTATTTTATACTACAAATTATAAGTCTTTCTAAAAAATTATTCTATTTATTTTTGTTAGAAAATTTTATACTTCTTCTACCTAACTTTTCAAATTTTATTTTAAATATAATAATTTCATTTTTTAAATCATCATAAAAAATTTACCTAAGGGTGAATATTTGAAATATTTCTAAAAAGAAAATCATTTTCTAGTGAATAGTGAAAAATACTAAATCTTATTGAAACACAATATCTTCTATGATAACTCCAAGACCTAAATATAATATATAAGTTTAGTAAACATATCAAATGAATGAATTAGGATAAAATACCCAGTATTTAATTCCAAAATAATATAAAAAATAAAATCTCAATTTTATTCCTTGACAAATATGAAATTCTTTTCCACTGTTGATGTGGATCCCATGCAACACTGGAAAAGTCATATTTGTTAATGATATTTTTGATGTAATAAGTCCTTTACCAACATGGTTATTAAATATCATTTATTATATATTTTATTTAATGTTATACAGTAATTTTATAGTTATATTACAAGTGCCTTATCCAAATTTTTGTGCAATTCTTTTGCAAGGACCAAAAAGTCAAAATAATTCTTTAAATAAGATTTCATGAAAATTATAAGAGTTAATATACATATTGAAACAATATAAATGTATATATTGAAAATAATAAACTTATTTTAATGTTGGATATTTTTTCACATCTTTTATGTATTAAATAAATTCCTTAAATTCTTATATAATGGTGACCTAATAATTATTAAAGTAATAGAAAAATATAATAATTACCATTAAAAATAAAGGTATAAAAATTGGAGATAATTAAACTAATCCAATAATTTTATAGATTAATAAGAATTTTTAAAATTTATTATAATATTTTTAATTAATTTGACAAGATGTCTTGACGTTATGAATGTCAAATTAATAAATAGTTCTAAAATTTGACCTTATTGATATTTTAAAATAAATTATATTTTATTAAATTAAATAAACTTCCTAAAAAACTAAGATTATACCCTGTGACTAGGATATAGTTTTTAAAGTCAAACATTGTCCATTTTTTGTCAATGTTTCCATTTATATTAAATAAATTGATCCTCAATGTGTACAAAACATGGTTGTCATGGTAAGTTAGAAACCGGTTAAAAAAGGATTCAAACCAAAATATATTAGTTAAAAACTTTTAAGGGATCAGACCCTCCTGGTCTAATAATCTACCAAATTTCAAGTGTTTGGGGGTATCCTAGGGCCCATTAGTGACTCATTAATTAGTTTTTTCCAAAAACTCTGTCCCACCAAACAGTTCAACTGAAACAGTGGAACCTTGATGGTGGCACCATCACAGTCAAACCATCAGGATCACACACTAAAATAGTGACCCTGGTTACGGTGTCTCTCCATTACGGTGTCACTGTTATGGTGTCTCCCCAAATGGTGTCCCACCCTTTTTCAAAAAAATTCATAGTTTCATAAGTTTTTCTTGTTCCATCCCAATAATGTATCTTTTGACGTAAAAGAGTTTTAATATGCTTTTTAAAGCCATTTAATGCTAGTAAAAGTTATTTTAAACCCCAAGAGTCAGGAGACCATTCAGTTACCAAAACCTATGTCCTTTTCCTTGGTGTTACATCCTTCCCCGTACATTCTAGATTCCCCCATATTATGTGGTTTTTCTCCATTTATAAGATATATTTAAACTCACAACTGTTATCTCCACCATCGCAGAGGATAATTATTAAATAATCATTAATCCAAACTTGTGAAATTACCAAACCGTGTGGCCAAACCCTAATCCAACTTCATGTACTTCAGAATTATCTCCCTAATTTAAGGATCTTTACTTTTTTTAAGTCGAGGTCTTCTCTTCATAATTATTTTTCATTCCCTAAGTATGCCCTAGATACTTACTCAGAAAACGAATCCTATGCCCATGTTGGATCCCTTCCCACTCAACCTTGAAACCCTCATGTTTTACTTTCCATCTAGTCACACATCCTTAGTTATTGAAGTAAGAATAAAACTTCAATACATGATCATCCAAGTAGGTTTTTCCTTCATCTATCTTTATTGGGACTCATGGGGGGTGGGTACGATAATGTGTCCCTTGGGACCTGGATGAATACAAACCTTAAAAAATATAATAAACAGACTCTAAATAAAGAAGGGGTGTGTTTGATGATTATATTTTTGTATTTATTTTGTCTTACTTTTTATATTTTCAATTGTATGGGATTATGACCTCTGAAAATAGTGTTCATTGGTAGCTCTTTATTGTGTACTAATGAACCTATGTGTTTCTGTATAATCTTCTAATTGAATGAAAATAAAATGGAAACTAGTTAATCATGTACAATTGGTCGAAAAATTGGATGAACAATGAATAATAATCCTTGTGTGATCACCCCAGTTAACCAAATGGATAGAAATAACTTGATAAATGGTGTGGTTAAATATGAAAACTCCCTTGCTCTATTCTGGTAATACACATGGTTGTTCTGCATGATACATGTGGGGTGACATGGATGGGGATGGGATCTACTGTTGTTCATTTTTTGGTTGTGAATTTAGGGTTGTGTGGGGCCGTATTTTGGGTCTTCATTTGGTTCCTGTTCTTCAAGGGATCTCATGGATCCCTTTTTATGTTGTGACATTACAATAGAACCGAGTGTGAATGCTTAAATTGCTACTAGGATATTTTCCTTTAGTTGTTGTCTTGTATTCTATATATGCCGATAGTTTCCCATTAGACAAAGAATATTTAAAAGTAATCACTTGAACATGTTAACATGATTGAATACACTGGGGTATTATTTTCCCAAAATGGGGTGTGCTCTAGTTTTGGTTGTGCTTTGTTTGTGCATGTAGGGATAGTAACAAGGGTGGTTGTGCTCTGGTTATGTATTGGATGGTTTTTTATTTCAGAACCCCATGGTAGGGATGAGTGTTTGTTTAATTATATGTATAAATTTAGTTCTTTTTTTTCTTATTCACACCCCATCCATGTAGAGCACTCTGTTCCAAACACCCATATTTCATGGGGGAAGGTGTTTTTTCCAACATTCTTATGAGTGGCTGGTTATTGGCTCATTTATACCCCCTATCCCAGGTAGCCCAAGACTCTTCGGGTAGACTGTGATGGTCGAAGGTATACTATGACCCAATACTCTTTGAGCATGTTGTGTTATGGTGGTAGGCCTAGGTGTGTGTAGGAAGATATGTTTCCCAAGTTTCATCGAGATGAGGCATATGTGTCTTCATCCATGACAATGTTTGTTCTAGCCTAGGTGTTTTCGGGTGTGGCAGTGGTTGTGGTGGCCAAGGTAACTGTGGGCATGGTTATATGTGGTTGTGGTGACCCAAGTGAGTGCGGGCGGGATGCATGGTGGTGGACCATAAGGTTGTTGTTGGGGCATCATTTGGACTGCAGTGTGACTTGTGGGGGAGGTCTAATGTGTAGGATATCCAAAATAACCAGCGGTAAAGTATTGCGGGGTACCCAAATATCGATGTTCTGTTACCATCACTTTACCTGACTTTTGTTATTTGGGGAGTGTTTCTTGGTGGGGTTGGGTGGATAATTTACTTGTTAGGTTCTTAGGTTATCTCTATTATCTCACAAGTCATTAGAATTCATCCCCACTTGTTCATGATTGCTTTGGGTTTTCCCTACTATGTATACCTATATACTCACCCAACGTATATAAAATTGCATTCAAGTTTCCAATATGAACATTAGGACCATGCAGGACTTTACGATCTCAGGCTTATGGAGTTGTTGATTCATTTATTTCTTTTGGTACATTCCTTGGAGTTTTATTATACCTTTTATCCATTTATTTTGAACATGCATATAAGAGTGGATTTCGGATATACTTTGACATTTAGTTTTTGGAGTTGTTTGGGATTTACCGTCTTATCTCTAAATCCTATTAAAATAAAATGTTTAATGCCTTCCACTTATATGTGAGATTATATACCCTTGGTTCTGTCACCACATCAGTGACAATTGAAGGCATGAAATGGGGGTCATTATCTATCCTTCAACTTGAAGAAGGAAGGTTCTCGCAGTTAGATATCCCATTCCTCATCTTGGTGAAGGCAGTTCATGATAGAATGGTATCAGAGGTGATGGTTGAGAGATAGGATGGAATTCAGGGTGAGTCATAGTGATAATTACATGGGATGGTTGGGAAATAGTACTAGGATATCTTGGTGTGTGAAATAGGATAGGGAAGACCAACTATGACACAGTGTCTTAAGGCCCCCTGTGATCCTATGTAAGGACTTTGGGCCTACTGAATGACTAAATGAGGCTACACTGATTGCAGAGTAGAGTCCCTAGGAAATATATATTCAACATGATGACAAGTGTTCTTATGTGTTTTGGGTGTTATGGAGAATTTAAATTGAATAATAAGTTTAAGGGAAATATAAAATAGATCTTCTACACCACATTGGCTTAGAAATTCCATTTTTACCTTGTAGCTATGTCACCCGGATTACATCCAAGAGTAGTGTGGGTGATCGAGGCCAAAGAGGATGATTTGGATGACCAGTGGATGAATGATCGAGAGTAGGAGGATGACCAGTGGAAAAAGACGCTTCCTTCCTTTCAGTGACAGACCCTTGGGAGTTACGAGGGAAGCATCTCAGACATGGAGACTGAAATTTGGCTCGAGGAGTTGGTGATAGCTTTCATCTTGATCTTTGTTCCAACTAAGTACTAGTTTCCTCTGTCCGTGAGACAGGTGGAGGGAGTGGCATGTTTGTGGTGGATGCTATATCTCGGGGAAAATAATTAAGCTAAGGTTTCATCGACTGACTTCGAGAGCGAGTTACGGGTGGAATCCCTCTCTTCCACAATGAATAATGAGAAGAGGCAGGAACTACTCTCCATGCACTAGGTGAGTATGTTAGTGAGGGAGTTTGGGACCAAGTTTAAGGATCTCCTTTATTTTTTCCCAGACCTCTTTTTGGATTAGGATTTGTGCACAAGACGCATAGAGGGGAACTTTTTCCTTCCCTTCAGTATGATCTAACTCTCTTCACTCTGCCAATGTACTTGGAAGTTCAAAATAAGAAAAATGTGGTGGAGAGGATGCACACATCAGGAGGTGTGTCACGAGAGGGGATCTTGTCAAGCTTATTGAAGGGGAAGGCCATTAACAGTAGGACTCTAGCATCAGGGCCTTCTAGGTTTCGACCGAAAGGATGTAGGCCCTTATAGTTTCAGTTTCAATCTCCTGACCCTTGTCCTTTCTTTACGATCATAGGACCGATGTGATTTATCTATGGTAACTATGGGAATATCTATAATTATTTCCCAGACCAAGTTTAGTACAGTGGAGGTGGTCAGGTTCATCACCCACCTAAACAACAAATATTTCCAGCCATATATTTTCAGTAGTAGCAGAAGGGGAAGCGATTTCTCACTCCACTAAGGGTGGGCAGGGTCATACGATGCTGACCACATGTAACTCTTCAAGGACCCCGACCGGGGCCTAGTCGTGGAGGCGGCAGACATCCAAGGGGAATAAAATATGGGCGTGGAAAGGTACACACTGTAGAGGGATCAGTTCTAGCAGTTTTAAAGGTCGTTCAAGGTACGATCAGTGTGTTTAGTACTCTTGATTTGGCCTTGTGTGATTTAGGATCTTCACACTCCTTTGTTGCACCTATTCTATCCCATTCCATGGGCCTAGATGAAGAGATAATCTCTATACTACTGGTGTTGAGTACACCAGTTGGTGATCAGAGTAGTATGTTTGACATTTTTTGAGGATACAGAATGATTCTAGGGTCACAACAGTCTAGTGGGGATCTATTTCTGCTACAAATGCATCCATACGATGTCATCCTAGGTGTCAAATAGCTATTCTCTATACACACTATTATCGATTTCTTTCATAGTAGGGTCTTGTTTTCAGATATGGGAATCCAGTGTGTAACTTTCATTGGCGTGTGGGATTGCTAGGGGATCAGTCGGTGAATGGATCCCCTACATTCCTTGTTAGCTGAGCTGTCAGTGGATTTGGGAGACATAGTGATGGTGGATGTCATGAGGATCATCAGTGAGTTCATGGAAATATTCCTAGAAGTAGTGGTGACTCTTCCCCCTCGATGTGATGTTGAGTTCAGGATATACTTGCAACCAAATTCCCATCAAATTTTGATGGATCCCTATTGGATGGAACCTTCTGGGTTGTAAGAGTTACAGATCCAGGTAGATGACCTGATGAAGAAGGGTTTTATCCGTCTGGGCACATCTCCATGGAGTGCTCCAGTCTTGTTCGAAAAGAAGTTAGATGGTGGTATCAGGTTGTGTGTAGACTTCTGAAGACTGAATCATGTGACGGTCAATAACCAATGCCCTATCCCAAGAATTAATGATATTTTTGACCAGTTTAAGGGAGTATAATGTTTCTCCAATATCAACTTGTAGTTAGTATATCCACAGTTGAGGGTAAAGGAGGGTGACATCTTGAAGAAAACTTCAGGTGCAGATATGGGAACGTTGAGTTCATAGTAATTTCATTCGGCATAAACAAAACACTAGTCATATTCATGGGGCTCATGAACAATATTTTCCATGAATATCATGAACATTTTGTGGTTGTGTTTATTGAAAACATTCTGATATACTCATTATTCGAGGAGGATCATACAGAGCATCGGAGGATAGTTTTAGAAGTCCTCTGATGACACCATCTCTATGGAAATTTGTCCATGTGAAAGTTCTGGACACGAGTGGTGCACTTCCACAGACTCGTGGTGTCCCCGAAGAAGATAGTAGTAGACTCATCGAAGGTCGAGGTGATTGTTTATAAGGCTACACCCAAGAATGTGGCATAGTTTTGTAGTTTTATGGTTATAGCATGTTACTACCATAGGATTGTTCTAAACATATCTTGAGTTGCATCTCCATTGAAAGCCTTGACCAAGAAATAATTGGCTTTCATTTGGAGTGAGAAGCTCCAGACAACATTCAGTTATCTTAAGGGGAATCTAGTCAGTTCCCTATTGATGAGGTTTCCAGAGTAAGGGGTATTTTATGAAGTGTTATGTGATGCTTTTGGTCTAGGCTTGGTGTGTGTGATGATAAAGCAGCAGGGAGGGATCTTTTATGTGTCTATGCAGTTACATCCTCACGAACAAAAATATACCACCCACTACCTAGAGGTTTCAGCGGTTGTGTTCATGCTGATGTTGTGGCTCCATTATCTCATTGGGGAACACTTCGTGGTCTTCATGAATCACAAGAGCATGAGGTATGTATTCTCCCAATGAGACTTCAACTTGAAGAAACAGAGGTGGATGAAGTTTCATTAAAGATATGAAATTGAGATCTCGTGCACCTCAGGAAAGGGGAATGTGTTGGCTGATTCCTTGTGCAGGATGTTGCAGAAGGATGTATTTTCAAAGTTAGCATATGCATGGATAGCAATAGATGAGTTAGATACCTTAAAACTAGATGAAAAAGTAGAGGATGGAAGAGGGTGTCTGTTCTAGATGACTGTGCAGTCTTCCTTGGTACAGAAGGTGGAGGATTCTTAGTGGTGGGACTTAGAGGTTGAAGTGATGTGTGATATCATTTTCCAGGGAAATTCTCTGGAAGGATGGTCCAGAGATTTTCAGAATCATATGATTTTCTGTGGAAAGTTGTTTGTCCCAAAGATGAGGTATGAGGGAGTTATCCATGTGTTCCATAACTCACCCATGGCGGTACACCCATGAATTGGTATAGGGGTTTGAGGGGACCATTTTGGTGGCCTGGGGTGAAACGAGAAGTGAAAGAGTTTGTGGAAAAGTGCCTCATGTTCCAAAAGATGAAGTTTGAGCACCATGTTTCAAGTGGTTTGTTTCAGCATTTAACACATCCTCGATTAGAAGTTGTAAAAAATTCTTGATATATTTATTCATAGAGCTACCCAGGGTTCAAGGAGGCTCGGATGCTATCTAGGTGGTGGTAGACTGTCTGATGAAATCAGCTCACTTCCTAGAAATCAAGGAGTCGAGTGTGGCGAAGACTTAGTATAAAGGTATGTGGATGATGTGGTCTGGTTGAATAGATTTACAAGGTCCATAGTCTAAAATCAGGATGCACGGTTTACATCAATATTTTGGAAGATATTAAAGTGTTATTTTGGCACCAATATAAGCCTTCATAGTGCTTTCCACCCCCATTCAGATGGGCAGATAGAAAGGACCATCCAGTAATTGGAATACAGGTTACAGGCATGTGTTTTAGACTTTATAGGATCATGGGTAAGACACATGACTCTGGTTGAGTTTTCCTATAACAATAGCTATCACTCTATTATTGGCATAGCTCCGTTCAAATCGTTATATGGAAGGTTGTGTCGTTCACCTGTATACTAGGCCAAGGATGGGGAAAGAGGTGTTCTTGGCCCAAAGGTTGTGCATGCTACAATGGAGAAGTTTCAACTTGTGAGTGAGAGGTTGAAGGAGAATAAGGACTAGAATAAGTCATATGCAGATCATCGGAGGAGACCCTTGTAGTTCTAGGTCGGGGAACACGTGCTCTTAATGGTATTCCCTCAGGGTCGACAGTGAAGGTTCAGCATGGGGAGTAAGCTTTCTCCCAAGTCCGACAGACCCTAGAGGTGTTGCAGTGGGTCGGAGAAGTGTCTTATCAGCTGGTGCTACCAAAACCTCTATAGAGGTTCTAAAACATCTTACATGTATCTCTTCTCTCTCAGTATCTACATGATGATTCACACGTCCTTGAATGAGGATAGATGGATATCGAGGATGATGTGATGTTCATGGAGTGACCACTGAGGATCAAGGATCGTGAGGAGAGTGTAATTCATGGAGAAATAATTTTCCTACCTCATGTGTTATAGAGGTATGCTGACCTCAAGGAGAGTACCTGGGAATGGGAGGAAAAAATTTGTGCCCAGTACACAGAGCTGTTTTGAGTTTTTTTGGTTGGTTTGTACTTGATTATGATGTAATGCTTGAACTTGTTTTCTATAATATGGGTTTTTTTCCATTCTCAAAATATGTTTATAAGTCCTCACTATGGGTAGGGGAGTACCTAATCCATAATCAATAATCATTTTGTTGTATGTGATTAAACTAGTGCAAGCTAGTCAGTGCCACCCAAATCAGATAGTATCTTGACATAGGGGAAGAGACTCCCTAACCCATCCATCTGGGTTATATGTAATTTATACGTATGTGTGGTCACTGTTTTGTGGGTTGAGGGAGGTATTGTACCCATAGTTGTTCAATAAATAGATGAGGGGGAGGTTTTCCAAGATATCGAGTTTGTTCCAGATTTCGAACAACTCAAGGGAGGTTTTTCCAAGAGAGGTATCTTACGAGGCAGTTGTTTGGACCCCTATCTTAACTTTGGGTTTACACTTGGATTCTATAGGATGAGAATAGTTTGAGAGGTATCTGATGTAATGGCACGGACCCTCTTGATCCATTACTTTTCCAAATTTTGGGTGTTTTGGGTATCCTCGGGCCCATTGGTGACTCATTAAGGAGGTTTTCCAAAAACTCAGTCCCACCAAATGGTTGCATCATTACAGTGACACCAGTGATGGTGAAATCATAAGGGTGGAAATGTTCTTGGAAGAACCATGATGGTTACACCACTTATGGTGTCTCACTGAATGGTGTCCCACTATTTGTTGATTTTTTTCCTAGTTTCCCAAGATTTTATAATTCCTCCCCTATAAAAAAATTTGACGTAAAAGTGTTTTAATACCCTTTTAAAATACATTTAAAGGTAGTAAAATATGTTTTACACCCCCAATAGTCATGTGAACCTTTAGTTACCAAAATTAGTGGCCTTTTCATCGGTGTCACACCTTTCCTCGTACTTTCTATCATCCTCCTGTTATATGGTTTTTCTCTATTTAGATGATATCAATTAACTCACAACTATAATATCTACCATATATGAGGATAATTATTAAATAAAAATTAATCCTGATTTGGAAATCAACCCAACCACATGGTCAAGACACAATCTGAATTCAAGTACTTCAGAATCATCAGACTAATTTTAAAATTTGGCCTTTTCTTAAGTCGATATCCTCTCTTCATAATTACTTTCCATTCTTAAATTACACGCTAGAGACTCAATCAAGAAACGAATCATGGTCACGTTCTGGAGCCCATCCCTCTTATCCATGAATCTATCAAGTTTTCTTTTCTTGCAAGTCATGCATCCTTAGTTATTGACGCCAATATAAAACTTCAGTAATTGATCATCCACGTAGTGTTTTCCTTCATCTTTATGTACTATGTATCATGTGGGGTGGGTATGATAATGAATCCCTTGGGACATGGATGAAACCAAACCTTAACGAAGATAACAAAAAGACTATAAAGAATAAATGGGTGTGTTTGATGATGATGATATTTTATTTCTTTCATCTTCTTCTTTATGTTTTGAATTGTATGGGCTTATGCCCAATGAAAATAGTGTCCATTGGTGGTCCTTTCTTGTGCACTAATGAACCTCTTTTTTTCTAGATAATCTTGTGATTGAATGGTTTTAACATGGAAACTAGTTAATCATGTAAATTTTTTCAACAAAATGGATTCTTAGTGAATAATAATCCTTGTGTCATCACCCAATTAACAAAATAGAAAGAAAGAATGTGATAAATTGTTTGGTTAAATAGGAAAACTCCATTTCTCTACTCTACTAATACACATGGTTCTTCTCCTTGATGCTTGTGTGGTGACATTGTTGGGGATGGGATATCATATTTTTCAGTTTTTGTTTGTGGATTCGGGGCCATGTCGGGCCATATGTTGGGGATTAGTTTGGTTCCAGTACTTTGAGGGATCTCACGTATCCCATTTGTTGTTGTGAATTTATAAGAGAACCATGTGTGAATGCTTAAATTTCAACCTGGTTGTTTTCATTCAGTTGTTGTCTTCTCTTGAAGCTATGCTGGCTAGTTGCCTCGTAGTGGAGGAATATTTCAATAGAGTCACTTGAACAAGAAAATGGGAATGGGTACTCTAGGGGATTGTTTTCCAAAAATAGGTTGTGCTTTATTTGTGGTTGTTGTGTGTTCATTCATGTAGGGATAGTAATGAGGGTGGTTGTGCTCTAGTTGTATATGGGTGTGTGGTCTATTTTGGAACACTTAGGTTGGGATGAGGGTTTCTTTAATTATATGTATAAATTTAGTTCTTTTGTTTCTTATTTGCACCTCACCCATTTTGAGCACTCTATGTTGAACACCCCCATTTCTTGGTGGAGGGTGTGTTTTCAAACATTATTATGAGTGGCTGGTTATTATCTTATTTATTCTCCCTCTCCACGGTAGCCAAAGACCCTTCTGATAGGCTGTGATGGCCTAAGTTATAATATGTACCAAGACTTTTTAGGCAGGGTGTGTTGTGGTGGTTTTACCAGGTGTGTGTGGGAAATCTTGTTTCCCAAGGTTTCTTCAGGATGAGGCCCTAGGTTCTTTATACATGAAATGGTTGTTCAAGCCCAGGTTTCTTTGGGTGTGGCAGTGGTTGTGGTGGACAAAGTTCTTACAATCATGGTTATGTGTTTTTGTGGAGGCCTAGGTGTGTGCGGGCGGCATGCATAGTGATGGACCATAAGGTTGTTGTTCGGAAAATAGTGGGACTCCAATGAGACTTTTGAGGGAGGTCTAACATGTAGGATGTCCTAAATAACCAGTGTGAAAGTAGTGTGGGGTACCCAAATATTGATGTGTTATTACTATTACTTTACCTGACTTGCATTATTTGGGGAGTGTGCCTCGGTGAGGCTAGATGGATAGTTTCTTTCCTAGGTGCTTTGGTTATCTTTATTTTATCACAGGCCATTAGAATTCCTCCTGTGCATGAGAGCTTTTGGTTTTCCCAACTGAGTATACTTGTATTCCCCCCTAAGTATGTAAAACTACTTAAGGTTTCGAGGAGGACCTTGAGGACTGTGCTTGACATTAATAGCTTAGGATTCCATAGTTGTTTCTACTTTTCTATAATTTGGTTCTTTCCTTGTAGTTTTCGTGTACCTTGTATGAGTTAACTTTGAAAATGTATATTGGAGTGGATTTTGGAGTTACATTAACATTCAGTTTTTGGAGTTGTTTGGGATCAACCATCTTATCTCCCGATCAAATTAAAATAAAAAGGGTAATGTCTTCAATTTTTACGTGAGATTATATACCCTTGGTACTAGTCACCACTCCAGGCCCTATTGAAGGTGAGACATGAGGTCATTATCTCTCCTTCAACTTCAAGAATGAAGGGTCTGGCAGTTCATTGTCCCTTTCATCATCATGATGAAGGTAGGTCGTGATAAAAAGAGTGAAAAACATGTATAATTTTTTACATGGATAAGTTTATTATAACCTAATTATCTTTGGCTCAGAACGTTTTTGTTTAATGGACACATTTCAATGAGAATAAATTCGATATATTATAAATTAAAGAATGTAACAAAATTTCACTCTCTTTGTTTTTAAAATATCTTATGATTTAACATACGGAAAAAACTAGTCATGAATGAATATTAACAATAATTTTGTTTCCAGGGATTTTATTTAAATGATGGATATTAATTTTTAATTTTTTTAATAATTTAGTAACCATAAATTCAAAGACAATTTTGATACAATATTTCTAAAACTGATAAATTATATAATAAAATATATTAAAAATATTAAATGAAATTTAATATAGTGATTTAATATGTTACATTAATTTTATAGGTTACTATAACAAATTATTGTCATGTTAATGGGTTATATATTAATTTAATATTTTCTTCAATGTCTACCAATTCAAATTAATTGAATAGTGTATAAATTGGCAATAATAATATTTTATATGAGTAATATTCTATTAAATTACATAAAAACCATAAATACCTTAATATTTGGAATATTATGTAACATAATGACTAAAATTTCATCCATTTCTCATTAATAGGTTTTTAGGAACCATTTATATTAATAATTAATATCTTATAACTTAATATTTTGAGAATTTCAAAAAGTGCCCCTCCTCTCAATTATAGAAGGGAACCCCCTCCCTCAATTATCCACACAAATATGATCATTATATATTTCCCCAAATATACCAAATTACATTATAAACTTACATATATATATTCAAGGGGTTTTGTTCTTCCCAAAAGACCTACCCTATATCTATTTATAGGAGATCTAAAGTATTTGTTTCAAAGAAGAGGTAATCTCCCTAACCGATCACTTTCTTTTATACTCTTTATTAACTTCTCTAAATCGATGGTATTAATTTTAATATAATAAATTAAATATCCTAAATATGCTGAAATTTTAAATTTATTATTAAAACCCTATTATATACCCTCTTTTCCAACAAAGATTAAGTGAATGTATCACACATGTGTATGTACGGCTTACCGACTCCATGTAACAATACAATTAAGTTTTCATAGCCATTTTTTATGGATATGTATTATGACTATTTTAATTTTATATATTATATTAATTATATAATTATAATTCTTGAATTATAATATCAGGTATACCTTTTTATCATACAAACGTTTTGAAAATGATAACATCGTTAATGTGTATGTGTGCACTACCACCTCCACGGAGAGATGTGATTTTTTTAATTATATTTTACATGGACATTAATATGGATGATTTTAATGAATATATATATCATATATATGATAAAATAATGATTCCATAATGGTTAATTATAATTATACTTCCATTCATTCAATCGTTCAAAAAATGGAAACAGTGTTAATGCATATGTATGACCTACCATCTCCATGAACTTTGTCATTAATTTTTATATCACTAGTTATTTTAATGATTACTAATATTTATATTGTAAATATAGACCATTTTTATACCATGATTATGATTATATAAATAATTTAGCCATGATCACATTATAAGGATTGGGATTTTCAGATAGAAACATTCTTGGAAAACAAATAATTTATCACATAGAATAGTGATGTTAATAACAAATTATTAATAAATTGGTGAAAATATAGCATAAATAAATCATTAATGGTATAGTAGATATTAATATGGGAATATAATACATTTATAATAAAACTTTATTTATTATACAATAGGTTTTAACATAAAGGAGGAAAGGCAAGATTTGAGGTATGGGATTTATGTTTCAATTCTATTTTAATCATAATTTTTTATACTTGAATATCCATTGAAAAAAATTTATGATTATTGTTTATTAAATCAATTTAATTTCCTAATCTATATTTATTTCTTGATATTATATTTTTTCCCGTTCATTTTCATCACTTCAATTATTTAAGAGATCAAAAGTTTGTTTTCAAGAAAAAATTATTTTAATTCTATCTGTAATCGAAAAAACTTTTTCTTTCAATTCCTTGATTTTTAAAAATGCATCAAAATTGGTTTTTACTTTTATACTATAATTTTTCAATTTCATTTTTGACCCATTAATTTTGTTTTAAAAAATGGTTTTAAATAAATATTTTTTTTTCAATTTCCAAATAGGGTACTTTGTGCCTTTTTCAGAAATGTATTGAGGGATTGTTATTTAAATTATATGGCTTGAAAATAATTTCCCACAATCACGATGCATGAATAATTTGGATCATACTTTACATGTTTAAAATATTATTTTGAGATAAAATGTTTTCTTTATTTTGGGATTAATTTTCATATTTTTGAAATTTTATTTTTAAATTTTCAAGGTTGTTTTCACCCTAAAAAGTTTTAATGAATTGTTATTGGTATATCTATTCATCAATGACAACAACCGGGGATTATAAATCTGATTTTTTGGGTGTATGATCCTATTAATCCATCCTTTTTCTTTATCTATATTGTTTATTTTTATGATGAAAATAATTTGATGAAACTCATACACTTTTTCCATAGGTTATCATTCAATGAAATTTTTATGAGATGATTAATGTTTTATGATCTTGTGAAACATATATATATTATTTTCATTGTGTAATGAGTGTAGACCAATATATCCATATTATTCATTCTGTTAATATATATATCTCATTAGAAGAATATGTTATATGTTAACATGATTTAATGTTCACAATTTTAAGTGGGGACTAGGTTTTCATGTATATATATTTATGCATGAACCAGTGTTTCCTATCAATAAGATCATTTGTAGAACTTGTTTCATTCCATAAATTTATGAGACGTCCAAACTTCATGTCCCAAACATAATGAGTTAACCTATTTCAATTTATACATGTTCAAAATGTTATATTTTTATGGGTAAGACATATTTTTATTCCCATTACCAATGTTATAATTTCATGTCCCATGTTATTTTATTAATTTATAACACATGTCTCATAAACTACTATGGTTTATTCCCTAACAAAATATTATGATCTATAATATTTTGGGTTAATATTTCAAATATAAACCACATGTTCACACATTCTTATGATCATGTTATGCTAATATGAGCAATGATATCTCCATTTTATTTCCATACAAAACATGTTAGATAACCCTTTATTATATTTTATTTCCATAGGTTTTCAAGAAATTATTTAGAAAGAGTATCCCTAAGAAGGGTTCTAGTAATAAATAACTTAGTGGGAGGTGATATATATCATTTTTGAACTATTTTTTCTGTTTCCATGTTTCCAAAGGCACTTGATCTATATGTTTATAGCATGAATTATTATGTTATGTAATGAATATTCATCTCTTTATATGTAATATATATGTAAGAAATTATGTAACATTAATTTTTACCTTGAATCGTGAGATAATTATGTGAGTGGTGAATAAAAACCACTGGGCATGGCAGATTTAAATTTTAAATCACATGTTTTCAATGAGAGTTCACTATAACCCATGTGCTATGAAAAACATGTTTACTCAATATAAAATATCATGCGTGACACTTTTATGATGTAATAGTCGATCTTACATAATAAAAAGTTTCATTGAATAATTTTTTTATGATTTTTTTAATGTGACACTTTAACTCTATAATTATCACATGTATGACTTAAAGTGTGTCTTTAGGAAGCACATAGAAAAGTTTCTATAATAACTCCCAAAACATATCCCTCCACCCTTATAATACATGAAAAAAATCTTTAACACTAAAATAGAGAGTATCATATTGACTAATCTATTACAATTCTCCCCACCATGAAATATTTTTTACCTTATAATGACTTAAAGATCCTTGAAATGCAAAAATATAAAAAAACCGGTTCCTCATCCACAATTCCTACACCCACTTATCATTGATTTCCTTTCATTACTTACATTATACATGGACAATGGAAAATTCTTTACCACATAATACCTTATCTAGGATGTCTATAATGTATAATAGTCATTCAACCATGACATCATCAAGCTCGAGACTAACATCCTCTCATTAAATCACATCTGAAGGATATTTTGGATACCTCCCAAGTTGCGAAACATGAAACATGTAAGAAATTATTATCAAGAGATTTGGTAAGTCCAACTTATATTCCTCCTTAATGGGATTCTCTAAAATATCAAAGGGTCCACCAAACCTCATTGAAAACTTATCTTACATACCTAAATGAAGATTTACCAAGCAATGTAAAACTATAATAAAAAAATAATCACCAAACTCAAACTCCAAAAACTAATAGTGATGTTCCGCATATAATTTCTAATGGCTAGGTTCTGTGAAATACCTCTTCTAGATCAACTTCACATTTTCAATTATTTTCTATACCAGACTCATCCCAAATAATAACCACTCTCCCAAATCTTCCCAGCACATTAGGGATCTACATGTTCATCCATATAATGACTCAAAATGAGACATCTAAATAAAATGAATCTAAATATTGTTATAGAAACATTTTACTTGAGGAATATTATTTCTCATGAACTACCAAAATCATTCAAACACACTTTGATCAAATCCTCATGGACATGGATAGATCTATACCTCTTTCCATCCATCAGCGGATGATATTCCATTATCAATTTCAAATAGGAACTCATTGCCTCTTGTAAACATTTATAAAACTTGGATGCAAACCATGGGTTCTTATAAAAAAATAGTAGTGTGAACACCACAAATTATAAAATTTTCTCTGACAAAATAGCCCCTAATTTATTCCTCTTTTCTTATCTTATTGATTGGAATGAAATTAATTGGTTTTATGAGATGATAATTTATAACCCAAATCTCATCCCTCACACTAGGATTCTATTTAAAACCAATGAAAAAATCCATCAAATTATCAAACCACTACTATACTGAAACGGGTAGGGGCTGTAAAAAAATTGCAGGTCTGTGGTTCTCTACCATAATTCCCTAACAAGTGAGACACCATGATACGAATTCCAAATTATAAATTCTCATACATGGCCACAAATATTGTGTACTCAAAGAATAAAAATTCTTGTTAGTCCCAGGCTTTACGGACAAACATGACTAGTTCCCATTGTCTATTAACTCATGCTTTAGAGAAAAAGGAACAACCAACCAAAATTAGAAACAAAAAAGGCCACCGATAAACCATGACCACTAAAATGAGGTCTCACCACCAATTAGGATTTCAATAAAGCACTAGAACTCACACTTACAAAATTTTTTAAGATGAATCCTACCATCAAAGGATGATTCATACTTTATAAATGTTAGGTTCAATTTCCCACTATCTTTTTCGAAACCTAAGATCCTCTTAGTATTGAAAAACATTAGAGACCATTCATACATGGATTAATTCATTTTTTCATTGGAAATTTATTTCCCAATGATTTCATGACTACATTCAACTTTTTAGAGTATAGGAAATACCAATATCAAAAGTCTAATGATACACAAACCAACGTATCTTTCACATGTTTGGATACCTATGAGTTAAAATGTATTTCATTCTTTTATGATCAAAATATACTATAAGACACTTCCCAAAGGGATAGTGACACTATGTTTTGTGTGTATTCATGACTTCTTCTAAAACAATAGCATGGGTAGGGTAGTTATTCCCAGGAGGAAGTTATTGGGAAGAGGCATTGTACACCACATCTTTCCCCTACATAAAGGCACACCCCAAACATGTACCGGAAGCATCATAAGAAACATCATATACTAGACCTATTTATAAAATAATAAAAATTGTAACTGAAGTCATTCTCTTATTTAATCCCTCAAATCATGTATTATATTATTTATTCCACATAAAATTGACTCCCTTATGGGTTAAACAAGTCGTTGGAGGTTAAATATTGGATAATTCATGAATGAACATCATATAATGACCTAAAAACCTATTAAACTCCGGATATCAAACACATTTATGGGGTTATACAAAAAAATAACTACCTATATCTTCTTTAGATTCACTGATATTCCCCTATCAGATATAATATTCTCATAGAAACTGCACTTCCTACGCCCAAATATCACATTTGGAAATATTTCAATATAAATAAATTTCTCTGAATGTTCTAAGGATGATATTAAATTGATCTTTGTACTTATACTATAACTTAGAGTGCACGAAACTATCGTCCATAAACATTACTAGGAATGAATCCATAAAAAATGAATTTTCTGATTCATTAAATTCATAAATAGCATCATTTTGTTAGTAAGAATGAGTGAAATAACTAGAAACTTTATTAGCCTATGTCATCCCCAAAACCCTATCTTAGGTATGTCCTATTCTTATAATATGAACTAGGACTACCAAGAATGAAGGTAAATTATTGAAAACCAACATTCCCCCATGAATTTTTCAAAGATATCAAAAATTATGTGAATATGATACTTATTCTTAATATACACCCAGTTTAACTTCCGATAATAAAACCAATTTATAAGGATATTTTCTTTTTTATTAGAAAAAAAGAAATGTGATTCCCATTATGGAATCCTAAGAAAAAAATACCTTATCCTCAATCAATAAAGGATAAAAATTATGTTCATTTAACTCTACAGGAACTGTATGATTGAATGGTATAGAAATGGGCATCATACCGAGTATCACGTCAATGGTAAATGTGACCTCTATTTATAGGGGTAGAACAAAATAATCCCCTGGAAGTATCTCAGGGAATAGACAAAACATTTTAGGATGTGTATTTTTTTTAAAAAAAATCTCATCGACCTTATGGAAACCCTCTAAAAGCTGACATGTGATCACTCTATAATATAGAATAATGGGCCCCACTCTCCGAGACCCAGAATACCACTGAAATTTAAAGTCATGAGAGACTACATAGGAAGAAAAAAATAAAACATGAAGATGATAATAGATAATTTGGGCCTTAAAACTAGTCATCCAACTTATTCCACCAATCCTCTAAATGATATCAAGATCATGAAACAAGATTTCCCACACCACGTTGACATTGTCTATCATCATCTAACACAAGAGGCATTTGAAACCATGTTATTACCTCATTTTAAAAGGTGTGGAAGGATCTAATAATAATATAATAATATCCCAATGTAATCCTGACACATCAACAATCTCTTCAAATATAAAATAATGAGTAAAACATGTATAAGAAAAATCATGCACTATGGAATATTAAATAAAAACCATACCTATAATAGTAGTCAACCCAGCATTTAATTCATCTTGTATATTCACTACTTCATAAATACACCCAATATCACCTCTTCACAGAACATTCTTAGTCAAATTAATGTCTACATAATCCTAATTATAAGACCCACCCCCCTTGGAAGCATCATAATGAACCTCCAACCCCTTGGTTAGAGTATATCTATATTTATTGCCTTGGGACATCCTTCCAATAAAATTCCATATATTGATAGATTTTCTACAATTTGGAAAAGATAGGAAAGCCTTAAAAAATCTTAGTAAAAATAGGACTCCCACACTAATAGAAAACAACCAGTTACATTCCTAAAAGACTCCCAGAATCTAGTCCTAAGAAAAACTGGAATCTTTCGTGCTTAATTTTATAGATAAAAGACACACCATGGAAAACAATTTCACTAACCAACGATCCTACAAAACTAGTTATTATGAATATTTATACCTATTCCACAACTACTTTATTGACCACCTCCTTAAAAATTAGAATGCCTATGACAATCATCAATAAAAAACATCATCCCTCACACCCATCTCAAATCTATGAGCTTTTAGGTAGTCATTTACAAAATTTTATGATTCCATGTGCACCAACTCAACAATGTGGGTAGAATAATCCATAATGGAACACAACCCTCGGTCTAAGGCCATATGATCCTAATTTTGTTCCACAAGTAACATCTTAGGATAAAACAATTTTCTAAGGCTTTTCCTGAATTAAGATTATGTGAGACCTTTTCGAAACATTATGAGCACAATACAGTCCCACCATCTCATTCTTGGTCCCTCAATAATAAATGTGGCGAAATCCACCCTTAGTTCATCATGAGTCTTCCTAAATTAAAATATCCCCCCGATACAATAAATATAATCTTATTATTCTTATGTTCCCTTATCACCGTGGAAGATAGAGGGATTCTATTTAATAAATTCTAACACATTTCCCAACACTCATTGAGGGTTCATGATGCCCACATGTCTTGGAGTCTTAATAGTGTAGATTAAAGCTTCCATCAATGATGGATTCACTAAAGGATTCACTTATGAAACCTATCTCATATTTTACTCACTCTTGTTTAGAAGATATATTCTATGAGAAATTATCTATTAAGAATAAGAAAATAACCATCCAACGTATGATAAAATTCCTAAATCCGAAGAAAAACAATAATTATCCATATCAATGACTTTAAATGACAACAATTTAATGTATATATAAATTTTATAAACAAAATAATAAATAAAATTAAGAAACATGTCCATTTAAATAAACCCCATATTAGTTTCATTTTAATAACCTCAACCATAAACTATCATGCTTGGAAAAAATCAATGACCACCCATGGTAACTTTGGTCCAGTTATAGAAGTGATCTACCTAGACCCATTTTCTGAACATAGTATCTAATTTTTGATGGTATTAGCTCTGGTATAATAAGATAATAAAAAACTGATGTAGTGTCACAAAAAATTAGGGTAGGTTTTCATTTTGATACCATTATTTAATAAACCATCACGGGTTAACTATAAAGGTCATCCAAGATAGTACACCACATGGTGGAGTATAAGAAAAATGAAGAAACACGCCTTATGAAAACCCTGAACAATGAAAGATATCAAGTTATAATGAGGAAGAAAGTGAACATATCCATGCGATATGCCATTTTAATCCAAAAATGAAAAACATGACTAATAAAACATGATATGTATGAACAAATATCTATGTGACTATAGGTCACCACCAATCCATTCCTCAAAGAAGGTGATGACCAATAAGAGAAATTGTCATAGTACGCAAAGCCTTTCCCTTTACCTGAGGCCTATAAAAAAAATATAAACACCCTAATGAAAATTTAAGGTTTAATAGCATGGATTTTCATTAAGGTATACAGAATTTTAATTTCTTTTTAATTTGTTAATTTTTAACCCAAAAAAGTGACTAATGAGTTCATGTGATTTTCATGGGTGTTTGAGCCATTTACGGATCTCGAAGCCTGGGATTTTGGGAAAACAATGTGAGCCCCATGGTAAGTAGAAACATTGAAGAACAATCCACATGGTTAGTCTAAATAGTATGGGCTGGCCAGGAGCCCTCTCTGAGTCCACAATATTTATACTGATTAGGCTACCCTAGCTGCATGACTGTGTGAGTGCATTATACATGTTTTTAGAAGGGGTTTTCCCAGGATGTGCATGGTTAGTCAAACCATCCACCTAGATAGTGTGATTGGTTTCATGAGGCAATTCATGGTGAACTATTGATGCATAGATTTTAGAAACATGTGCCAAACTATACAACTATTTGAAATAATGTAAAATGAAGATCTTTCCATCAATTTCATTAAATTCAGAAACATATTTTTCTTTCTCCTCCCACATGCATTATCCCCATTCATATAGGTATCCCCTTCCTCCAAATTATAGTCTTGGCATTATCTTCTCCATCTGGACTCTGGAAAACTTTTTTTCGTATCATTGGATAAATAATGGTAATATCTTCATTCCCCTTGAACCTTTCTTTATTTATCTTCCTATCAATGGAGTAATTTTGGATAGATCTAATATTTTATATTTTTATAAATTCTTCTATTTTCTCTATTTCTTCTGTTATATACTATATATGAGGTCAAAAAGGTATAATGAGTCAACTAACAAGAAAATGTAGGTGGAATCATTATTTTCCCTTGAAGTAATGGTTTTTATATATTACGTCACTGTGTTACAAAATAGTTATTCCAAGCAATTCATATTAAAGGGAATTATTCTAAAATTCAATGAATAGGATAACCTCTATAACCCATGAGTCTTATGTGTATATAATTATTGGTTGATGACCTTGAGTTAAAATACCCCTTGGATGTGTAACTAAATTTGATGAAGCACCCATTAGTGGCCTATGGAATTGATTTGACTATCAATGTGCATTTGTTAACCTCTCTCTTTTCGGATGTTAAATTGGTTTATTTATGTTTAAATAAAATTAAATATGGGATTTATGATCATATCTCTACTCAATTGTAATTTTCCCTTCTCACATAGGATTTATATATTCTTAAAATTAAAATGCCTAACTCAGATGAATTAGAGGATTTATGGAAGGCTAGTCATTCTAAGAGTAGCTTATGATTTGATGAACCATCATAGGTCAGATAATTACTTATAAATTTTATGGAAAATTGAATAAGTGTGGATTAAAATGGTATGGTTGTATTTTAGGGCTAATACCATCCATATTTTTATGACGAGAGTGACACAAAGGATATGACACCGAACACCATGAACATACTCATCTAGATTATTTAATTGAATGAATTTTAAATGTAATTGGGATTCTTCATGGCTGAAATATGGGTTCTTCTATGAATTATGTGGATGGAATCAACTGGAAGATGCAATATATAAAACACCAGTGATACTTGGACTCTCGGTGTTGACTAATAAGAATGGAATCAGAGAGATGATTAGTCTATATGACACAATTGATACTTGGACACCCTATGTGGATTTCCAAAGATAAACTCAAATGGAAGATCTATATATATGCCTTGAGAGACAGTTAATAAATCTTTTTGGACGTCCAAGGATGGACTCGAAGGCTGGTAGATATATACCACACCTTGATGGATACCATGGTTCTAATGAGGAAGTACGATGATGGGATTATAAGGTGATGAGTTCATTTTATTCTGTGAGTGAAACATGGGTTGAAGATTAATAAATCTAAGGAAGGGATCAGGTTTATTATAATCCCAATAAATTAATTATATGAAACTTATTATACAAAAAGAACATGCTTTTATTCGGCTAGAGCCTTTCTTTATATAATGTAATTTTATAGATATCTTTCTCATATATGATTCATGGGGGAAATTTGAGAAACAATCCATGTATGGAGACTTTATTGTAAATTAAATCATGACTAATTCATTACATAGAGATATTCTAGATTGGGATGAAGTAGGTACCTGATAAAGAGAGTTCCATGTGAACCCAGACCTGTATGGGTTGTTTGTTTACTATATTTCTTTTATATATTTTACTCTTACCACTGCACAGTTTATTATATAATCATATACTAGATTGAATTAGACCCTATTTTTGGTGGAATATTGATTTTATCTAACATCGTGTTCATGACACCATTGGAAACACGAATATACTTCATGGATATAGGTAGGGAAAAGGGAAAGAAACCTACCATAGATGCTTCATTACATTACTGGGATGGTGTACGGGGGAAGAGGGCCAAGCCTATGCTCAATATTCTATTAATTATAACCATTGGTAATTTTATCATTTTTTATATAACCTGTTGTATATATTTGTTCACCTAGCACCCTAATAATTCAATTTTTCAGTATAGCATGAAATAATCACCATTTTTTGTATAAGAAATTTATAGAAGTGATTACTTGATTATTTATATAATTTATTCCTAATATTTCATTGTTCTATTATATTATATGATTCCACTTGTGGTTGATAAGATTAACCCGATTTTCTAAAATCTGATCATGAGGGTATAGTCTCCCCATTACTTCACCCTAAACCCTTGGAGCTAGTCTGCATCCTCTAGCCTATGGTGAGGCATGATTTAGATCATGTGTACAACCATGTTCAAATATATTTGAGTGAATCAAGTTTGGGACATCACAAAATGGCATCAAATATGTTTTTTTATTGTATTCTTTTCGTTTCTAATTGGGGTGGTATAAATTAGAAATAAGACATGCCCAGATTTGGTCATGAGCTTGCGTTTAGGATTAGCTAACACACATACAGTGAAAATCCATTTTACCTGGGATGATATATGTTGTTTTGTATTACAATTATTACATTTTCCTTTACTTCACCAATTTTTGATTCACTTGATGTTTTATGTTCATTATGAAAATGTGTTTTTTCCTTAGCTGATATGGAAATGGAGTATTATATCCTGAATCATAATAGGCACTTCAATATTTAATTTTCATGAAAATTCCATTCCATATTTATATTACAATATTCTGTTACTACAACATGTTTTGATTCTTTTATCACTGTGTCCTTGAAATTATGCTAACATTCAATCCAAGGATTGGATAAATAATTGGTTGTGATTTAGTTGAAGCCACATTTCAAATTATAAGTGTATGGGACTTTTTAAATTGGAATTGTGATTAATTTAAATCAAATATTTACAAATAATTCTTAAATAAATTCTATTGGACTTAATAGAAATATAATTATTACATGAAATGGTTTTCATTAAATGTGTATGAAAATTGAAACTTCAATGGTTTTTTTTATAAGATGAAACTAAAACTCCATACATTGGATATTTTAACATATAGTAGAGAGATTGACCATTACCCAACCTCATTAGTTGGTATTTGGCATTGTATATTTATTTTCTTAGGAGTCTTATGTCACCCAAACCTGGCTATAAGAGCAGGAAGATTGTTGTTCCAATTGTATAGTTAGGCTTGCACCCATCATATTCTTATACATGATATTCTAATAGTTATAAAATTCTATATTGAGAAGTGTGTTTGGAATATAAAGAGGCATTCCACTATGAAAGTCTCGAGTTGTGTTCTTAGAGGGTAACAAGGATGATGCTGCAATGCTAGTGGTCCTTATGCACTAGTAGGACCTCCAACATTGCAACTAGAGGAACCACAGATCACTCCTAACAAGGGATCTAATGCCCAATTTTGAGTGGATTTCCTAAAATTTATGCAGATAGCTTGGGGGACCCCATGACCTACTCTGACTACAACAGAACTGATTCATGAGGATTAAAAGGAGAATCCACCCACAATTTCTTGGGATGGAGGTCCACCAGCAATGGAGTCATTGATAGAGGTCATGGTGTTGATTTTCAAGAATATTGAGACACCTCTTGATAGGTAATTGAATTTTTCTACATATATGCTTTGAGATTATCCCATGAGATGGTTGGATGCTATTACTAAAACAGATTTTCATCGGTATTTGTCTTGGATGTATTTTCATATGGAATTATATGATTATTTCATTCCCGAGATGATAAGGGAAGAAAAAGATAGAGTGTTTCTAAACATGAAGGATGGATCATTTCCAGTTGTGGAATATTCTTCCCATTTCATAATGATATGGTGTATAAAAACTATTCTTTTTGGTGATGAGTTATTTAAAGCTATGAAATTTTAGAATGATCTCATGTATGAAATCTTATTATTATTATTTTGGCTAACTACCAAATATGGGAGAGTGAACCAAGTGTTTATCGCTAAGAGTTACCTGAGAGATGATGGAGTTGTGAGCTAGGGATGTTCGATACATAGATATGTAACTACATAAACTAATAGCATGAAGTAACATTTGGAGCATCCAAATGGGAATATTAGTATTTAGGTTGTGCACTCTAGTAGGAATGTGAGGTGAAATCTATGCAGTAGGCCGAGATAGATGAAACCTAAGTCTATTAGGGATCCATTCGAGTGCTAATAATTCTACCAAATGGGTCATCTTGTATTAATTTTCAGATATCTTCCTCTAGTATCTAGTGAGATAGAGTTTTCACCAACTCCACATTCCAGAGTTGGGTCCACATCCTTTCTTTAGTAAGGGATCTGGATTTTGATTGGCTGATCAGGTGATGTGGTGGTCATGTCAGGGTATCCAGACACCAGAAATAATGAACTAGTAATGTAGGCCAATTTAGGGTATCCAGGTTATATCTCAGGGCCACTTATTTGGGATGATGTATATAGTGCAATTGATACCTAAGGACCATAGTGTCAGGCCATCTCCAGTGAGAGATACTATTATAGTGGCCTCTACTATAGTGTCTCCTCTTCTTGATAAAGGTACTTACCATTCCTACATATATGTAACCATTATGGAGATGCTTTGGCTTGGTTTTCAGTTTTCACGTGGCATGATGACCCTCAATACTATATTGGGAATTTTATTGGATAGTGTACACCAGTGCAGGGAGTGACCCTCGAGATTAATGGCTATTCCTTATTATGTTATATATTTTTTCCATCAGATGACATAGTTTGACATTATTCTTTGAATGTAATTGTTTGTCCCTTATCATAATAACATTTATTAAATCACTAAAGAGTGACTTTTACATCACCAGATGGAATAACCTATATTCATAGTGATGAATGGGATATCCAGGACATCCAAGCTACACCCAAGTAACATGGGCTGGGTGGGGTGACAACCATATTTCTAATTTGTATCTAGATGATCAGGGAACATGAAATATAGATTTTCATCTAGTGGAATGTCCTTATAGGGTCATTTTTTGGATAACTTTTTAGGACTACCTCCTGAGAGAGAGGTAGATTTTTCCACTGAGATAAGGCCAGGTGCTTCCCTGGAATCCATTCTTCCTTATAGGATGAATTCTATTGAGTTATAGTAGATGAATAAGAAATAATAGGATTGGAAATATTAGGGTTTTGTTGGACCGAGTTCTTTGTTACGGGGTCTACTGGTTCTTTTTGACAAAGAGTATGGTACGCTCGGGCTTTGTGTGGATTAATGTTAGTTGAACCCTCCTAAGGTTAAGAACATGTATCAATTTCCTCATCTAGATGATCTATTCGACCAGATCTGAGGATTAAGGGGTTTTCCAACATTAATTTTATGTTAGGATATCATTAGGTTCGTGTAATAACCTATGATATACCACATACAACATTCTATAGTATATATGGATTATATGAGTATAGGATCATGTTGTTCGGTCTCACGAATGTGTTAGTTGTTTTCATGGAACTGATGAATCAGTTTCTCAACATGTATCTAGATTTTTTTGAGGTGATATTTGTGGAATATACCTTGATGTATTATTATAATCTACATGACCATTCCAGACTAGTTGATTTCATACGAAATACACTGAAATATCATCAGTTATATGCTAATCTCATAATGTGGAACTTCTAGATAGATAAATTTCACTTCTTGTGTAACATTATCTCATATATAAGAGTATTAGTTGACTTAGAGAAGGTGAGAACAGTAATTCCTTGGGTGAATAATAATAATATCTTTGATATATAGAGTTTCAGGGGAATATATGGTTGTTAAAGGCCTTTTATCGGGGCATTCCATTCTTAAATGAAAATATTACTGTCTTTAATAAAATTTTAAGAATTTCTTATTATGAGAAGATTTCTAGATATCATTTCATGATATGAAAGAGATATGGACTACAACCCCAATCCTAATTCTTCCCAAGATGGGTAGAAGCAATACAGTTTACTATGATGTGTTAAGAACTGAGCTCAAAGTAGTCTTGCTATAGGTGGATAAATTCATGGAATATGTTCCTCTTCAGTTAAGAACACGTGAGAGTAACTACCCAATTCATTATCTTGATTTATCTTCTATTATTCATAGATTACACTATTTGTGGAATTAATTAATAGGAGAGTGTTTTTTCATGTATACAGATAATAAAATCCTCAAGTACCTATTTACGCAGCATCATTTGAATATTAAGAAATAAAGGTGGGATGGATAGAAAAAGTGTATTGACTTAAATATTTAATATATTACAAGGAAAGGAAATGCGGTTTCCAATGCTCTGAGTAGGAAGACTGATACATCAGAATTTTGGGAGGCTAGTAGCGAGTGGAAGCTGATGGAACTATTTTATTAGATGCATATGGAGGTTTAGGATTCTCATGGATGTTCTGTACTTGAATCGTTATTAGTGACCTCTTCAATTTTATAGAGTTTAAATATGAGAGAACTATACGATTATTGGGGATTTTTCATACAAGAGATCATTACATGTGATATCAAAATGCGTGGTTGGGTTGTTGATAATAATGAGATCTTTCACATACATGGACCTATCTTGGTTCCCAAAAACATTTTAGAGTATTTGATGTGAGAGAATAATGCATATGTTTTGGAACTACATAACATCATTTCTAATATGTATCTGGACTTATGCTTCTAATAAAAGTGGTTGGGGTAGAAAAGAGAGATAGATGGGTTTATTACACAGTGTTCCATATATTAGTAGGTAAATGCATAAAACATGTAACTTGTGGGGATTTTATACCCATTACCTATTCTCGAGTGGAAATCGGATGATGTAACTATGTATTACATGATAGGAATGCCTAAATCATGTCATAGAAATAATTTATAGGGATGATCATATATATATATATTGGGAAAGGAAGAGCATTTCTGACCTATTTGGAATAACTTTTTAGTGTATTTTCTAGGTAGGCACTATATTTTTGAGATCATACTCCTCTATGGAGTTCCTCATTCTATCATAGCCTAAATATTTACACACTCCAAATCACAATTTCACAAGGGGTTTTAGAGGGAACTGGGTTCATTGGTACTACTGAGTACAACATTTTACCCATAGAGTAATGGTCATTATGACCATATTATACAAATTTTGGGTACACTATCCAATAATGTGTTCTTGATTTTAGAGGTTCGTGGTAGAAACACATACCGCTCACTAGGTTCACTTAAAATAATATCTTCCAAGAGACCATACATATGGATCCTTATGAGGCCTTATATGGTAGACCATACCCTTCACCCCTTTATTTTTTAGTGGTAGTAGATGTAGTGATACTAGGTCTTTATTTATTATGGTGACACTGGAGAAGGATCAATTAATTAGGAAGTGAATGTATATTTCTTAGTCTAAGAAGAAGTCATACTCCATGAATCCTTATTGGACACTAGAGTTTGAGGTGAGGAGTAAGGATTTATTCTATGTTTCCCCTATATTGGAGAATATGGGTATTCAAAAATAAGGGAATTTGTTACATAGTTATGTTTTGGACTTCAATATTTTGGAGAGATTTGGGCTAGTAGCCTATCGGTTGTAGTCAACTTTGAGGTACCAAGACATGCATGAACTCTTCCTTGTATCTCAACTTCACTGATATAATTTTCATTTGTATCATATTATTCATCTTAAAGAGGTTGGTTTGTAGGTTTATGATCCTTTTAGGTGAACCTTATTTGTGTTATTGACCATGGCACAAAGCTTCTCTAAGGCTGATCATTCCCTTTAGTATGGGTGTAATGGAAGAACGACCGCGTACATGACATGAATTTGGGGTAAGAGTCTAGGATACATTCCTAGTGGATAAATATATTCTAAGATGATGCTTTACCCCCTTTGAAGGAAACCTCATTGACAATTTTCTTTAAGGTGTAATATTGTCAAAACATGGGTTTTCTTCAACATATGAATCCATTTAATTTTCATTTAATTTATTATGTTGTATACTAATCAATATTTATAATGAGTTTACTAGAGTTTTAGGGTTGTAAAAATATTATATGGAGATTGGGTCCTTGAATTTTGGGATAAGAAGGTGGGTCAAACGGTTAGTGAAAACTAATCCACTTAGTTGACTTAGTTACTTTAAACTAAGTGGGGTGGTCCAATGCTATGTCTGGTTCTTCATGGTTTTCCCTCACTATGTAGCCCTAACCACATGATCATTTAAGAGATATAAGAATCTCTAAAATGTATTTTTATGGTATGTACATAGTAAATCAACCTATACACCTAACTCATGTGAGAGGTGTCTTGAGGTAGTGCATAGTGCATGGTTGGTGGTCAGTTTTTTCAAATGTATAGAATAATTCTGTGACCCTTCAAAAATGGGGAGAAATTACAAATTTTTCCTCATTATATTTAAAGGGGATGATGGATTTTTCATTGTACACCCACGCACAACATCCCTCAACCAAGGAGAGCTCCCATTCTACAACAATCTGGGCTTGGTAGTATGTTCTCCATCTGGACTCTGAGTCACTCGTAGTTAGTCTCATTGGATGTGTACCAGTAAGCTCTTAATTCCACATTCACCCTTCATATTTTATTTTCCTATTTGAGGGTGTTATTTTGGTGCAACATAATATGCCCAATTTTCTGAGCATCAATCTATTTAGTCGATTTATTCTATTCTAGCGTGGATTAGAGGCCAATAGTAGATGAGCAGTCGACTACCAATATAAGGTTGTTGATATCAATATTTTCTCTTAATGCCTTGAAATTAATATGTTATGTCATTGTGTCACGCACATCTTCTTTAGAAGATGAGTTTTAGATATTACTAACATTATGAGGGGGTGAATCTATATTGGGGACATTTTAATCCAACTTTAATTGTTTATCCCTATACCTGTTTGACCTATTATGGTCTGGATTCTCTTATTCTTTTTTCCCTATCATGTTAAATTATATGAAAGCTCTAAATATAGTACACAATAATTTTTAAAGTTTCAATACTCAATAAGAGTAGTTACACACTTCATGTGGTTTGGAAGAAATATAATACCACACAATCCACTAGAAACGAATTATGTTGGGTGCAATAAAACAAGTCGGATATGCCCTTACAGTTTTGTGGATATAATTAGACAATCCAATAGTGTGTTTTTGTAGAAAATTGAATGTAATACAATAATTCATGTTTTACATCACCTGGATGGATCTTTATACTACCTCCCTTGATAGTCCTGTCCTTATTGATGAGGGTTTGTAACACTAATAAAGTCATCCACCTGTTGATTCATGTTTGATGTCACAATTCTACTTTAATCATCAACAACCTTCTTTTTCACATTTTTACTTTCATAGTAGCATGCAATATACTCTTCATATATCTTACTATAAGAAAATGTGATAGCTACACAATAATATTCTTCTATTAGTCACAATAATATGAATACATTTTGGAATGATGAACATTGTATTTTCTCTAACCCAAAATATAATTAATTAATGTCAATTGTTTCACCATATCTTCTTATTTTTTCCCCTTCTTCTTTAGTATAAGACTAACTTCATAAAGATCCTTTTTTCTTCTTCTTTATAGGATCACAAATTTCCTTTGTAATTATTAAATCAATGATGACCATTTCAACTTACCACCATCATAATTAATCTACCCAGAATAATAACCAAACTTTAAGTGAGAACAGTCTATTCTTATTGGACAAACAACTATTTTAAATTGTATAGTAGTGACTTATTCCCTTTCTTTGAAACTCAGTACCAAAAAATGAGCATATTGGTATACTTTACTTCCTCCTTGGGAAAATATGAACATAGGTGCATGTTTGATTATTCTTCACACAAACGAACTATGTGTGTTTTACCTTCTCTATCTATTGTGTATCAATCGGGTACACACATGGTTTTACTTCGTGAAACAATCCTCAACACACTAATTTACATTTCATGGAGATATTTATTCATGTATATCCTTTTTATTTTGTGGACCCCCACATTTTCATGGATAGATGATTCCCAATATATTAATGATTTTTCCTTGGCTACCTTCTGTATGTGTTCCCTTTCCCTTTTCCAGCTACCAAACCCTTGCAGATTCTTCTACGAAAAACTTTTACTTCACAAACCACTTCATATTATTTGGAAAAATGATTCCCCACAAACTACTAATTATTAATAAAATATATTCTTATTTGTGAGCAATCAAGCCCCACAATGTTCTTTTTTGGATATCTTTCGCTTTCATATAATCTTTCAACCTCAAATACTTCTCTTTAATAGAATTTTCCCATAAAAAATTATTTATACTTCCTTGAATTTCATTCCATAGTGATGATTTTCTCCAATAAAATTCTCTCTACATAATGACGGGATTAGGGTCATTTATATTGGAAAATAAATCCACAAACCCCTCTAATCTGATTTACCAAAAACATTTAAGTGGGATAGCCTCCATCGTGAATTGTTTTATATTTCACATAATGTATTTCTCATTTTTGGTGGAGGGAATCATCCACAAATGAAAACCTATTGAGGATCCATAAATCAATACCTCTATTCCAAAAATGATGACACTCATGTGAAATGAAAGACTCTTGAAAACTATAAGCCTTTTGTGAACTATTTTCCCTTCATGTTCTAGGTAGCACTCTTTGTGGTCCTCATAACATGGCTATACAGAATCACACCTTTTTTAATTTTACTTTATCATTCCATGTTCCTACTATGTAGTTGTTGAATTGTGCTTCACAATCATTTTTGTAGAAAATAAATCACTATTAATAAAATAAAATCTTTATTTTGAGGCCCAAAAAATTGGAAAACACTAGGAATCCTCACCACCTTAAATATGTTCTTCAACAACCCCAACCATTTTAATTCACGGTCATCCAGATTTATCAAATAATGTAAATTGATTCATCATTTAAATCTTCAACCAACTTTTACCAAACTCATATTTATTCCAAAAACACTCATTTTATTTCATCATAAACCCCATATGTCGTGATATTCACCATTTTACAAAGCATCTTTAGCATCGTAATATTTTCCAAGGTAAGTATTGTAACTTCCCTATGTTCCAGTAACTTGCTTCTTTACAATAACACATGAAATAAATTCACAACAGCTTTTCTCCTATTTCATTCATCAATATTGCAAAAAAAAATTACAAAATAATTATGATTTTTTATAAATACAAAATTGGGAATCATTTTCAGCTTCTATGAGGAGAATAATACAGCCATGACATCTAATGTCATCAAATGGATCCATAAAAATTAACTATGCATCACCTTGAAACTAAATATATTTAAAACATTCACATGTTTCATGGAATATCAAGACTTGAGGAATTCATCCAAACTACATTAACCTTGGAACTACTTCATCATATTGACCACAATGAGTTCTTCTTATCTCATTGATCACTATTGAATACCAATAAAAATTAGTTGACCAAAAATACAGTGCATACACAAAGTTGTCTCTTCAGTTAACCTAGGTGATACTTATAAAATATAATTATTACTAAATTAAATAAAATATTTTGAACTATTTAACCCAAAAGACCCATTTGTATATCATTAGATGTTAAGGATGTTGGATTGAGACACTCCTTGGGGGTGTTATTAAATTGGATGAAATTCCCATTTGTTTCCTATGGTATTGATTCTAATTTTAAGATGTGTTTTTTTACAATGTGATTTTGTGATGTTAAGTGAGTTGATTTAAGTGTAGATTCAATTAAATTAAAGATGAAATGGAAGATAATTTCTCTACAAAATTGGACATTATCTCTTCTCTCTATGTATTGACTTGTTCTTAATATTAAATCACTAATTTAGATAAATTTGAGGATTTATGGAAGGTTACACCATATTAATGATAGAATATTATTTGATCAACCTTGTTAGGTGATATAATTATATAAATATGTGTTTTCATATAGAATTATGTGTGAACCTAAATGGTGTGGTAAGAATTTGGGCCCCTGACCATTCATATTGCTATGACAATAGTGAAACATGGGTTCCGGCCTGGAATGCCATGAACAGACTCATATATCCTATTAAATTGAATTAATTATTAACGGAATTATCATGAACCATTGTGTAATAGATAGGATATTCTTTGAATTCCATTTATGGGATCACTTGGAATCTTAATTATATATTCTATGAGTGGTACTTATACTCCCAATATGGAATTATAAGGATAGACATAGAGGAATGATTAGTCTATGTGAAACGATTAACAATTAGACTCCCTATATGGATCTACAAGGACATAAATGGAGGGAACATCTTTATATATTACACATGTGACACTTTGTATCCAATTATGGAGCATCAAGTATAGCCTCAGAGGGTGGTGGATTATTACACACAAAGATAGATGCCAGGGTTCCTATGATAAATTCCTAAAACAGTCTTGTAGGGTGATGGGTTCGAGATATGCTTCCAGTGATACATGGGTTACAAATTAGGAATTACAAGGACTATATCTTGTTTCATATAATAATAATGATTTAATTATAATATAAGACTATGTACTCAAATAAAATGATTGGACTTTGTGGTTGTGTTAATTTTTAGGTTGGATTTCTATACATATCTTGATTAGATATGATTCACTGGGGTTTCTTGGGATACGATCTAAGGAATGAGAATTTTTTAAAAATTAATTCATGGGTGATTTATTACTCATATATATTTTTGATTAGGCCAAAGAGGGAAGTAGAGGATGGGAATACCATGGGAACATGAAACTATGTGGGTTATTTGTTTACCACATTTCATGTATACCTTGTATTGTTACCTACTAACTACTAAATATATACATGTGGACTATATAGAATTTGAAACTATTGGTGGTGGCCTATTGAGTATATATAACACCCATATTGGGACGACATTGGGAACCCCAATAGACTTCACTACTGTAGATTGGGGAAAGGAAAAGAAGCCTTCCATGGATGCTTGATTACCAAGATATGATGGTGTATGAGGGAAGAGGACTAAACCTATGCACGAAATGTAAATACAGATATCCTTAGGTATTTTTTTTATTTTGTTTTATATCATGTTGAAAATTAATGTTCCCCCATTTCCCCTATATTTATATTTTTTTAATTTAACCATAATCATAATTTTTTAAATATTATATAGATAGATGTTATTACAAAGTTATTAATATTATGGATGCTTACTCTTCCACTATTTTGTTTTTTTTTATGTTTCCTATATTTATTAACATGATTACACTACTGTTCTGCACTCTGATCTGGAGCGTATAGTCTCCCCACTATTTCAGTATGGATCATCACTACTACTTATAAGCCTTTATCGTATGAGGAGGCAAGCCTGATGTCATGTGGCCAACCTGGTTCAGTTATTGTTGAGTGAACCGAGTCCTGAACGTCTTCTCGTGTGTGAGAAACAATTCCAGTGCAGATTCACAAAAAATCTATAAAAGTTATAATTTCAATAATTTACTAACTATATCATGAAAAAAAACTAGTTTATATAGATTTTTCAAAATATGAAGCATTTTGTAAAACATCCTTTGGTAGTAATTAAAATTATACCATATTCACAAAATCCATCAATTTATAATGTATGAAAGAAAAGTGATTATCGTAGGTAAAAGAAAACCATAGAAATAAAATAAGATAACAATGTTACAGAATAACCACAAAAATACCACCATGTGATAAAACAATCAGAAGTGAACAGTCACACCATTTGGTATCTTACCTTTGGGAATATATGACTGATATGAAAAAAATCACTAGTATAGGCCTATGGTGTTTCCAACAAGCATTAACTCTTGGATTATTACACATATTAAAGTGACACAATACCCCTTATTTAATTTCACACACAAATAGTGACACATTTATTTCAAGAAACACCGAATGTTACCCAATGTGATATGTTTATAAAAATATATTCAAAAACCATGATCACGTTTTATAAATAATTCACAACATATCCTTTCTATTTTTGATATTTATGATCCATATTCAATAAAACATGGATTTAAGTCTTTTCATCAAACATTTGCTGTTCAAAAATCCATATTTTAAATAAAATCCCTTTAAAAACGAATCTCATCCGAAGAATCCATTTCTATTTCAAATCAAGATTATTAATAGAATAAAATAAATAAAATTAAAAAAACATAATTATATTCATGATTTATATCCCTTATATAAAGACACCTACCTGAATAATGCTGGAAACATTTTCACCTTTGACAAAAGAGATTCAAAATAAGAAGGTAAACCCCTAAAAAACAAGGAATAATGAAAAACTTCAATGGATAAATAAATACCATATCTTGTTTATAATAGCTTAAAAATTGAAATACACACCACTTAAAACCCAAGATCATAAAATCTAAATAGGGAGGAAGGAAGGTCACATTTTCCCGATGTAAGACATCTAATCACACCAATGTTCTACTACACTAAGGAAATGATATCGTAGTTACGAAACACTCTAAGAACACTAGGGAAAGGCCTTGTAATTGAGGGAGATAGTTTCAAAACAAAAGAGGATGGAGTTTCTTGTGAATAAAATATAAACCATTAGTCATGGGGGATTGATAAAGTATGTCCCTTTTTTATGACATGAATTCCCCATAACTCACAAAAGTTCAAAAAAAAATAAAATCATATTAAATTATCATGAGTGTCATATTTACGATGTGAAAGTGGATATTTTTTCATAACACATTCAATGTTACCTAATTTTATAATATATTAATTATTTTATAATTACATCTATTTATACAAGAACCTCTATCTCAATTAAGAAGTATGTAATCTTTCAGGTTCACTTGATATTCACCCTCACATAAAATAAAGATAATAAAAAGGTTGGTAACACATGGTTTTTTGAAGTTTTTTCTCTAATGAGGAAACTTACTACTTAAAAATGTTCACTACCCCTAAGATATAGATTATAACTATTATATATTGATAATTATTAGTTTTGAAAAATTCACATATAATAGTTCAATAGGTATAATCCACTTTCTTTGGGAAAGTATCATCCAAATCCTAATGTTACCTAATGGTAGAGCATGTCTTTTAAAATCACATTAGTCTCTTGATTGGAAAGATGGTGTAGTTAACACTAAAAACACTAGTTTTAATTTCCCCTTTATGAACTCCATGAATCGGTTCATCATTCAAATATGGATTTCATAACAAAACTATAATAATATATTCTTCCTTAATGTATAAGTATTCAACCACAAGGATGTAATCACCAATAATTCATGAACGTCAGTTGTGTTATTCAACTAAATCTTACTATGAATATTAGTTATAAAAAACTCAATATTCTAACAATACGGAAACATGATATAAAAATAAACTCAGGATGATCCTATTGAACTCTCTGACATTTTTCATTTATAGTATTGGAATATCATAGGGAGTGTTCCAATTTTAATCCTCTTAAATTCACAAGATCTCTTCTTTTTGTAGTGAAGGTCACCTCTCTATGATACACATCAATATAATATATTAGTGTTTTGTAGCATTTATCAATACACAGAAACATATCATTTTCCTATTATAGTTACCCTACATAAAGTCACAATAATATATTTCTATATTTTAAATATGTAAATACGAAATGATTTTTAGTTGTGTTTATTCTCATTTAAAACTGGTAAGAATTATCTATAGATTTTGATCACATTTTAATTCAAGTTAAATATATTTCTTTAGTCCCATAGGAGTCTTGAAATATTAATATAATCTTATTATCTAGAAATATCATATATACCTTTTCTTTAAAATAAATATGTAGTAATTTTTCAACAATGTCATGCATGTTCCCATCTATAAAACTTAATTCCATTTAAAAATCCCCATTACATGGCATCAATAGACTTAAAAGAATAAAATAAATATTTATTCTTTATCCATAGCTTGAATCATAGTCTCCTATTGAAAATTTTTATATATAGTCCTTTGAAGAATAATACATGCATCATCTGGCTTCATCTTCCATATATAAAATTGGTAAAAAAAATATTCAAAAATATGAATACGTAATTTAATTATTCATATAATTTTTCGTCCTTATAAAAAGAGTACATTACTCTAATGATTCATTTTCAATATCAGGGTTGACCTAATATTTTACTAAATATACCTTTATATGTTCAAATGTTTCTTATTAGTTTTTTAAAATAGAATATTGTTATATGTTTTAAAAAATAAAAAAGAGTACATAAATTATATATATTTTTTATACATATTATGTGTTTTATATTAATTATTTTGAAAATTAAACCAACTCTTAAACACAATTGAGATTACCATATGGTTATCTAGTGGACTTTGATGAGATTTAGACAAATCTTAAAAAATTTCAATGACTCTTAAAGAATGTATAAATGAAACCATTGGATTTTCAAATGACCCTAATTGTTTGTTCATGAATTTCATGATTCACCAATGCAGAGTTGAAATGAATTTTATAGATTCTAAACTAACTCTTATGAAATTAGGATGGCCCTTAAAAAAATTGTGTCCTATTATTATTTCTTTTGTATTATATTAAGGATGAGAATTATGAATCTAAAAATGGTTTTTATGAAATTTTATAATGAAAATTATAAAGTCATGTAAACATTAAGACTCTGCCATTTTTCATTTCTAATAATTAATTCCCATAATATAATTAAATCAATATATAACTCCTTTATTTTATCTCAAGGGTCTTCCAATACCTTCAATCCATCTTAACAGAATTTAATGAAATTTAAAAAATAAAATAATACATAAAATTTTCATTAAAAAAATACAAATTTCTTATAAAATAATTAACTACTCAATTAATATTACTTCAAGTTCCTTCACTACCGCATTAAATATATCCATTAATCATCCTTATAAAAAATTCTCCTAATTTATATTCACAACATATTATAATGGAATTATTATTTAGTAATATCTATATATTTTCTATACATTTCAAAACCAATTTCTGAAATCAATAAATATTTTTGTGGAAAATAATTCTGGTAAGTATCTAAAACTTTCAGGGATATAAATTACATCTTTCCAATCATTTGATTTTAGGGTATTTTCTTTGATTCTCTTTCTCTATAAACTTTGTGTTTCATCATCCACTAAAAACATCTTTTCTAATATAAAAATTTATTATTAAGATTAGTTAAATTGTAGGAAGCCTAATAATTATTTTTCATATCACCATAGCCACACTTCATCATTGAAGCCTTTCTAGTTGACAATAGAGACAATTACAAATTTTTAATTATATTTTCCAGTCACATCATTGGGATTTTTTTGATACCCCTACAAGAATTTTTGTTAATTTTTGATCATATTGAATATTTTATTCTACATTATATTGAAAATATATGAATATTTATGTAGGTGAGGAAATTTATCACTCATATCCATGTTATTCCCAAGACGTCAAAACAACTTATTCCCCCATTTTTTAAATTTTCAGCCTGATCCAACACTCTGAGAGTATAATAGAATCATGTTACTCTTATAAATGAGTTGTAACTTGTTTAAATATATGTTTATATATGAAATTACCTCTTAAGAAAATTTTAATGACTAGAATAGATATCAAAATTTTCAATTAATCAGTCAACATGTGCTTCCAATTCAAATTTATTTTTTTGGGGTCAAGTAGGCATATTTTTTAAGGAAAATATAACTAGTACTCATCTTCAACGAACACATAAAAAAATAATCAACCGCATATATTTCTGTCTACCTTTATATTAAATCAATTAACATAATAAAAAAACCCTTTAATAATTAGATTTGATATAACAGATGAATGAATAAAAATTTATTTTGTTACCTCAATATTCTTCTTTCTGAAGAACAATCTAGATTTAAGGATTTTCATAAAATATTTCCATATAATACATTAATCACATTGACATAAACCCTTTAATATGATGCAAAATAATAAAATTTATTTTGGTTGTATTTATTTAGAACTAAATCCAAGAATACAATGATACACCTTTAAATATTAAATGTAGGCACTAAGAATCCCAAGACTGATGACTCTCATTGTGATGTTGGTAAATTATTAATTTCAAATATATAATTAAATTAAATATATTGAAATACACATAAATTTTCATGGGGATACAATGAGTTATCCAGAATCTCCTTAGTAATATCACCATTACTGATACTTTGATATAAAGCTTTAAATGTGTTATTATATAACTGCACATTATAAATAAATCATAAAGAGTATGCTCCCATTTATTTTCTATGTCTGAACTTCATTTTTTCATTTATTTTTTTCTTTATTTGATATCCCCCTTGTGAAGAGGTTTATTTTTATCATAATCCAATAAGAAAAATGAATTTCATGTTTCATACTTTATTTTTTTCAATAATTATTCTTAGGATGGTAAGAAGTTCCTATAATTCCTTACAAAATTTACATTTAACTTACACCTTACATGTATAGTTTTTTAATTTTATATAAATATATTTTAAACATTATATTACTAAATTTAACCTCTAATGGTGGATACAATTTTTTTCCTTTAGCACATTCATCCTCATATACCTTCTCTCTTTTTCTAACCATTTCTTATAATGTGGGCCAAATTTTAGGAATCACATTTTAAGATCTTATGAGGGAGTTATACTTCTTTCATATTTAAAAATTTTTAATTAATTATTATATTAATTTATAATCAATTCTATATATATATATATATATATTTATAAATATTTTTTATTTTAAACACCCATTATTTGATGAAACTATATTAGTACATACAATGATGTTTGAGAGAAGGGTTGCCTTTTTCAAGAGCATATAGTAAATATATTATTACATGATCCCAAGAAAATTTTTACACAAACATGAGTATTCCGAGAACAATTATTCCTCTAACATGAACTTGTGGAAAAAACATTATTCTTTGCTATTGGGGAAGTTCTATATTGTCTTGATTCTACATTTCTCAATTTCACCTCAAGTTCAAGACACTTCATATTGAGGGAACACTAATCATCATTTAATTATCTCAAAAATTATTCCAAAACACACTTTATCTCATAAATATGATCATTATTTTATTTTAATCATTCTTGAAAATAAATTTCAATGTCTTTAATATTTTTATCTTTGATATGAAATTGGGAATTGTTGACATCAGTTCTAACATTAGAGTTATATTATAATGAATTCATATTATCATAAATATCTTTTATAGAGATAAAATTCTAAAATATATATATTTTAAAAAAATTCCATAACCATTTTTAAGTGTTTATTTCAAAGTAATACATATTATTCTATGGCTTCAAAAATTTTATTAACACTATTTCATATTTGGAATTCAGTTTCCAATGTTTCTTCTTTAACATCATCCTCAAATTCCAGCTATGATTTTTCATCAATCAGTCCTTATAGAAACAAAAATATACAGATAAACATATTCATTGGTAATTTTTTCAAATCTTTCATCACATTATTGTATAGGTTTCCGACAATTTCAATGAACTAATCCTATTCAAACTCCCCACATTATAAACATTCTTTTTCAAAAGGATCACCCTAAAAAGATTTAGTAGATGAAGAATTACAACATTTTTCATCTTTAAGTAGTGTTAGATCCTTATTTTAATTTAATATATTTCTCAATTTATTTTCCCTATTTTTATTTTTATCTTTAGGTTTTTAGTATAGAACCTTATTTTAGTGTTAATTGGGATAGAGTGTGAGATATATGTTAGAGGAACATCGGAAATTATTTTAAATTTTGACTTCAAATATAATAGTTAAAACATTTTGAAAACAATTATATATAATTTTAGGAAACATAATTATATTTTATACCAATTATTGTTCTCAATGCGTCAAGTGGGGATAGTGAGAAGGGGAGTAAACCAGTGTTCTTATGACAACCCATATCCTTAATACAAATTTATAGATGATTTATCACATATAGGTACACATAATAAATTACAAAATGATCCTAAACTAAGTTTATTTTAGACATTTGGTATATAGTCTAACAACTTGAAATAGTAATTAATGATATTATTTAACATTTTATAAACATGCTTCTAAAATTCAAATATTCTAATAAAACAACAAGGTATAAACTAGGAACTAACATAACAAAGGGATGAAATATAATATCTGGTAAGTAAATAATAAAATAATAGAATGAGGTAATGTGGTAAATGTCATAAAATTGGTATATCAAGGAAACATAATAGAGATTAGAATCATATTCTTGAACAATGAGGCATGATATAACATGATAACATAAAGGAAGCAAAGTAATATAGAAAAAACTTAAAACATGGAATCATAAAAATATGTTCACTATACAATGGCTATATTATCAATGGTCATTATGTTTATCTGTATTTTAAATCAAAACGGAAATAATTTTCAAAAATAACCAATGTAGTGCATGTGTTTTCTATAACCAAATTACTTGATGAGGTATTTATTCAATCAAAAATGAAATTTCATTTACAAATGTTTGATTCATTACATTATTTACCCTTCAAATATTTTTTCCTCGAAATTTCATTTCATAAAATAAAATATATGAGGGTACTTCTACTTAATTGATCTTTTGGTTCCTATGTCTCGTCATAAAACTCTTGGTTCTTCCATAACCCTTTGACCTGTTCAGTTGTCTTATTTCATAGAACCATTTCTGAATGATCGAAATTCTTCACTGGAATCTCACAGTATAAAATATCATTATCAAATTCAATAACATTTTGATCCATTACATATGTTGAGTTTCATATGTACATCCTTAAGAGGGATACATTGAACACATCATGCACATGAGTTAGGTTTTGTTAGAGTTAGTGACTATAGGCCACCACTTTGATTTAATCAAGGATCTTAATGAGGGTGATGTATCTCGGATTAAGTATTCCATAATTTCAAAATAGTGCGACTTTAATCCATTTAGATATATGAAAGAACACATTATCTCTGGCCTCAAACTCTATATTGTATAAATAATTGTCTATAAATATTTTCTATCAAAAAAATGTCAATTTAAAATAATGATAAATTGTTTGATCATTCTCTCTCTTTTCTTAAATAAGATCAGGTCTGATCAGCTTCTTCTCTCCAATATCATCCCATAATGTTGGAATCTTACACTTATACCAACACAAATCCCCATAAGGTTTCATTTGAGTTTTATAATAGAAACTGTTATTTTATGATAAAACCAGAAGTAGAATGTGTCAATCCCAACTCCATGGAAATCCATTGAACAGGATCTTAGCATATGATAAAGATTTTTAATGGTTATTTAATACTTTCCATTTGTATATGGGTGATAGGTAGTGTTGTAGCTTAGTTTTGTATTTGACACTTGCAAAAGGATTCTTTATATCCTCGTGGTAAACCTCAAATATCAATCAGATAAGATAGATATTGGAACTCCATATAGTTTTACCACATCCTTTATATATATCATGGAGACATGTCCATGAGAGAAATATTCCATGATAGAAATGAAAATCCATAACATGGTAAAGATATTTACTACCAACCAAATGGGTTTATTTGTTTTACGTTTCTTGGGGAGTCCTATGATGAAATCCATCATTATTATTTCACATTTCCATAATGGCATAGTAAATGGTTTCATCATAACTATATACTTTTATCATTCTATCATGACTTATTGACATACAATGAATTGATATAAAAACTCTGAAATATACCTCATCATGTTATCCCGCGAGAAGTTTTTCTTCAAATATCTATATATCTTAGTTCTTACTAGGTGAATCATGAAGGATGAGATATGTACTACATCTAGATATTTTATATTATGCTCGGGTTTGGTAGGACACATATACAGGTTCCAAACATTAAAACGTCATCTTCAGCAATTTTAAACTCTATAATATTCACAACCTAATTATGTAACAACACATCATCCTACCAAGCCACAGTTATCTTCTCATGAATGGGTAGTGCGGTAGTTATTTTAAAAGTGTAGGATTGAGATCGTCTTATTATTCCCACGTCTATCCTTTTCATGTCCATAAATATTGGATCAATTTCAATCCTCATCATGGATAGAGTTGTAGGATCTATTCTACTCAAAGAATATTCCACTTTTTGGGGATTCCCAAGGAAGGTAATGTATTGAACAATCATAAACCTACATCGACTCTAACCACTTTCATTGGCATATATTATGTTCTTTTTCTTTAAATATATACTTTATGATTTTTTTATTCATATATATGTCACACATATCTTCATAGAGGTAATGTCTTTATATATTCAAAGAAAAGATCACTAAAACTATTCCTAGATCCTTATTTGGGTAGTTCTACTCATGGATCATTGATTTGAGGGAGGATTAGGATATTAAATTTTCATATTTCATTACTAGAAAACTAAATTCCTTTTTGGATGAATCACTATATATCAGAAAGTCGTTCCAAATAGTTGTTAATGTAAGCACATGTGAAATGATTAACCTCTTCCTCACATATTTAAATATTTCCTCTAATTAATAATTCAAGAAAAATAAGACTCCCTTCTGAAAAATCAAGGTTACCAGGATTGAAAATCAAGATAAATTTCTCAAAAATTAACGATAGTACCCATCCAATCTATGGAAAATTTTTATTTCCATTTTATATGTTGGTCTTGGATATCCTTCAATTTCAATAGTTTTTTACGAATCCAATAATATACATTTTTTTGATAGAATTCCAATGGAATTTGTCTAGTTATATTGAAAATTTTATTGAGAACTCAACCCTTAGTTTGGGAGGAAGTCTAAAAAATTATTTGGGAAACACATAATCATGTTCCCTTATAATGGGAATGTCATGAAGAATGAAATTTTCCTTAATTTCAATCATTTGATATAGATATAATTTCAGATAAGGAAATAATATCCATTCTAGAGATGATGGTATCAATGGTGATACATCATCTTCCATGCACTAGTATATAATGAGGGGATGACTCAAGATATAGAGAGTGATATCATTCTCTTAGAAATTTATGTTGAATCTATACAAGGGAAGGTGATATATACCCATAAAAGCATTTAATTCCACTAATGTGAGAATGATAATATTTTCAAAAATATTCCCACAAATTTCAACTTCTGATTAAATAATCATAGATTTTTTTACCCGATGATATTTAAGCATTTGGGTTGGTGAATCGATGTTCCTCAAGAATATACAATATATGATAATATGTAATTAATTGAAATAAAAAAATAAGAAATCTATATTAGAGGTTATATGTAGATCAATAATCATAATCCATAAATTCATAGGACTTTCATTATTCCCTTGGTCATTAATATTTTATGTTTTCATCATTATTTTCTGTCCTTCAAATAGATAAATGGCTCGGATAATTCCTAACTACTCCACATTTACGACATAGAACTATTAATGTTACTATAGATTGAACATTATTTCCATCGATTTTGTTAACTAAACTATTCTGTTTTCCATAAAAATTGGATACTTTATACCCAATTTTTCAACACATAACACATTTTTGATATCCTTTGGGATATTTTACTAGGTTCTTATTTCTACATCATTGTATCCTAAGAAATTGACTCATTTTTTCTGTATTACCTTTATCAAATGAGCATTGTTGAGGTTTCATAATCCTACCATTTATCATGTTTAGGAATTAAATTATATTCAAGTTGTTAATTGTGATTTATGATAGTTGGTTTGGAATCATCACAAATCATCTTACATTATCTTCCATCATGTGAGGCATCTCATCTAGGAATTAATCATATTTCCCATCACATTGGTTATGGACATGATTCCTCCTATTTCTATATATTTAATAAAATAAAGTTAAAATAATGTATGTTAATTTTAAAACTATTAGATAAATAAACAGTAAACCACAATAATTAAATAGATAACTCTTTAATAATATATTTGTTTTATCTATAGACCTATAGGGTATAATCTAAGTTATCCATGATCTAATTCCAAACTTAAAATCATATGTTAATTTTTTAACTATGTAAGGGTTCGTAAAGAGTTATTGAACTTACCGTATCATATATCTAGCGACTTTCAAACTAGGTGTACAACATGTCCCGTTGTATTGTACTTGATAGGGATTGAATCCCACTCAAAGATCCCTTTTCAAGGTTATTAGCCCTATATACATCTATTTTGAAGACACATTGAATTGTAGTATAAGGAGAGTGATGAATTTATGTGGAAACCACTTAATATATACATAACCAAAATTTATTGATGGTTTACTATGTTTATTCTTGTACTTTAGTCTTTCACTGATGTTTTTTAATCCTAATCCAGAAAAATAACCAATTTTTCTCTCATACCAACTATGAGAACCCATATCTTTAATAACACATAATTCCTTATTTTATTACATAAATATATATATAATAAATTAGTAAAATATCAATAATTCAAGTTTCTTTGAGATATTTGTTATATAATGTAACAAAATTCAATAGGAATATAATAAAAATATTGAAAACATCCATAACATGACCATAAAATTCTATCATTCTTCTAAAACTACATGTGAAAACCTAGGTTTGTTTATAAAAACGTATGAGCTATAAATCCATGTAATGGAATAAAAAATCATAGAATAATGTAAGTAATTACATGTTAACAAAGGATCATATAAAATAAAAAAAAGTGGTGTGAATAAAAATAATAAAAATGAGGCATAATATAACATGATTACATAATGGAAATATTCGAATGTGGCAACAATTTAAAACATGGAATCACAAGTCATGACTAAACAACATGAAAACATTACATATTTTACAAAGGATAACATCCCAGACACTATAAAATGAATCCCAAAAGATTAAAAAATTACTCAATTCATTGGATGTCTATTTAATTTTGGGTCCACCTGTCACTTTCATATCATGTACATGCATAAATGTGCCACATAGATCATTCAACACAGTATTATATTTCATCATATTTAATTCGAATATTAAGTATTTTTAGATATATACATGGATGTACCTAATTAATTATGTATAATTAAATATAGATGAATACCCTTGAGTGAAAATGGGTATGTGTATTCATTGTATAGTTGTTTTCCATGATAAATCACATAATGATTTTGGAAGAAAAATGGAATTAGAAATAGGTTCATATAAGGGACTAATTGGAGTGAAAGGTATATATCATCAATTTTAAATAATAATATTAATAATAATAATATTATGAGGTATTTTTAACTAAAAAACTCTTTTTGAACATTTGGATATTAAAGGCAAAGGTAAAAGAAGGTGCTTTAATTCAGTGGAGTTTGAAAGGATCTAATACCTTATGAGTGTGCTTCTAAATGAATTACAGGAACATAATGAGAGAATTGTGGAACAATATGAGGGATATATTGAGGGAAGGGAAGAGTAAATTCATGCTCTAAGGTTTTTAAGTGAAGAGTAATGGGGTTTTGTGTGGGTTTATATAGAAAAATATAAGAGATTTCTTAACTAATTTCCAAACCTAGGTTCTGAATTAAATATGATATTATAATAAAAAATATAAACCATACCATGGTAATTTCCCATATTTTAGGATAAATTGATGTCATTTTAATTATTTTACATGTTTAAAAAATATATCATCAAAATAATAACCAGGGAGATGTTTATCTAATTCATGTTTATAAAAAATTGGTTTTAAAACAATAAAATATAATATTGGTTTTTGAGGATTAATTACGAGTTTATAAAATTAATTAAATATTTTCAAAAAAATATATTTTAAAGTGGAAAAAATTATTTTATGATGGATCTCATTTATGGAATATTTTTCATTTCTTTGGGGTCATTATAAGGTCATAAAACATACTGTATTTAATTTTCACTTGAAAATTATGCCATGTCATACAATTATATGAAAATAACCATTAGGTAATTTTGATTTAGTAATTTCCAAAATTATATTAATTTTATCAAAATAATGAAGTACATAACATAATATAAACATTTACATAAAAATACCCATTTATTGAACAATATTGTTTTATGAAAATAATAGGATTTTTACTCTTATAACAATTTTTTTCATTTAATAAAATTATATTATCAGCTATATTTGATAAATACTATTTAATAATAATATTTTATCAAAATATCATTTATTTCAAAATTTCTAAAATTCATCAAATATAGTGTCTTCATTGACAATATAAAAAATAAACCTTTTGTTTCATTATAGCAGAAACATATTTTTAAAAACTATTTAATCATTTAAAGAGTAATTTTGAAAAGGGATAAATATAACCATTCATTAGTTAAAATAAACTATAAAAAATAATAATGTTAAGGTCTAGATATGTAGTTTTTTATTACAAAAAATAATAATTAACGTTAATGTGTGCGATGGGTATATTTTTTTGGGTGGTTCAGCATAAAAAGAATAGGTCATGATCTCGATGATCTTGAACTTCTCTTGTAAAAAATTTGTTCATTATTTAGTTATGTAATCTGATATTGGGATTTATCAATGAAAAATCCTAGTGATATTGTCTCCCTTTGTAGCTCGGATAAAGGGGATTTATATATTATGATCCTACTGGTTGAGACCATCATGTCTTCTATATGAATTTTAATTTCTCATAACCCTTATTATACTAATATTAATATTCTCTATAAAATGTCTATATTATCATTGGTTATGATTATTAAAAATATTTTAAATAGAAAAAATAAATTTTTTTTAAAATAATAAAAGTAGTACATGTATTTTATATAATTATATTACTTATTAGGTAATTTATTCATTCAAAAAGGTAATTTCATTTATAAAAGTTCACTTCATTGTAGTTCCCTAATTTTACAATTTTTTCTTTCCATTATAATTTCCCAAATTAATATTCTTACCACTAACACCGTTAAAAATTATGGATCTATTTATACCCACTAAACACTCTCTTATAATTATAATATGGATTATAAAAGAAATTGGAGAACGCAATTTTTTTAATAATGTTTAGCTCATATGAGGAAACTTACAACTTATTGTGTTCGACTCCCACTGAGACACAAATTATCACTACTATATTTCAGTGATTATAATAGTATTACATTTCATTTATAATAGTTGGGAAGAAATCTACAACTTTACATGTGAATGTTTTATCCACATCCTAATGATACCTCACAATAGTGGGTATCTCCTAGAATCCATTAAGTCTCAATACAAAAAAATGGATTTTAGGTGTGTTTTTGGAAAACATGTCAGAATTTTGGATTTTGCTACATTTTTAGCCACATTTTATAAAAATGTAGCTTAATTTTTGTACACCTAAAATAATTATGTTTTTATCCCAATTTTAAAATATTTCTAATTTTTAATTTACCCACATTTTAAAACATTTTGAATCTAATTGTGTATTAAAACATTTCTAATTGAGACGTGTTTGTTAACATCCCTAATTTTTTCTTGTTTATATACTTTGAAAATTCATCCATTTTTATAAGCGCCTCTAAATAAAAACATTAATAAACATTTCTAATTTAGTCGTGGTTATAATTTTTTTTAATGTAGTTTCATTTTAAAACCTGGATAAGTTAAAAATTTAGATATACAACCATATAAGTTTCAAAATATTTTAAAAATAATTTATACATATATTGATATACACATATAAAAAATATATTAATTTATATTTGTGTGTGTGTAAATTAATATTTTATTTTGTAAATAAATAAATAAACATATACATATTTATATATACACACAAAAATATTAATATATAATATATAGACACAAAAATATTATATATATATATATATATATATATATATTTAAATGTAAAAAAAATATTTAACTATATAAAAAATATAAAATTATATGTATTTATATAAACACAAGATAATATATTAATATATCACATATATATATATAAATATAATAATTGTAGCTAGTGTATTGGTCGGGTTGAAAGGACCCCCATCAAACTACACATGGCCATTGGGTCAAGCCTTGGTTACACCTAATTTGGATAGAGAATTTCATTCGCATGAGTGCATAAGATGATGATCTAGGGAGACACTAGTCTTACTATTACTAGGATGGTAGGGATGATGTATTATCCTTATGGCCCCTAGTGGTGTAGGTGTAGGAATTTCGATCTGGGCCTACGATCCATATTATAATTGGATTTCATGTTGAATAGGCCTTCAACCCATGTAATTGATTTTCCTATACTGAGAATAAAGTTGAATTTTCATTACATAATATAAACTACACTATGAACCCAACCTAGAATTATGTTATACTGATATATAAATGCAATAATATATATATTAATTTATATATGTGTGTTTGTAAATTATTATTTAAATGTGTAAATAAATTGGTTAAATTATAAGTATTTATATATAAAAATATATATTGGCATATAATATATATATATGATCATATTAATAAATGAATATATATAATTTTAATACATTTATTTTTATTTTTATATTAATATATATTGATTTTTGTGTGAGTGTGTGTAAATATTTATCTACATTTTAATTTATATATCTAGACACACACACACATAGAGATATATATATATATATATACCATTATAAACATATTAATTTATACAGACAAATATACATGTGATTGGGTGTGTGTGTTTCTACACACACATGCGTGAAAACACACATATATAATAATATCATATAATATTACAAATAATATATATGAATAATACATACATGAATGTATATATGTAAGTATAATTAATATATGTTATTTTTAATATTACATTACGCCCATACATGAATTCATATATATATAAATAGATAGTGGGAGAGAGTGGGGGAGAGTGATACATTTAAACACACACAGACACACACAGTAAAAAATAGTGTTTTATATAGATTGGTGTGTGTGTATTTATGAATATTTATGTTAATATATATATATAGAGAGGGAGAGTAGTTAATTTATTTATACAAAGAGATAGATTAATTTATATATATATATTAATTAATAAAAACTAAATAAATTATCATTATAATATTATTTTATATTACACACATACGAAGAATACCATATTAGTACATACATACGTACATATATATGGAGAAGATAAAATCAAATAATTCCATTTACTTATTCACATGGATATTATACTATTTAAATAATCACTTGCAATATCAATAGCCACTTTTATAATGATGGAATGCGTAATGAGAGACTTCATAACCACATAGTCAAGGGCTTGTGCCAAGACTACAAATAAGATTTTGTCAAGGCCTTATGCTGAGACACTATTTTTTCTACTGACCTACCTATGCATCGAGGAGCTATATCAGGCTCTACCTATCACTTACTAAGTCCAATGCATTTCTCATATGAAAATGTTTAACATAACATAAACATTCATATTAAAACTAGTATACAAAATGTCAATAAATTATCCATAAACCATGAATGGTGTTAAAATAACACATCCACAGTAAAACATATCACAAAACCTTCAATACAATATGGAATATTTTTATCATAATAAATCAACTTCAAACAAGTTTAAAATCTATCAATGGATGTTGACATAGATGAAATGAAAACTATTTGAAATAAATATCTCTTTCTATTTTGAAATTATTTAAATGTCACATAATTTTAAAAGAAAACATTTAATTTTAAAATATTCTTATAATCTTTTAAGGGAAGCTTCAATGATGATATAATGGTGGAAAAGATCCACACCCTCTGTATAAGTTAAAAAAACATTCTTACCTTAATTTTGTTGAAAAGGTCATAAAGTTCCCTGTTTGGAAAATGACGAAATGATTCCTTTCAAACCATTTTATAAAAATTCCAACAAGGGTATAAATTAATTTTACCCATAGTCTCCTAAATAGAAAAAATGTTTTGAAATACATTTTTAAGAAACATGGATGTGGGTGATAAAGAGGGCCTAGTAGATACTTTTGTAAAAGCAACCTGAGATAATAAAGAGATTGTGAAATTAACCCTTACCTTGTAATTTTACTTAGTCGAAGGTATATTAACCTCTTTTGTAATATTTAAAACATTGTTATTAAATTATAAAAGAATAATATATATAAATATGATATCATATATGATCATATAATATTTCTTTGTTAATAATATTTTAGTTGTATCACCATTTTGAGTGTTAACTGATTCATTTTCCTTTATATGCTCGGTTATGTAAGCCATGTTTGTTATGGATGTGATGTATTTGACTAATATAAAGAATTATATTAAGTTCATAAATATTATTTTTAATCATAAAATAAAAATTATTCTTGAATGATTATGTCGGGGAAAGAATCTCATCGCGTTCGTGGAGACGGTAATCCCTACGTATATATGAGTGACAATATCATTATAGTGATGGTGAAATCATATGTAATTGGATGGCATATATTATATACATAATTACTAACATGTTATAATCATTATTTAGATTAGTTATACTCGTTATTATACCCATCCAAATAATGAAGTGTTTGAATAACAAACAACACCACGATGTGGAGACGGTAAGCTATACGTACTTACGTATAATAACTTTTTCATTCACATGATGGATAGAATAATGAATATGGTCATACCATTTTTATAATAAAATTACATTATATATAATATACTGGATTTAAAATTTTATAATGTAAAAAACAAATAAAGATGAAGTGGAAGAAGAAAAGAACATGAAAGATGTGATGAAATATTTACCTCTTCTTCGAGTTTTTCTTTTTGATTTGATCAAAAGGGCTCCTTAGAATGGATTTCTGACCAAAGGAAGGCCTCTAGGATTAAGGGAGGAATGTTGGGAGGATATTTGGGTATGTTTTGGCCAATCCAAATGGATTTGGAGGGTTGAAAATAATAGAAGGGGAAGTTCTTATTTATTAGAGAGGTGAGGGTCACTTTAGGAAAAGCATCAAATATTATTTTATAATAAAGTAATTTTCGGTTTCTAATAGCTCTAAAATGATTTATTTATAGTCTAAGGTGGGTATGGGTCTATAAACTCTCAACTAATTTGTTTTTAACTAGTTTAAGTAACCATATTAACCTTGTCTTTTAGATTTGACTCTTAGTTAAATAGTTTGATATTTACCATTTATCTTTCTATCTTTATATTTTTTTATTAATAAAAATACTATTACCAGAAAAAAGAACCCCATGTTGTTCATTATAAATGTATATAACTTTATATAAGTATTTTGTCTGAACCTTATTTTTTTGGAAATACTATATCAATTAATAATATAGTATTTTTTTAAACTTAATTATGTCAATTTTGACACTAATTAGTATTTGTTTTTTTTAATTATAACAACATGATTACTTCGAAAAAAAATTATTTAATAAATCCTAGAATGTCATATTAACCTATAAAATTAGTGTAATTCATCAAAAGTATAATATTATATTTATTTGAATATTTATAATATCAATTATTTTAATATTTCATTATTTAGGTAATTATTGCATCATCATTGTGTCATAATTAAATTATTTTTCAATGTATAAAAATTATAAATAAAATACTATTATGTAGGAAATATTTTTATATTTATAATGAATATTTATTGTAGAATTTATATTGTGTGTAACCATATATTAAAATAGATTAGTTATTAAACTTTGAATTTAACTCTTTTTACTCTTCTTTAAATAAAATAATAATAAATGTCCTAATCTAATCCAAGTTGTCCAAAGGGGTTCATATTTTATTCATAATTTTTTTTTGGTATAATTATACTTATACAATAGAATTAGGGCATGTGTTAGGGTAATTTTGATATCATTTTTACCCTTAATTACCCTATTTACTTTTAACGATGGTAAATAAAAGTCACAAGTTACTATTCACCATATATTATTTTAATCTTATTGATCTAAATTTTACTTACTGATATTAACTGTGTCTATTGAAATTTTTTAATGTACCTCACAGAAGTGGTAAAATTAACTTTTATGAAAATTTGCAAATGCTCATAGGAGGTGGGTAGATGACGGTAAAAAGTTCAATAAAATTTTTATATATCTAAACTTATTATAAAATTACTCCAATGAATTAAATTGAACTTATATAGGTATTATGTATCTATTTTTACATATAATAAATTTAAATAAAATAAATAATTATTTAAATAAAAAGTCGGTTTTAACCAATAACGTAGTGTTTTCACTATTCATCAAAAATTGAAAGTTTTTAGAAAAATACCAAAAAATCACCATAAGATAATTTAGATATTATTAATTCAAAAATAAATTCCATTTTGAAAAATAAAATTTATAAAATTTCAAATGCTGGTTATTACTATTCATAACGGCTAGTTTGATTGGTCGCGGTGTGTTAGAATCTCGAAGTTGCGTACAATGCAAGCTATTGCATTATTAAAAAGGAAACGTATTGTGGAAGCTTTGGGTGTTACATTCCTCCCTAATTCAAATAATTTCATCCTTGAAATTTCTTGAATACTACCGCACAAAACGATTCTGGTAGTTCTTCATCATATGTTCCTCTGGTTCTCACGCTGCCTCTTCCATCTTATGTTTTCTTCATAGAACTTTTACATGACGTGTCATCTGGTTTCTCAACACTTGTTCTATAGTATCAAGAATCTTGATAGGCTCTTCACAATAAGATAGATTAGGTTCTAGTTCAATTTCCTCATAGGTGAGTACATGCGTTGGGTCAGACATGTTTTTTATCAACAGTGATACGTGGAACACATCGTGAACTTTGGAGAGACATGAGGGAATTGCCAAATGGTAAGCTACATCCCCAATTAGTTGTTGAATTTGGAAAGGTCCGATGTACCTAGGACTTAATTTACCAGTCTTACTGAATTTTATAACTCCCTTCCATGGAGATACCATCAAGAAAACATGATCTCCTACCTAAAATTCCAAGTCCTTCCTTCGGTTACCGTCATAGCTCTTCTTCCGACTTGGAGCTGCTTTGATGTGGGTTTGTATAACCTTCACCTTTTCCATCATTTCCTCAACAAGTTCTGGGCCAACAAGTTTTCTTTCACCAACACCATCCCAAAAAGTTATTTTGTGACATCTCTTTCCATATAACGCTTCATATGGTGCCATATGAATACTTGAATGGAAGCTATTGTTAAAGGAAAATTCTACCAGAGGTAAATATTGATCCCACATACCATTAAAGTGAAGTGAGAAATATCTCAACATATCTTCTATGTTTTGAATAATCTATTCTGATTGTCCATTAGTTTGAGTGTGGTAGGAAGTGCTCAAACAAAGTTTAGTATCCAATTCCTTCTTAATACTTCTCCAAAATCTTGATTTAAAACGGGGATTTTGATCAGAAACAATCGACAGGGGTACATGATGGATTCGTACAACTTTATTAATATATATTCCTTCTAAACTTTCAAGTGGTAAATCTTATCTTATATTAATAAAATGTGTTGACTTGGTAAGATGCTAAACAATGACCCATTTGCATCATTCTCTTTAGGAGTCTTTGGTAGCCCCATGAAAAAGTCCATCGTAATATTATCACATTTCCACTCAGGTATGGGAAGTGTTTTCATTACTCCTCTAGGTTGTTGATTTCCTACTTTAACTTGTTGAAAAACCATACATCTTGACACAAAATCTTTTATCTCCCTCTTCATGTTGTCCCACCAAAAATGTTTCTTCAAATCTATATACATCTTGGTGCTCCCAGGGTGTATAGATAAATTGGAGCTATGAGAATCATCCAATAATTCCCTTTTTAGATCAGGTATATTGGGAACACAAATTCTCTTCCCAATATTCAAAATTCCATCTTCATATATGAAGTCACTCAATCTCCCATCATTTATAGCTTCAATATCCTTTTGAAAATCTTCATCATTAGTCTGAAAACTTTTATCCTTTATAGTAAAGATTGTTTGGAAACTATTTGAAAAGGTATTTATGTTTCACATTCCATGGTTATGAATATATCCATATTTACTAGATCCATAAAAATAGGATCTCTTTCAACTCTCATATTGTTCAAAACTCCATGATACTTTCTGATCAAAGCATCTTCCACCTTATTTTCCTTCCCCGAGTGGTTGTGTATAGTGAAATATTAATCCTTGATTAGTTCAAGCCATCTCTTTTGCCTCATGTTGAGTTATTTCTGGGAGAAAATATACTTCAAACTCTTGTGATCAGTATAAATCTCAAATTTTTCACCATAAATATAGTGTCTCCATATCATCAGAGAAACTATTACAGTTGTTAACTCAAGATAATGAGTGGGATAGTTTGTCTCATGAATATTTAGCTATTGTGATGCATAGGCAATAACTCTATCATTCTGCGTAAGGACACAACCATGTCCTTTCTTTGAAGCATCAATATAAATAACAAAACCATTGTTACATGATGGTAGAGTCCAAATAGGAGAATTGACTAATCTTCCCTTCAGTTCTTTGAAACACTCTTCACACTATTTTTTCCAAATAAATTTAACCCCTTTACGTGTGAGCTTGGTAAATGGGTTTTCCAACTGGTAAAAATTCTGGAAGAAACGTCGAAAATAACCTGATAAACCAATAAAACTATGTATCTTAGTTATACTCTTCGGTTCTGGCCATTCTTGGACTACCTTGGTCTTTGAAGGATCAACAGATATTCCATCCTTAGAGGTAATATGGCCAAGAAAATAAATCTCTTGAGGCCAGAAGTCACACTTTCTAAACATCCCATATAATTCATTTCTTCAATAAGACTTTAGAATAATGCACCAGTGATTCTAACGATCTTCATAACTTTTGGAGTATACTAGGATATCATCAATAAATATCACTACAAATCCATCAAGATATTCCTTTAAAACTCTATTCATTAGATCCATGAAGACATAGGGTGAATTAGTCAATCCAAAAGGCATTACTATAAACTTGTAATGCTCATACCTGGTTCAAAATGTTGTTTTCGGAATGTCTTCCATCTGCATATACAACTGATGATATCCAGATCGAAGGTTAATTTTTGAAAATTATTGGGCTCTATGATGTTGGTTGAATAAATCATCAATCCGAGGTGGGGGATTCTTTTTCTTTATTGTTATATCATTGATCTCCCTTTAGTCAACGCACAACAACATAGATCCATCTTTCTTATTAACAAAAAGGACGGGGGATCCCCATGGAGAAATAATATGGCAAATAAATCCCTTACACTCAATTCCTCTAGTTGTTTAATTAGTTACAATAATTACATATTGTCCGTTCTATAATAGTTCTTCGATATGGGCCTTGAACCAGAAATTAAATTAATGGAAAAATAAATTTCTCATTCAGGAGGATGTCCATGTAAATCCTCTGAGAACACATCAATATATTCTAGGAAAATAGGTAGGTCCTCTATTCGAACATTCTTTTCCTCACCCATAATTATTCCATTCTCTTCCTCCCCAGAAATTCAATTTAGTAGAGATTCTGGGGGAGGATCTAGATAAGAATTAGGTGGTGAAGTTTCTACACTAAAGATAAGGTACTTCTTATCATCATCTAAAATTGTAACCCCTTTTTCTTACAATAAATTTTTACATCAATGTCCGAAAGCAAATCCATTCTGAGGACTATATAAAATTAAATCATTGGTATGATGATGAGATCAGTAGATAAAGAACATTTATATTCCCTAATGGGAACTGATTCACAAAACATTTTTGCAATTATACTTCCCTTAGAATTTTTTACATACAACTCCCTTGTTATGTTAAATTGAAAATATCTAATTTTTTAGCAAACTGGGAAGATATGAAATAATGCGATGATCCATAATCAAATAAATCATTGGCTAAACTTGGGGAAGCCATTAAATTACCTACCACCACATATTTTGGAGCTTCAACCTCATAATTATTGGTCACATAAGCTTGGCCTTTCTCCCTTGGAATTTTCTAATCTAAGTCCCCATGGAGCATAGTAAATTCATTTACATGATGTCCCTTTTCTATACAATTTTAGCATTCAACATTGACACCCTGTTTGTTTCCCTTGCAATCACGAGCACAATGGCCTTTTTCACCACACTTGTAACAGACTCCCATTCCCTTCAGGCAAGTAACAGGGTGTTTCTTTTCACATTTACTGTAGAATGGATATTCAACATTTCCTTTCTTTCCCTTATTTCCATTTCAAGAGTGATCAGTAGATCTCTTCTTCTCTTTCTTTCCTTTTAAGTCATAAGACATATTGAATTCCTTTTCTGTCTTGATAGTGAATGAGACAATATCTTCGAACAATGAGAAGAATTGTGAGATCAATGCTCGATGAAGAAGTGGTTTTAACCCATCAAATAATAAATCAATCTTACTTCTTTTATTATGTATATAATATGATATATCCCTTGCTAACCTTGTAAAGTTATCCTCATACTTTGCAAAATTCTCATCCTCAATTTGCCTCAGACTCAAAAATTGCCTTTCTGTATCAACTTGATGGTCACGAGGAAAGTATTTTTCTAAGAAAAACTCTTTAAACTCCCTCCATTCCATATTCGATACTTTTTCATCTTCCATTTTTTCAATTAATGACAACCATTGATCGGAATCTCCCGTGAGGTGATAAATTTCCATGGATACTTTCTCCCTTTTGCTACTCCCCAAAGCATGAAATGTTTTCTCTAAGGAATTTATCAATTAATCAGCCATTAATGTATTTGCACTCCCATTGAATTTTGGTGGTTGTTGCCTCATGAAGCTATCCAACATTGATCCTTCGTGTTGTGGATAAGGGTGCTCCATATAGTTAAGGTTATTTTTCATAAACTGATTGAGTAGTCCCAGTTTGGTGATAAGCTAATCAGCACCAGTTTCATCACTAGTTCCACTATAATTATCTTGAGTATGAGGGAAATCCTTATATGGATTACGTGCATTGATAAGGTTTACATTTATTCCAATAGGAGCCATTTATAAACAACGACATAAATTATATTATTCTATGAATCACAATACATATTCCAAACTTGTAAAACACTTAATATAAATTAAACAATTTATGGATAAAATCAATAATCATAAAAAAAAATTGAGTAGGTATATACTCCTAAATCCTTCATAATGGTTTATAAAGAAAATTTTAATTATCCTAGGAATATCCCCCAGGAGTGTCGTAACCAAGAGTGTAGTAAGACCCCTTGTCGTGTACCAGGATACCCTGGGTCGAGCCTGAAACTCCTTGTCAGAGTTTTCACTCCTTGGTACTTCTATACTAGAGCTGCCTATACCTGCTCGTATCTAGATAGGGATGTATTTCATGTAAAATACACAAAATCTCTACATTACCAAAATTTTAGGAAGTTCTTCTATACCAATCCTCAAATTCATTCTTAGGGCAATGTGCTCTAATCATATTTTATCTAAATCTAGTCTCCAAGGCTTGCACTAAACTTCCTCTGATACAAACTATAACTCCCCAACCCCAGTTACCTAGAGTCGGTGCATTATTACATAACATTGTCATGATACAAGGAATCATGTCCCAAAAGACAGATCAGTTTAATATCCCAGGAAGTACTAGATACAATAAGAAGTTTTATATTACATCATGAAATAAAAATGTCAACATAATTTTGTCCCCTTTGATCACACTTATATAATAATCCTATCCCTGCAGGTCAACCATAAAATATTTCTTCACATCCAGGGAAAAATAATACATAGAAAGGGGTGAGATCAGATGCTCAGTAAAGATAACAATAGAGCGAAAACTTTAATAAATAAGAATAAACATTTAAGGCGATGTATAAGGCTAAAACAAAATCCTTTTAAACATAAACTTCAGAATAATATGGAAAAGATAAAATCAAATAATTCCATTTACTTATTCACATGGATATTCTAATAGTTTAATAACCACATGCAATATCAATAGCCACTTTTATAATGATGGAATGCATAATTCCAGACATCAGAACCACATAGTCAAGGCCTTTTGCCAAGACTAAAAATAATAATTTGTCAAGGACTTGTGTCAAAACACTAGATTATCTCATGAGACATACCGATGCATCAAAGATCTATAGCGGTCTCCACCCATCACTTACTAAGTCCAATTCTTTCCTCATATGAAAGGGTTTAAACATAACATAAACATTTGTATTAAAACTAGCATACGAAATGTCAATACTTTATCCATAAACCATGGATGGTGTTAAAATAAAACATATGTAGTCAAAAATATCACAAAAACATCAATACAATATGGAAGATTTGTATCATAATAAATCAACTTAAAACAAGTTTAAAATTCATCAAAGGATGTTGACATAAATGAATTGAAAACTATTTGAAATAAATACATATTTATAATTAAATTTTTTTAAAAGTCACATAATTATAAAATAAAACATTTATTTCTAAAATATTCTTATAAGATTTTATGGGAATCTTAGATGTTGATATAACATAGGAAAATAGCCACACCTTCTATAAAAGTTAAAAAAACATTCTTACCTTAATTTTGTTGAAAATGTCCTAAAGTTCCCTTTTTGGAAAATGATAGAAAGATTTCTTTCAATCCATTTTATAAAAATTCAAATAGGGGTATAAATTACTTTAACCCACAATCTAATAAATAGTAAATATTTTGAAATACATGTTTAAGAATCATGGATGTGAATGATAAAGAGGTCCAAGTAGATACTTACATAAAAACAACCTCGGATAATAAAGAGATTGTGAAATTAACCCTTAACTTGTACTTTTCCTTAGTTGATGGTATTTTATCCTCATGTATGTTAGTTAAAAAAATTTATTAATTTATACAAGAATAATATACCTATATATGATATCATATATGGTCTTATAATATTGATTTGTTAATAATATTTTAGTAGTATCATAGTTTCAGCAGTTAACTAATCTGTTTTCCATTATATGCTCTGTTACATAAGCCATGTTCGTTAGGGATATGATGTATATGATTCATATAAAAAATGACATTATGTTTATAAAAATTATTTTTAATCATATGATGAAAATTATTCTTGAAGTATTACGATTGGGAATGAATCTCATCATGTTCTTGGATATGGTTATCCGTATGTACGCACAAGCGACAATATCATTATATTGATGGTGAAATCATATGTAATTGGATGGTATATCATATATACAGAATAATTAACATTTTATAATTATTATATAAATTAGTTATACTCATTGTTATACCCATCCAAATAATGTAGTGTTTGAATAACAAACCACACCATGACGTGGAGACGGTAAGTCGTACATACGCACGTATGGTGACTTTGTCATTCATATGATGGATAGAATAATGAATATGGTTTTACCATTTTTATAATAACATCATAGTATAAAGAATATACTAGAGTTATTATTTCATAATTGAAACAACAAGAAAAGAGGATGTGGAAGAAGAAAAGAACTTGAAAGAGGTGATGAAATAAGTACCTCTTCTTCAGGTTCTTCCTTTTGATTTGATCAAAAGGGATCCATAGGTTGGATTTATGACCAAATTAAGGCATCTAAAATGAAGGGAGGAATGTTGGGAGGATATTTGGGTAGGTTGTGGCCGAGAAAAATGGCTTTGGAGGTGTGAAATTAGGAGAAGGGGAAGTACCCTTTTATAAGAGAGGTGAGGGTCACTTTAGGAAAATCTTGAAATATTATTTTATTATAAAATCATTTTCTGTTTATTATGGCTCTAAAATGATTTATTTAGAGGATAATGTGGGAATGGTTCTAAAACCAATCAACCAATAGGTTTTGGATTGGTTTAGGTCACAATATTAACCTTATCCTTTAGATTTATCTCTTAGTTAAATAGTTTGATATTTACCATGTCTCTTTATATTTTTATGTTATATGGTTAATAAACATACTATAACAAGAAAAGAAAACCCCATGTGGTTATTTATTAATATATATATAATTATATAAGTATTTCTTTCCAAACCTTATATTTTTTGGAATATTATATCAATTAATAATATAGTATTTGTTTTAAAAACTCCATTATGTCAATTTTGACACTATTTAGTTTTAGGTTTTTTTGAAAATCATAACAGCAAGATTTATTTGAAAAAAAAATTATTTAATCAATACTAAAATTTCATATTAACCTAGAAATTTAGTTTAATTAATAAAAGGTTTCAAATTACATTTATTTGGATATTTATAATATAAATTATTTTAATATTTCATTATTAAGGTAATTACTGCATCATCATTCTGTCCTAAATAAATTTTATTATTTAATGTCTAAAAATTATAAATAAAATACCATCATGTAGGAACTAGTTTTATATTTTTAATTAATATTGATAGTTGAATTTATATTTTGTGTAACCCTATATTAAAAAATGGTTTAGTTATTAAACTTTGAATTTAACTCTTTTAACTCTTCTTTAAATAAAATAATAATAAATGTCCAAATCTAATAAAAGTGAACCAAATGGGGTCATGATTTATTAATAAGGTTGTTTTTAGTCAAATTATACTTATCCAATAGAATTAGGACATGTTTTAGGGTAATTATGATATCATTTTTACCCTAAATTACCCTATTTACTTCTAACCGTGGTAAATAAAAGTCTAAAGTTACTATTGACCAAAAATTATTTCCAACTTATTGAACCACATTTTACTTACTAATATTAACCATTTCTCTCAGATTTTTGAAATTTAACTCACAGAAGTGGTAAATTTATGTTTTAATTCAAATTTGCAAATTCTCCTAGGAGGTGGGTAAATGACGGTAAAAAGTTCAATAAAATTTTTAGATATCGAAACTTATTATAAAATGACTCCAATGAATTAAATTGAACTTATATAGGTATTACATATATATTATGATAGAAAATTAATTTAAATAAAATAAATAATTTTTTAAATTTAATGTCTATTTTAACCAATAACGCGGCATTTTTCACTATTCATCAAAAATCGAAAGTTTACAGAAAAATACCAAAAACTCACCCAAAGCTAATTTTGATATTCTGAATTCAAAAATGATTTCCATTTTAAAAAATAAAATTTATAAAATTTCAAAAAGTGGGTATTACAATTCATAACGGCTAGTTTGATTTGTCATGGTGTGTTAAAATCTCAAATTTGCGTACAATGCAAGCTATTGAATTATTAAAACATATCATGGAATCCTGGAGTGTTACATTACTTATATGAGACACATACCATATTAAACACCTATTATATATGGGATTAATATATTACCCACGAATTTTTTTTATGATTAATATACTCAAAATTACAGGGATTTACATATCAATTTGAAGATCACTTTTTCATGGGGTTTACGATTCAAAAGTTACCAAAGTGGTAAGGAGTTTTTTTCTATTTTTTCCTTCTTTAAGACTTGTATTATGTTATGGAAATATATTCTATTGTAAATTGTATATATCTCAATTCAATTAAAATATCATGAATTTATTTGTCCACTTGATATATTATTTTTATTTTTATTTTATTCCTTCAAGGGGATTATGTTTCAATGTTAATAATGTGTTAAAAAAATTATGTTATAATCTCATAATTTATAGGGAGTGTTAATGATTATGTTTCTTATGATATAATCTTAGGATCGATCTCTCAATAAAGCATCATATTTTATTTTCCTATAATTATTTCATAAGAATACATGATTTACATTCATTTTACTCTCTTTATATACTCGAGATATCCAATGTAATGCTTTTAAAAATCATCTTTTTGGTTGAAACCCCTTTATCTTCCAAGACCATGTTTTCTACGAAAAATGTTTTCAAAAATGTTTTTAAATTTATTAAAATGATTTATTAACAAAAATTTCACCCATGTTTAAAATTTAAAAAAAATTGAAATGAATCTTCATGTTGTTTTCCAAAAACAATGTCCATTTTGATTTTACAACAAATGTAAAATGAATATTTTTTAAACATGTGAAAAATGAAGGAATTTTTCTACCATAAATACCATTATATATTTTGAACTATCCTTCAAAATTATTCATACTTACTTTCAAATAAATGTATTTCAAAAGAGATTTTATGCTTTAAAAAAAATTCAAGAAGAAAGTATGTCTTCATGAAGAAATGTTTTTGATAATTTTTAAATTTTCAATAATATTTTTTCAATGTTATTTTAAAATAAAACGAATTGAAAAAAAATTATATATTGAGAAATCATTTCCAATGAATGGTTATTTTTCTTATGGAATTTTAAAACTGATCTTTTAAAATTATTATCCATATAACTTGACGCACTTTGGTATATTTTATACTTTACATGGGATATAAACTAGGGATATTATTCTTATACTTTCTCTGAAAGGTTTATGTTTATGATGAAAACATATTCAGGAAACTTATTTCGCTATTATGAGTTATAACATGAAAACAATATTACGAAACCCTCTTATTTTAAGGGGGTATGTTGTAATGTAATAATGAAATGATTATGAAACCTACCAATTTTCAAAAAAAAATTATGATATAAGGAAACATTTATGTGACCCTTATCATTTCATGGATTATGACATGATTTTTTTTTATGATCTTATGGAAAAAATGTGTATGATTTAAATTATGTGATGGTGGTTACATTATAATCAAGGATAGTGGTAATGTTGTAAACAAGTAATGTGGTTACATTATAACCAAAATTTGTGGGACCAATATCTCCCTCCAATGAATTGGGTAATGATTTTTATCTCATGAAATAGATAGGAATAGAATGGTTAGTGAACATGGTTTAATAAGTGAATTAGTCTATATTGATGGCATTGGGAGTGAACCTTGACTACTAAAAATGTTTTGGGGGTGAGTCTATTATACTATGAGATAATGGATTCCACTAGGGATGGTGGTGTTTCCCACTCAATAGGTGTATCCACCCATAGAGTTCCCTTTTATGTTTTGGAAATGATCTTGGACTACAAAGGAAATTATTTTTCAATTATTATGTGTATGTCACAATTCTATGTCATATTATAAATTTATTATCTCATGGATAATGTTATATGGTTATCTTATGATTCATGTATCACGAACTACCAAACATTATTCTATGACACAGTATTATGATCATTGATATGCAGTGTATGATTTTCAAATGTTATGACCACATTATCATATCATTATCTACATGTTATTGTTATATATATCCTATGTTTACCTTTATTGAGCATCTGATCTCATCATTTATTAAGTTTCAATTCCCCAGGTTATGAACAATGGTTTTAAGTAGATTTAATAAAAGGGAAGATCCTTTTGGGAGATATTTAAAATCATTCATAAATTAAGAATACTTTGTTGCAGGTTACAGATGGAACTAAAATATTATGGTACTGTGGTGTTTTTTTGTATAATTTAATAAATATTTACTTAAAAATATGTAATATTTGTTGAGTCAATAAGGTTTTCCTTATGAATTTTCCATTCATTCTTGTTTTTAAAATCACAAACACCTTATACTTAAGAAAATATATATTTTAATTCTCTAAGGAAAAAATTCATTCCTTAAGGAAATTTACCCTGACATAGATTTCCTTATACATATCAATCTTTTTCTTAAGTATAAAAATCAGATTCATACCCAAAACCTCATAATCATATAATAATTATATATAAAGCATTCTGTTTTAGGATCCGAATTCTCTATAAGAACTGTAATGAAGTTCCACTCTGAATTCTGGATAAAACTGTAATGAAGTTCCACTCCGAATTCTGGATATGAACTCTAATAAAGTTATACTCCGAATTCAGGATAAGAACTCTAATAATGTTCCATTCCGAATTCTGGATACTAATTCTAACAAAGTTAAACTCTGAATTCTGGACTCCAAACTTCTATGAGTTCGACTCCGAACTCTGTATGTTCAGATTCTGAATTCTAGTGAAAACAGACTCCGAATTTCCTTAGAAATTCGGACTCCGGGTTTCTACAGAATTCAGGTTCTGAATTCCTACAAAAAATAATCCGAATTTCTCTTTATTATAGACTCCGAATTTCATTTTGTTTAGACTCCAAAATTTTATTTTCATACATTCCGAACTTAAGTTTTTCTTATGATTACACTTGTTTCATTATAAAACGATGTCACGCTTTCAGTTACACATGTTTTGTTATAAAACGGTGTCGTTCATTCTGTTTCTAACTAACCTTTGGTTAAGTGACATGTATACAGGTCCCTCTGAAATTCAAGGAGAAATATGACCATTGGAGGAGGGAGCCAACCGTTGAAAATTTTCCTATAAATAGAATCTCATTTGAACGAGCTCAATATACAACTTTGACATCAGTGCTTACATGCTGTTGAAGTGATTTCTAGAAAGAGAGGCTCTTATCAAATCTCAAGCTTCATGTAGAAAGATTGAATTACTTGTTCAAACTTTTCCTTGTGCATACTTTCTTAGTGCGACTCTGATTGTTGGTGATTACAATCGAGGGATTCTGGGGATAGGAAGACATATGTTCCAACTACCTTGAAGTTGAGGGCTTCCTTGCTGAGGAAGACAGAGGTTCCAACTACCTTGAAGTTGAGGGCTTATGGGGATAGCAAGACATAGACTCTGATCTTCGTATCATGGGATTACCTTAGTGTGGGTAAGACAGACTTGCTTTAAATTATAAATTAAGGGACCTTTATCCAAGGTTGTTGGATACCATTCTCTTTGGGTTAAAAGATTTGTATCTTGTTATTTGTAGTTTTACTACTTCTTTTTCCACTGCACTTTTGTATTGTAAGGAATGTATAAACTTCTTATATTTCCTCACACATGTACTCTGTTTAATTTAGATTCTATATGCTTTAAGGTAGAATCTCATTTTTTAAACTTTGGATAAGTTTCAATTTCCGGATCCATATTTCTGGAACCGGTTTTTCGGAATCAATTTCCAGATTTAAGCAAGTGCATAGAACTAGAAGTTTGTAACTTCATACTTTGTCCCAATATTTCATTGGTGTTAGAGGTGTTGTGAATTTTCTTAGTTTAACTTTGTTAAACATAGATATTTCCTTGTTTAAGGAAATTTTTTAAAGTGTACAATTCACCCCCCTCTTGTATATTGAGCATCTACATCGTTATTTCGGTCCTACAATTGATATCAAAGGGAGGTTCTGAAATGCTTATACATACATATAATTTTTTTCTTACTCAGTTTTTCATTTTTCTATATTTTTCTTACTTAGGAATATTTTCCTTGAATCTAAACTTTTATTTTTAAGAAGTTCTTATGTATGAAGATTTTCTTAAAGATGGCAGGTTTAAATGTTGGCTCCATCGATAACCTAAATCCTACAAGACCACCAATTTTTGATGGAAATGATTATGAATACTGGATAGATCGAATGAATACTTTCGTTATCAATACTAGGTTAGATAACATTGTTATTCTTACTGAAGTTATAAAATCCCTCTTAAGGAAGTAAGTGATTTCACATTCCAAGAGAAGCATGATTATCAATTAAACGATAAGGTACGCAATACTCTACTATGTTCAATGACTAGGAACATATATAGCCAAATTTCATCTTGTGAAACAGCTAATTGAATATGGAAGAAACTTGAAGTTACACATTTTGGTACATCTAAATTCATAGAGACTAGAAGATCTATGTTGAGAGCAGAATACCATGGTTTTAATTTTACTTATGGAGAACCTATAAGCAAAGTACAACAAGGGTTTATGACTATTGTGAATAGCTTACAATCTATGGGAGAGAAAGGTCTGGATGATGAAGCTCTTGTGGATAATATTATTGATATTATCCCAATGAGTGGGAATCAAAGAGAATAGATATTGATCAGAACAGGAAGGTCACTCAAATTTCCTTTGATGATCTATTTAGAACTCTTCTTCAACATGAAACAAGAATGAAGAGAGATGCTGACAACATCAAAAAGAATAATGGGAATGGTATTGTTGCCTTTACTATAACATCAAATCACATGAAAGCAAAGACTCCTGAGAGAGTAACTATATCCAAGTCTAAGAAGGTTATTATCAAATCTGAATCTAGTGATAGTGAAGTCTTAGAAAATGAGTTACCTAATCTTTCTCAAAGGATGAACAAGATAGTTGGTCAATGAAATTTCCAATCCAAGTATAAGAAGAAGGAAAGGAAAGATACGGATGATTCAGAGGTCACATGCTATGAATGTAAGAGAAGTGGACACATATGACCTGATTTCCCTATACTTAAAAAGAAAGAAATAAAAGAGAGGCATTCTGAAAGGAACATAAAGAAGTTTTACAAAGCTAAATCTAAGAAGAGTTTTAAAGCTAATACTACTTGGAGTGCTAGCTGTGGAGACTCTTTAAAGATTGAATATTTAGAATATGATTCATCAACTCAGAATAATATGGGATTCATTTCTAATCCTTCTTTTCCATATACATGTCTTCTGGTCAAGGTACGATATGTCGAGGCTTTAACAAATCTATCTCTTGATAAGAATTACTATTCCGAAAATAGTACTTCTAAGGAAGATAATTCATCCTCAGAAAATTAATAACCTTCATATGAAGAAGTATCTAGATTTACCAAGTTACATGAAGCAAAAAATTGTAAAATTTAAAAAAAAATTAGAGAAGGATAATACTAGGGAAGAAGTTCTTATAAAAGAGATTTCAGATCTTTCTTCAGATCTTAAAGATAAAGAAGATCTTTTTGAATAACTTTATAAAGACCTTGAGAAAGAAAATCATATTAAAGAACAACTTTCTAAAGATCTTAAGAATGCTATTTTAAAGATAACATTTTTTGAGGAAAAATCTATCTCTAAGGAAATGATTCCTGAGGATAAGAATTTAGTCATTAGATTAAAATCTGAAATATTTTCTCTTAATAAGCTTCTTGAAAAATTTACCTCTGGGAAGGAAAATTTTGACAAGATTTATTCTCAAATTAAACCTCAAAGAAACACTACTAGAGTTGGTTATACTCACCAAAAACCAGTTTTCAATAACAACTATTTTGTTCCTTCTAGATCCCCTTTTTCACTAAGTTTCAAAGTGGTGGGAATTGGAAGAAAAATTGTTCTTTGAATAAAGTTCAACATCTTGGGTTTCATAAAGCATATTTATCTAAACAAATGTGGATACCCAAAATTTTGTTATCTGAAAATCTTGGATCCAAACAATTTTTTATTCCGAAATTCCAACTTTTTTCTTATTTTCCGGAAAATAAAGGAATCACCAACAATAATACTTGGTACAAGGATAGTGGATGTTCCCGACATATGACTGGTAACAAAAACTATTTCGAAAATATCATCAAGACAAAAGGAGGAAAAGTAACTTTTGGAGATAATTATTAGGGAGAAATTGTCGGTATAGGTAATATTGTTCTTCTTGGAAAAACTTTGATTTCAAATGTTTTGTTTGTTAAGGGTCCTAAGCACAACCTCATTAGCATAAGTCAATTATGTGATGAATTATACCTTGTGAATTTTAGGAATGATAAGTGCTTAGTACAAAATTCAAAGGAAGAGTTTATTCTTTATTCCCATAGGCAAGAGAATGTTTACACAATAAACTTAGAAGACCTTAGGAGCCATGTATTACCTTTATTTAGTGCAATGGAAGACCATTCTTGGTTATGGCATAGAAGACTAGGTCACTGTAAACTTAGAAACTTATGTAAACTTTAAAAAACAAACTAGTTAAGGATCTACCAAAGATTAGATTTGATTCTTCTAAAGTATGTGATCCTTGTCAATATGAAAAGAAACATAAATCTAGTTTTAAATCAATCAGTTAAGTCTCAACAACTGATGCATTACAGTTTTTGCACATGGATCTTTTTGGTCCAACACAAACTGGAAGAATTGGAAGCAAATACTATGTGTTTGTTCTAGTTGATGATTATACTAGATTTATATGGGTCTATTTCCTAGCAAATAAGTCTGAATCTTTTTCTTATTTCAAAATTATTAGAGCCCAAGTTAAAAATGAGAAAAACCTTCCACTGAAAACTATTCATTGTGATCGTGGAGGAGAATATCAAAATTATGATTTTGAAAGTTTTTGTTGTAGAAAAGGTATTAGTCACAACTTTTCAGCACATAGAACTCCTAAAAAAATGGGGTAGTTGAAAGAAGAAATAGAATTCTTCAAGATATAACTAGAACCATGTTGAGTGAATATTCTATAGCTATAAATTTTTGGGCTGAAGCTGTAAGTACTTCTTGTTACACTATAAATCGAGTTTTGATTAGAAATTTTCTTAATAAAACTCTTTATGAGTTATGGAGTGGTAGAAAACCAAGACTTTCCAACTTCAACATTTTTTTGTTTCAAGGTATTCATCCTGAATACTAAAGATAACTTACACAAATTCACACCAAAATCTGCTGAAGGAATTTTCTTAGGGTACTCCAAAACTTCTAAGGCTTATAGAGTTTTTAATAAAAACCCTTGTACTGTTGAGAAAATAGTAAATGTCAGATTTCATGAAACTGATCCTTTTGTTTGTAAACCATCCCAACCTACATCCTCAGATGTATTTTTAAAAACTGATTATAATCCTTCGATAGAAGATCCTTCTGATAAGGACACTACTAGAAATTAAAGCTATAGCCAAGGACCTATAGCCACGGTTTTATTGGTCTATGGATATAGATTTTTTATAGACATGGTTAAATAGGATGACCATGGCTATTTATTGGAAACCCTTCACCTCAAACCCTCCCATTCTCTGAAGAACCCCTCCTGCCCTCGCGATACCTCCTCCCCCGTGATCTCCTCCTCGTTGCACCCTCCTCCTCGCCACGACCTCCTCCTCGTTGCGCCCTCCTCCTCCCCGAAGCCTCCTCGTTGTGCCCTCCTCATCACCACGACCCTCCTTCCCGACGCCTCCTCGACACGCCCTCCTCATCACCACAACCCTCCTCCCCGACGCCTCCTCTCCATGACCCTCCTCCTCGACGCCGCTCTTCCGATGCCTCCTCGCCGCGACCCTCCTCCTGACCGTGACCCTCTTCCCCAACACCTCATCCTCGACGCCTCTCTTCTGAAGCCGAGGTAAACACCCCCATCGGCCTCCCCGACACCTTTTCACCAGCAACCCTCAAAAACCTCGACCCCTCCTCGTCCTGACCCTCCACACCCCGACCCTCCTCCCGCAAAGCTACTCCGAGCTACCTCCCCTCCTCCATTCCCGATGGTTCTCCCTCACAACCCTCAACACAAGAGGTAATCCCATGTCTCTTCATTCATCCCCATCCACCATTATTGTTGAATTTTTTAAACCTTAAGTATTTTTAATATTATTCTGCACTTACTCCCATTTCCACACTGATATGCACTCCTATAACCCCTCATTTCACCACACAGTAACCACTAATTTGGGACTTGACCACATCAAACTCCTATAATGTGACCGGTGCAGAGTTTTGAAAATGATCTTCTCCTTAGAGTCTCCAACTTCAGTGGGCTATGTGTGAGGTTCTATAAAAAATAACGCAAAACCAACATGAATTTTCATGATTATGTTATAAACTGGATAACGACAACTTTTTATATTTTTATACAACAGTTGTGAAGAATCATAATTGCAAGAGGAGGAAGATAGAGAACAGGGGAAGAAGAGAGTGAGAAGAACATTCAAGTAGTCTTCCTTTTCTCTTTTCTATAGGTTTTACCTCTTTTAAATTATACCTTTGATATTAGTTTTCAATTTGATCATTATCTGTATTGTTTTATTTTGTCTTCTTGTTATCTTTTACTCAGTGTCTGCTAATTTTCACCTGAACACGTATATTTGGAAATATGAATATACATGTCATATTACGACTATTAACATCTTAAAATTTACTATATTTTTTATCCTTAATTATTCATCACATGAATCAACTAAATATGTGAACTTTTTACCTTGTAATTAACCCGTTATATTGTTGAGAGAATATAATTGTAGTTATATAGTGGAAACACTAATAATAACTCATGGAGAGTGATAATAGACCATCATAATTTTTTTCAAAGAATAAAGGACATTCTTAATGTAGTTGATAAATCATATGGTGATTTCTACTTTATTTCCATGGACTATGAGTGTTCTAGATCATCATCCCCACATATTTCATTCCTTGAAGAAAAAAGGGGCATTCCCACCCCACCATTACTTTTATAGAGGGATCTACAATATCATGATTAGAGACCATAACATATGATGCTTTTATGGAATTTTTAGGTGTTAAATTGATGTGTCAACTAAATTACACGATTTATTCCTTTGTATCTTAAATTGGAATCCTTCCATAATTTTCATTATTTTCCACTTTATTCTTCATAATTACAATGAATATCTAGAGTTTTTAATTTTTATATCAAAGAAACTATCATCAGTTCACCCATTTTAAAATTTATTCTTTCAATTATTTTAATTTCTTTACAGCCCACAAATTATTCCCTGTTTCAACCTTCAACTTTTCCAAAATGTCCATGAAGTTTTATTGAGAAATATAACCCATTATTTTACTAGAGCTTGTATTATTTTTAAATTTATTTATGGGACTTACATGTTGTTTTCACCATCGATATATGGAATCATTAAAGGTATTTAGATAATAATAATTTTAACAATCTATTGATTGGTTTTAATTTGATAAATGTTATTCATCTTAAATTCATTATTCCGTTGGACAGTGACTAAAATGTTAATGAGTTAATAAATTATTTTATTATAGAAAATAGCATGGAGAGATCACAAATAGTAACATACATTTTTTTGAGTTATCTAGTTTAAAGGTAGTTGTACTATTTTTTCATTAGTTGGGAAAAATAGGGAATGACCAAAGAAGGTGAGACAAAATTATAAAAACTTGTAAAATAACTATTCCATGATTTTGAATTTTTCTTCATTCATGTAAAATAATTTTTTTAAATTCATTAACATTAGGGTGGAATTTTTTTATGATCTGACTCACTGGGGCCCACCTGGCTCGAAGTAAGCTGAGTGTGACACCACAAGCCCTCCTCTAATTGGTTAAGGGTTATTGACCATCCCTGAGTAGGCATAACACAAACAAGGTTGTACTTAGCTTAAGGTACCTGTACACATGAAAAGAATAAAGGGGAAAATAAAATCCTAAAAAACAGATAAAAAAGACTAACTTGTTATGAGGTACGGGACTACTGACGTATTCCACAACCTAGTATGAACCATGTTCTATCTAGATCACTATTTTATATCTTCTCTTGGTCCTCCTAGGATTACTTCAAAAATAATATTGTCTACATAAGACATGAAAAATATGGGTAGATCCCATACAGTGTTTAGTATAACAATGCTCAATAAGACACTCCAAAATCACTAAACAAAGGGCATTTGGAGAGTAGTTATCTCATCATCACATAGACACATCATTACTGATATGAGATATAACAATAGGAAAAATAAACTATATATACTCATAACATAAAACATGCCTCAATGGTGTATTTACCATTATTTTATCCATCAGATTCTACTCAAGGATACAATTTAACACTCTTTTGGTTGCACTAACAACATGATCTATGCTTTCACTAATGGTGCATTTCCAAGAGGTCATGCTCATCAGAGCTCACCAAAGATGTACTCAATGTAACTCTAAAGATCTCGATACATAGATAGGGGATCTCTCCAAGGGAATATGTGGTATACCATACCATACCTATAATATCCCACTATATATGGGATTGTACACATAGATAAGTTGGTAATAATGATTCCACAAAACCCACCTAGGGAAATAGATAAAATTATAGAGGATCACACCCCGGGTCGTACAAAGGGATTCCCAAACAGTATCTGAAACTAATCCCACAGAGGAGATCACAGTCCTATTATTAGGATGTAATACCAAAATTTACCCTCATGGGGATGGCCAAGGGGAACACACAAAAGTTAATATAGTCCATTATTGTATCTCATCTTCATATAATTAATCTTACTTCCAATTATATAATCTTAATATTCTAACAATAATGTAAAAATATATTCTTTCTTCTAGTTATTATTCTCATCTTCTTACCATTGTAATTCTCTGCCAATTATTTAATATTAATGCTTGGTATATGATATGGTTTATATTTTCAAAATTTCTCTAAATTTCAATAAATCTTTGTAGATTTTTTAAAAAATCATCACAACTCGTTATGAATTAACTAAAACACTTTTGGGAATTGATTATTATTATCTCTTAGATTTCATATAAACTCTTTTTACTATAATAAATCCTCATTCTTGGAACTTATGTATGACTATTCGTGAATTTTTATAATTTAAAACAATTATGAATTCTCTAAACCATAATTTCAACATATTTGTTATGATTTTTTATTAACTTGTTATTGATGATTACTTAATATCTTATGAAACAATACATATAATGTTAAGTCATTTTCTAGATTATTTATTTAATGTTTGTTTATATTCCTCAGAATGGATAGATACAGGATGTACAAAATTGATCAGATCACTGATGAATTTCAGAAGGAGTTACAATATTTTTTTGACTTTGCATTCACTAATGATTCAGATGGCGGATTGATTTGATGCCCGTGTTTTGATTATGTTGGAAGACCTTGGATAACTCATGGGGAATTTAGTTACCATATCACTAAAAGTGGTTTCAAAAAAAAAATATCATATGTGGAATCACAGTGGAGAAAAATCTCAAGTGTTTAATGACATCGATTCAGCAAAAAATATTGGTATGAAAAATATGATTTTTGATCGGTTTCCTTTTGTTTCTGAATCTAGATCCTCATATAGACCAGTGAAAGAGGAAATGAATAATGGAACATAGTTCTCATCTATTAATCAAGATGATGACATTGAGAGTGTTAGAAAGCTGATGGAAGATGCAAATACCCCAGTATATCAAGCATGTGAAAAAATGAGCAAACTTGAGTTTTTAATGCGATTAAATCATGGGAAAACAATGTATGGATTTAGTAAAACTGTGGTCGACTATCTCCTTACATTTATTAAGGATTTACTACCTGATGATGCATGTATTCCAAAAAATGATTATATGGCATCAAAGTTGGTTGAAAATTTTGGATTTTCATCTAGTAAGATTCATTCTTATCTCAAAGACTGTTGTTAGTTCTGGAAGGATAATATAGACTTGAGTCAGTGCAAACAATGTGGAACATCAAGGTGGAAGACTAATAAAGACGGATCTCAATCTTTCATACCATATAAAGTGATGTGGTGCGGAGACCCGAAGCTTAACATACATGGACATTACATTACTTTTTCGGAATACATATTACATAACAAAAAAACACACACACAAGGACCGTAATAGTTTAGTGTCTTTGGAAACTCGGAATATAATATTATAATCGTGGTGAAAGATCTTCAACATCTCCCATAAAGAACTTCCTTTTTTTTACCTAATACCTTTCTTTATATCCTGGGGAAAAGAAAACATAAAAGGGTGAGCTCAAATGCTCTGTAAGAGTAAACAAAAGAAATATCAATCACATCATATACATAAGAACATAACTTTTGGAAATCTTAACCTGCAAAAGAAATCATAATTTCATAACATGGGATAAATCATAGTAGTGAAATGTAATCCCAATAATCATAACTTAAATCATGAAACTTTGTGGCATACACACATAATCATAGAGAATCATTTTTATTAGTCAATACTCATTGCGAAGACTATCTTAGTGGACAAAGTCCATTTCGGAACCGAGTTCACTCCTCATTTCAGTCCTATTTCACTGAACCGGTTTAACCTGCCGTTCCAGCCATGTCTATCTCATGAGATATAAAATCTTTACCCAATGCATTGGAGGGAGATATAGTTCCCACCCATCTCATAATGATACCATTCTTATATGTGCCACAAAATCATCAACCATACATCATAGCATAACCCATGTAATAAAAATGGGAATATTAAACATCACGACATCATAAAACAATTAATATAAGATAAAGAAATTCATAAAAATAATTCCATCACAACATAATCAAATAAATTTAATAATAGAGATAAAAACATAACCCTTTACTATCTTAGATGGAAAATAATTTTGATAAAACACTTGAACTCCATTCTTGAGGAAAATATCCTTTCTACTTCAAAAACACTTTTCCTTTCTTAACATGTCATACAATTCTAAACCAAAAGAGGTTGATTAAAAATAAACTTGAGAACTTGTAAAGGAAGCTTCTTGGAAATAATTTTTTAAAATCCATTCATGCTGTATAAGTTAAAAAACATTCTTCTCGTACTTTTGTCAGAAAAGTCAAAAAAGTACCGCATATGAAAAACGACAAAAGATTCCTTTCATATCATTTAATAAAAATTAAAATAAGGGTAAAATTAGGTTTAAACAATTGTAGGTGGATAGAAATAATATTAAATATTGAGTAAACATGGATGTGGATGATAAAATACACCCCAGTAAAATACCAAAGTATAAACAATCTCGGATAAAAATGAGATTGTGATATTTCCCTTACCTTAGGTCTGATTTGTTTCGTAAGTGTCCGAACCTACTGTATAATGATTTAAATAATGTCATTTACTTATTCTATAATCATACTCATTGTTATGATATCATATATGGTTAACTTATGACTTTATTTTACCCGTTCGTTTGTAAATTCCATGTTAAAGAGCGTTTTGGGTAAAATCGTTTCATTTGTCGTCCGTGTTTTGACTTGTAATTATTCATATGATTACATAGATAATGATTAATTAATTATAGAATATAAAACATTATTTATATATAATATATATTCAGAATATACATATATATAATAGATCAGTAAATGGAAAGAAATACACCATTCATAGAGACGGTGGGTCGTACGTACGCATGAACGTTGTTTTCGTTTCCTTATTGAGTTGAATGGAATTAAGTAGATGACATACATATATATACACATAAATCCAGTATCATTATTATGTCATATATTTCATGATTACATATTATATATACTTTATAATCATTCATGAATGGTTAACGTGGTGAATGAATCTCATCACGTCATGGAGACGGTAGTCCGTACGTACGCACGAGCGATGATATCGTTCTCATGGTCGTGGAATTGTATTTGAGTGTATGTATACTATTTCAGAATAAATTTCACTTTACAATAATCATATATAGTTATTATTTACACCATTATACCCATACAAGTAAGGTGGTGGTGGAAAATAGATTACACCACGGCGTGGAGACGGTATTCCGTACGTACGCACGCGTGGTGATTTCATTTTCCGTAGGATGGATAGATGGTGAAATAGGGTTGTTTCATACTTATAATAAAATATAAGTATATTAGTGATACTGATGTTATTACTTCATAATGAAACAACATAAGAAGAAGAAGTGTAAGAAGAAATAAAGTTGAATGAATCGGTAACGGACATTACCTCTTCTTTGAAGGGCCTCTTTGAGATCTCCTTTTAGGGCACTAAAATTGGACTTTGAGGAAGACCAGAACCTCTAGGATGTTTCTAGGGAAGTGGAGAAGAGAATTTGGCAGGGTTTGGCCGAGCTTGAAGGCTCAAAGTGGTGTGAGGAAGAGAGGGATGAGGTGCCCTTTTATAAGGGTGGAGAGGGGCACCTTTGGAATAACTAAAAATATTATTTTATTATAAAACCAAATTCGGTTTTAAATAGCTCCAAATTGATTTTTTTCGAATCTAATGTGGGGATGGGTCTAAAACCTCTCATCCAATATAATTTAGACAAGTTTAGGTTCTTATTTTAACCTTATCATTTATATTTAACTTTAAGTTAGATAATTTTACTTTTACCATGTCTTTTTGTGTTCTTACACTATAAGGTTAATGAACTTACTATAACAAGCCAAACGAACCTAAATTTGTTTATCATTAATGTATATAACCTTATATAAGTCATTTGGCCGATCCTTATATTTTCAGGAATAAATTAACAATTAATAATATAATATTTGTTTTAAAAACTATTTTATTTCAATTTTGACACTATTTAGTAATTGATTTTTGTAAAACTCATAACAGAATTATTAGTTCAAAAAAAGTTAATTAAATCAATAATAACATTTCATATTAACCTAAATATTAGTGGAATTCATAAAAAGTCTTAAAATACATTTATTTGGGTATTTATAACATCAATTATGTCAATATTTCATTAATAAGATAATTACTGCATCATCTTTGTGTCACAAATAAATTAAATTATCTAAAGTCTAAAAATTAGAAATAAAATACCATTATGTAGGAAATATTTTTATATTTCTAATGAATATTTATAGTCGAATTTATCTTATGTATAACCATATATTAAAAATTATTTTCTTATTATACTTTGATTTTAACTATTTTAACCCTTCTTTAAATAAATTAATAATAAATGTTCTAATCTAATCCAAGTGGGCCTAAATGGTAATATGTTTTTCCTAAGGTTGTTTTTGGTCAAATTAAACTTATCCAATAGAATTAGGACATGTGTTAGGGTAATAATAATATCATTTTTACCCTTAATTACCCTATTTACTTTTAACTGTGGTAAATAAAAGTAAAAAGTTATTATTCACCAAAAATTATTTTCATCTCATTGAACCACATTTTACTTACTGACATCAACCGTGTCTCTCGGATTTTGGAAATTCCACTCACAGAAGCGGTAAAATTAAGTTTTATGAAAAATTCATTTTTTTAACTACCACTTAGTGGTTTCACTATTCATCAAAAAATGAAAGTTTCCAGAAAAATACCAAAAATTAGGCCTAAGCTATATTTGATATTATGAATTCAAAAATGATGTCTATTTTACCAAATTAAAAACATATCAGTTGCATTAATTAATTTAAAAATTAATTCTCATCGTCAAAACAAATAGCGTGTTCTTAAGAGATAATAACTATCAAAAGATTGACAGTTGTTTATGTCTGGTTTAAATGTGAAATTACATCCAATAACCAACATTGTATTAAATTGTAAAAATATATTCTAAATATATTTTAAAACCACTCAAATTAATAATTTATCACTATTAATTATTTCTATTAAAAAGGTTGTTTTTAATTAAAATTTAGTAATTTTCACTATTCATCAGAAAATGAAAGTTATCCGAAAAGTACCACAATTTTACCCTAATCTAATTTTGATATTATGAATCCAAAAATGAAGTCCATTTTGAAAATAAAATTTACAAAATTTCAGAAAGTGGTTGTTACAATTCATAACGGCTAGTTTTAATAATATTTTAATAGCATATCGTTGTTTAGTGAAACTCGGTATTGCGTACTACACACGCTATCGAGGAAGGTCGCGATTGCGTGTAATGCAAGGCAAGTCAAGGATGCGTGTTGTGAAAGATTATTTTGGTGTAGCGTACAACACAAGACAGTAATTAAATTAAAAGGAATATTTTTCATAAAATCTCAGGGTGTTACATTCTACCCCCCTTAGAATGAATTTCTCCCTCGAAATTCGTCGGGGTTATAAATGGTTTACTACTTGAAAGTTTCTTTAATAGAAACCCACATCGTAAAAAATAATACCAAAACCAATCTTTAAAAACAAAAGTATGAAACGTAACGGTTACCCAAAAAAACTAATCACTGGGTTTCCACATAGGTGAAAATATATATATGCAAGAGAAATCTAATCATCATGTTCTGATGGAGAGTGGTAGAGAACATGGCTATGGAAAAGCCAAAAATCACAAAGCCATAAATTTGTGACGATCTAAGGTACCATCTGATTCATCAGATATAAGAACAATAGGACAACATTTTTGGTTTTCAAGATCATTTCCCTAAAGTTGATGAAATTGGAATTTGAACAAATACTTTTGTGATTTTGGTATAGTCTCACTGTTGGTCGTTCTTTGGACAATTTTCACTTCATCTATTAATGAAATGAAGTTGAATTTGTCATTCGTGATGTGTTAGCAGATCATGTGATAGAATGATGTGTCACTCCATCCGTCTCAAACAAAAGGTTAGAAAAGTTATCAAAAAATACATAAGTCCATCTATAGTGAGATTAATCATATATGGTTCCTAAAATGGACTTATACTTATTATATCATACTGCTTAATATAATAAAACTAGTTTCTACTAAACAGGGACTTCCTGTAGGCTAGTGGTAGGTGATAAAGGCCAGTCGCACTTCGGTTGTGGGTTCGATTCCCATAGCCTTGTCCGACGTGATGGTTTGTCACACGTCCTGCAGGTTGTCCTTTTTCTAAAGCTATATTACTATAACATACTATAAATAATATCAAAAAAAGTTCTATCCTAACTTATGTCCAACATATTCCATTCCAATCTTTAGGCTTATCTAAAATACTTCGGTCCAAGCTCATAGTATAAAGAAAATGATTACTTTAAATGTCACATAATAATCACGTGAATGCCATCATTTATCCCCCATATATAATAAGATATATCTTGTTGGTCAAATTAAAAACATGTGAATACCTTAATCAAGTATTCTCTTGAAGAATGAATACCCATTGAACATTAGTGAAAACATGAATGCAGTAAAAAGTTAACTCTTTCCACATACCAAAATCCAAAAATTCTATATACTCAAACCATGATATAACCTTCTCGTTATATCAGTCATGAGATCATGAATACGGTCAAACATTTCATTTTCTCGTTTTCCTTTCATTATGCACATATCATCTTTTTTCCAAAAATATCTCAATCACATTCTATGGTTACCGGTACCGTTGAAAACCAAAATAGACCAATACATAAATATTCCAATATTCCACGATACTATATACAACATTATTTTGGAATCCCATTAAATAAACACTTAATCATTCCACCACATTTTTGTCATATTCAACATCACCAATAGTGATCGCATGTGACTTCCCTTTATCCTTTTCCTTAAGTGGTTGCTCATTTCGATCATCACTAACCCTTGGATTAGGGAATTTATTAGCATAATTCCTCATTTCCTTGCACTTGAAGCATTGAAGTGTTGGTGGTGCCTTCTCTGCAGTTGTTTCTTTATTCACATCATTAGAAACCCTTTTTCCATTACTTCGATACTCAGCTGCTCGATGACCTTCTCTTCCACACTTAAAACATTTTCTAGTCCCTTTAAGACAATATCCACCATGATTGTTTCCACACTTTGAGCATAAGAAAACATTCATCTTCTTTTCACCATTATTCTGAGATTTCTCCTTGAACTCCATATTTCGTTTCTTGTCAAAACTATGAGATGGATAAGTAACACCAACTTCCATTTCTACCTTGATAGCACAACGCACAATTTCTTCATAGCTACTGAAGTCTCTTATAGCTAAGGCACTTCAAAGATTCGTTTTTAAGCCACTGAAGAATCGATAAACTTTACTTTCAGGTTGGATGATAAATCCAGATGCATACCTTGCAAGCCTTGTAAAATTCGCTTCGTATATACCAACAGATTCATCATCCTTTTTCTTTAGTTCAAGAAACTCCTTCTCTATCTTTGTTCGAAGAATACGAGGGAAGTACTTATTAAAAAATAAGTTCTTGAACTCTTCCCATTCCATGGACTCAATTTCATCTCTTGGCCTCATATTATTGATAAGATTCCACCATTGATCATCATCACCTTTCAAACGATACACTGTTAAGATGACTTTATCATGTTCAGAACATTGAAGAACTAAAAATATCTTTTCAGTAGTACTGATCCATTGTTCAGCAACAAGTGGATCGGAAGACCCACTGAAAGAAGGTGGATGTTGCCTCATGAAGGACTCAATAGAATATTGTTCCCTTGTCTGCTCATTTGAAAGTCCAGAATGATTCATAGCTTGTGTAAGTATAGCAATAAGATTTTTCACTCCATCTCCCATAACATTTTTTTTTCAGGAGGACAATCATTGCATTTTCCATTACATTGATCAACACGGTTCCTTCGGGTTCCAGCCATCATCTAAAACACAAAAAGAATAGTGTGAGAGGCAAAAATCACGCTAGGGAAAACAATATAATAAAGGGGGAGTAACTTCAATATCTAACATCTTGGGTTATCGTAATTCTAGTACTATAAACTATACTTATACTTAACCTTAGGGACATCCCTATACATACCTTAGAAATATCTCTAGGGATCTCACTACAGTTCTCGCATCCTAGTTTCCAAAGGTTGACTAAACCTTTCCTCTGATACCAACTGTAGAGACCTGAAGCATAACGTACATGGAAATTACATTACTTTTGCAGAATACTTAGTACATAACAAAAACACACACACAAAAGGACCGTAATAGTTTAGCGTCTTTGGAAACTCGGAATATAATCTTCTAATCATGGTGAAAGATATTTAACATCTCCCATAAATATCGTCCTTTTTTTACCTAAAAACTTTATTTATATCCTGGGGAAAAGAAAACATAAAAGGGTGAGATGAAATGCTCAATAAGGGTAAACAAAAGAAATATCAATCACATCATATACATAAGAACATATCTTTTGGAAATCTTAACCTGCAAAAGAAATCATAATTTCATAACATGGGATAAATCATAGTAGTGAAATGTAATCCCAATAATCATAACTTAAAACATGAAACTCTGTGGCATACACACACAATCATAGAGAATCATTTCTAATTATTCATGACTCATTTCCAAGACTATCTTAGTGGAAAAAGTCCATTTCTGAATCGAGTTCACTCCTCGTTTCAGTCCTGTTTCACTGAACCGGTTTAACCTGCCGTTCCATCCATGTCTATCTCATGAGATATAAAATCTTTACCCAATGAATTGTAGGGAGATATAGGTCCCACCCATCTCATAATGATACCATTCTTATGTGTACCATAAAATCATAAACCATACATCATAGCATAACCCATGTAATAAAAATGGGAATCTTAAACATCATGACATCATAAAACAATTCATATAAGATAAAGGAATTCATAAAAATAATTCCATCACAACACAATCAAATCAATGTAATAATAGAGATAAAAACATAACCCTTTATTATCTTAGATGGAAATTAATTTTGATAAAACACTTGAACTCCATTCTTGAGGAAAATATCCTTTCTACTTCAAAAACACTTTTCCATTCTTAACATGTCATACAATTCTAAACCAAAAGAAGTTGATTAAAAATAAACTTGAGAACTTGTAAAGGAAGATTCTTGGAAATAATGTTTTTAAAATCCATTCATGTCGTATAAGTTAAAAAAACATTCTTCTCGTACTTTTGTCAGAAATGTCAAAAAAGTACCTCTTACGAAAAATGACAAAATATTCCTTTCATATCATTTACTAAAAATTCACCTAAGGGTAAAATTGGATTTAAAAAATTGTAGGTGGATAGAAATAATATTAAATATTTAGGAAGCATGTATGTGGATGATGAAATACACCCCAGTAAAATACCAATGTATAAACAATCTCAGATAAAAATGAGATTGTGATATTTCCCTTACATTAGGTCTGATTTTCTTCATAAGTGTCTGAACCTCCTGTATAATGATTTAAATAATGTGATTTTCGTATTCCAGAGTCATACTCATTGTTATGGTATCATATATGGTTCACTTATGACTTTATTTTACCTGTTCTTTTGTAAATTCCATGTTAAAGAGCGTTTTGGGTAAAATCGTTTCATTTGTCGTCCGTGTTTTGACTTGTAATTATTCATATGATTACTTAGATCATGATTAATTAATTCCAGAATATAAAACATGATTTATATATAATATATATTCAGAATATACATATATATAATAGATTAGTAAATGGAAAGAAATACACCGTTCTTGGAGACGGTAGGTCGTACGTACACATGAACGCTGTTTTCGTTTCCTTATTGAGTTGAATGGAATTAAGTAGATGACATACATATATATAAACACAAATACAGTATCATTACTATGTCATATATTTCATTATTACTTATTATATATACTTTATAATCATTCATGAATGGTTAACGTGGAGAATGAATCTCATCACGTCATGGAGACGGTAGTCCGTACGTACGCACGAGCGATGATATCGTTGTCATGATCGTGGAATTGTATTGGAGTGTATGTATAATATTTCATAATCAATATCACTTTACAATAATCATATATAGTTATTATGTACACCATTATACCCATCCAAGTAAGGTGGTGGTGTAAAATAGATTACACCACAACGTGGAGATGGTATTCAGTACGTACGCACGCGCGGTGATTTCGTTTTCCGTAGGATGGATAGATGGTGAAATAGGGTTGTTTCATACTTATAATAACATATCAGTATATTAGCGATACTGATTTTATTACTTCATAATGAAACAACCTAATAAGAATAAGTGGAAGAACAAATAAAGTTGAAAGAATTGGTAACGGACATTACCTCTTCTTTGAAGCGCCTCTTTGAGATCTCCTTTTAGGGAACTAAAATTAGTCGTTGAGAAATACTAGGACCTCTAGGATGTTTCTAGGGATGTGGAGAAGAGAATTTGGCAGGGTTTGGACGATCTTAAAGGATCAAAGTGGTGTGAGGAAGAGAGGGAGGAGGTTCCCTTTTATAAGGGAGGAGAGGGGCACCTTTGGAATAACTAAAAATATTATTTTATTATAAAGCCAAATTCGGTTTTAAATAGCTCCAAATTGATTTATTTCGAATCTAAGGTGGGGAGGGGTCGAAATACTCTCATCCAATAGAATTTAGACAATTTTAGGTTCCTATTTTAACCTTATCATTTATATTTAACTTTAAGTTAGATAATTTTACTTTTACCGTGTCTTTTTGTGTTCTTACACTATAAGGTTAATAAACTTACGATAACAAGCCAAACAAACCCCAAGTTGTTTATTATTAATATATATAACCTTATATAAGTAATTTGGCCGAACCTTAGATTTTTAGGAATAAAATAACAATTAATAATATAATATTTGTTTTGAAAACTATTTTATGTCAATTTTGACACTATTTAGTAATTGATTTTTGTAAAACTCATAACAGAATTATTAGTTTGAAAAAAGTTAATTAAATCAATACTAACATGTCATATTAACCTAAAAATTAGTGTAATTCATAAAAATTCTCAAATTACATTTATTTGGGTATTTATAATATCAATTATGTCAATATTTCATTAATAAGATAATTACTGCATCATCTTTGTGTCATAAATAAATTAAATTATTTAATGTCTAAAATTTAAAAATAAAATACCATTATGTAGGAAATATTTTTATATTTATAATGAATATTTATAGTCTAATTTATCTTATGCATAACCCTATATTAAAATGATTTTTTTATTGAATTTTGATTTTAACTATTTTAACCCTTCTTTATACAAATTAATAATAAATGTCCTAATCTAATCCAAGTGGGGCTAAATGGTCATATTTTATTCCTAAGGTTGTTTTTGGTCGAATTACACTTATCCAATAGAATTAGGACATGTGTTAGGGTAATAATAATATCATTTTACCCTTAATTACCCTATTTACTTTTAACCGTGGTAAATAAAAGTAAAAATTACTATTCACCAAAAATTATTTTCATCTCGTTGAACCACATTTTACTTACTGACATCAACCGTGTCTCTCGGATTTTGGAAATTCCACTCACAAAAGCGGTAAAATTAAGTTTTATGAAAAAATCATTTTATTTAACTACCACTTAGTGGTTTCACTATTCATCAAAAAATGAAAGTTTCCAGAAAAATACCAAAAATTGGGCCTAAGCTATATTTGATATTATGAATTGAAAAATGATGTCTATTTTACCAAATTTAAAACATATCAGTTGCATTAATTAATTTAAAAATTAATTCTCGTCGTCAAAACAAATAGCGTGTTCTAAAGAGATAATAACTATCAAAAGATTGACAATTGTTTATGTCTGGTTTAAATGTGAAGTTACATCCAATGACCAAAATTGTATTAAATTGTAAAAATATATTCTAAATATACTTTAAAACCACTCAAATTAATAATTTATCACTATTAATTATTTCTATTAAAAAGGTTGTTTTTAATTAAAATTTAGTAATTTTCACTATTCATCAGAAAATGAAAGTTATCCGAAAAGTACCAAAATTTCACCCTAAGCTAATTTCGATATTCCAAAACCAAAAATGATGTCCATTTTGAAAATAAAATTTACAAAATTTCAAAAAGTGGTTATTACTATTCATAACGGCTAGTTTTAATAATATTTTAATAGCATGTCGTTGTTTAGTGAAACTTGGTATTGCGTACTACACACGCTATCAAGGAAGGTCGTGATTGCGTGTAATGCAAGGCAAGTCAAGGATACGTGTTGTGCAAGATTCTTTTGGTGTAGCGTACAACACAAGACATTAATGAAATTAAAAAGAATATTTTTCATAAAATCTCGGGGTGTTACATGTGGCACTTCCCTTTAATTCCCAGGCTTCAAAAAAAATTTATTTCAGAACAAATGGAAAAGAATATGAAATGGAATGTAGATGAAAGAAATAAGGATAACGATGAAATAGTGCATCCTGTAGATGGGTTGGCTTGGAAAAAATTTGATAGGATACATCATAATTTTGCATCCAACCCATGAAATGTTAGATTGGGATTATCCTGTGATGGTTTCAACCCATTTCACCAAATGCATACTGCAAACAGTACTTGGCCTATTTTCATTCACATTTATATCTTTCCTTCATGGATGTGTATAAAGAATCCGTTCACTATCCTGAGTATATTGATATCTGGAACCAGTGATCCTGGAAATGATATTGATATATACTTGCATCCATTAATAGAGGAGTTAAATGACCTTTGGATTGTTAGTGCACAAGCATATGATGCATTCCGAAAGGAGTACTTTATGTTTCGTACAACTTTATTATAGATGATAAATTATTTCCCTATCTAAGAAATGATGTCTGGTTGGAGTAATAAAGGGAAATTATTCTGTCCTATTTTTATGAAAAATACACGTTTCGGAAAATTAAAGTTTCAAAGAACTTTCTGCTTCATAGGGCATCGACGTTTTCTACCAATGGATCATCCATACAGGAAAAATCGGAGACAGTTTTATAATGCCATCAAGACAGATGAGACCCCTCAACGAATGTCAGGGACTGATATTTTTAAATAACATGATTATTTGAATTATGTTCTTGGAAAAATTAAGTCAAATATCAGAAAGCGAAAGCATGCTGATTCAAATTCCAATAGAAATTAGATAAAGAAAAGAATATTCTTTGAGTTACCGTATTGGTCATCGAATTTCTTATGTCATTGTTTGGATGTAATGCATATCGAGAAAAACATTTGTGAGATGTTACATGATACTATTTTAAATGTCAAAGGAAAAACAAAAGAGGATTTGAAGTGTCGTTGTGATTTGATGGATTGGGGTATAAGAGCAAGACTTCATCCTGAGTTAATTGGTCAAAATAAGTGGAAAGTCCCTGTTACCTGTTATTCGATGACAAATGTGGAAAAAAAGAATTTATTTAGGTCTTATAATGTTTTAAGGTTCTAGATGGTTATTCAAGTAATATTTCGAAAAGGGTGAATACACAAGATGTTAAACTCAAATCTCTTAAAACCCATGATTACCATGTCTTGTTACATGATTTAATTCCCATTTCCATTCTCTATTTACTTTCACATAATGTTAGAGTTGTGGTGATTAAGTTATGTCAATTTTATCGAGATCTTTGTGCAAAAATATTGAGCAGAAGTGTTGTTCAGAAATTGCAGAGAGATGCACCGATTATTCTTTGCGACTTGGAGAAACTTTTCGCACCGTATTTTTCCAATGTATGTTACATTTGACTATGAATATTCCCATGGATGTTCTCTTTGGTGGTACTTTTTCGGGTCGGTGGATGTATCCTACCGAAAGAATGATTTTTACATTGAAATCTTATGTGGGAAATAAATATCATCCTGAAGGCTCTATTGTGAAATGCTATTTAGCACAAGAATGCATGGATTTCTATTCATCATACTTGGATAAAGTCACTACGATGTCTAATAGACTAATGGGAACTGAAGATGAGCAATATTATCCCATTGAGCCTGTATTTCCTTCACTTCCCCAAATAGGGGGGATATCTGGATCATACTCGTTGTGTACTTTAAGCAGGGAAGAGTGGGAAATGGCACATCGAACAGTATCATTCAACCGTGGTGTGCTTGATGATTATATCAAGTAAGTAAACTAATAAATATGTATTTTTTCAGTGTATGATTTCTTAATATATTCTGAAATTTTAATGCTTTCATATCTTTAGAGAACATTTAGAAATTATAAAAAAGAGACATCGCTCTCTATCTATTAAGAAAAAGGAATTGTTTCACAGAAAAGAATTTGCTGACTGGTTAAAGTCAAAGGTAATAGATTTCTTTTTCTTCTTCTTATAACATAATCACATGTCTCTATTTAATATTCTATGATGGAATATTTTAGGTTTTAACACTACCAATGATTGAAGTATCAGATGAAATAAAAGCATTGTCCATTGGTCCAAACGACGTGGTGCGTGATTGTAAGTCAATGGTTGTCAATGGATTTAAATTTAATATAAATAGTTGTGAAAAAAATGGTAACACAGCATTACAGTGTCACGATAAGTGCCACAACAGATTGTTATGTGAATGCATCAGACAGGCATCCTCGGTCATAAAATATATCATATTACGGTGTTGTTGAAAGAATCATTTTATTAGATTACTATGCACATGGTCGTGTCGCAATGATGAAATGCAAGTGGTTTGATTCAATGACATGACAAGGAATGCATATTGATAACTGTGGATTTAGAGTGATTGATATGAACCTCCATCTTCATAATGATGAACCTTATATTCTTGCATTACAAGCTAAACAGGTGTTTTATATAAGTGACCCGTTACAACCACAATTTGGTGTTAATATAGATGTTATTACTAGACATATTTTTGATGAAGGAATGGATGACAATGATGTTGTGGATGAACCTGATGGTATTTATTCGAATGTTTCATTTGATGATATGGATGATGCAATTGTTAGAACAGATTGTGAACCAAAAATTGTCACAGACCCCACATAGCGTTGACACATTTGTAAGTATTTACCTGATATTATCGCAATATTGTATGTTTTTTTTTAACTTCCATACATGATATCAAAATAAATAGTATATTTTATACCATTTTAAAATATAAAACTATTAATATCCTGACCAATTTATGTTTAAACACTTCTCTAGTAAATCTTGAACATAGAAAAGTCTTGATATTTTATCAATATAAATATCACACATGAAAATGTATCTCATTTTTTATGATACAATTTTATTATTTAACATTTTTCATTATTTCTATTTATTTTAGAATATTATTTTAAATTTCCAGGTCAAAATTTCTGATTAAGATGATACTAGAAGGAGAAGAAGAATACCGAGAAACGAACAATGTTGGTCTCCTCCTGGAAACAATGTAAGTACAAATTATGTTTGAATAGTATGGTCTTTCATATTATTTATCTTGTTATCATTCATTTTATTTTATCATCTATGTTATTTTAGGCTGCATCATTTAAGAGACGCTTGGATTATGCCACTCAGGATGATATTTTGGTGGGGGGTACTGATTCTACAGGTCAGCCTACTACTACGCCGCTTGAGACACCAGGTGGCCATCCTCCCATTATGCCACCTCCATATTATCCATACCCACCTTTTCTGTATCCCTTTTTCCCCACACCCACATCAGATGGTAGTTCTCAGACTCTCATCCCTCATTTTCCATTCCCACCATCCACTGTACAGGGTACTATGCCGCCATATATCCCACCGCTATATCCATATCCATATCCACCCTCATCTGTACAGGGTTATCCATCAGGTTTCCTGCCTCCATCAGTACACTTTGTATCTACTATACATAGTAATCCTATAGATTTCTCACCTACTATGGAGGCTACCCCCTCCAAACGTAGCACTTCAGGTGTCAGCAGATCCCCCATCTACTGGTATTTTTTTAAACATTAGTGCTACTGATTAATGATAAATTCATATATATTCTTTTCTTTTATTTTTGGTTTCATGATTAGCTCCATCCTCTACTGGATGACAAGGTCGTACAAAAATTCATGAGGTTTGGAATTGAAACGCGCAAATCATAGTTGATTACAATGAGGACAATGCTATAATTAATAAAAATGGCATGCAATGTAAAATTTTTATGGGAACACTTTCTAGACACATAAATATCATTCCAGTTCAACCGATAAGTTGGAAGGCATTTGGAAAACAAATAAAGGACAAAGCCTGGGTAGAGATTTGGGTAAGTAATGTTAATCACATTTTATATATATATATATATATATATATATATATATATAAATTTATAATATTTTCTTAACAAATATTTTGTTAATTGCAGCTTCAATATATAATGTTCCTGATGGAAAAAATTAAAAGGCTGGAAGGATAATGGATTTAGGTGAAATGTGGCGAGCCTACAAGTATGATTTATATCTTGGTTGGAAAAAAAGAGTTGGTATAGAGCTTGAAGAAGTACCGGTGATTCAATATTGCCTAATATCACAATATAAAGAGATGATCAGCTATTGGAGGATTCCATCGTTTAAGGTGTTTGTTAAGTTTATATATATATATTTTTATTTAATTGAAAACAATTTTAAATTACCTGTTTTATTTATGTTAATGAATTTATATAATTATTTGTTTATAAGAGAAATAAAACAGAAACAAAACAAATAAGAGTGCAATGAAACACATTTAGACTTGCGGACATACTTCATTACCAGATCATGAGAAGACGAAGGTAATTTAACATTTAAAATATTTAGCTTTGTTTAGTGTAACTTTTTTAACTTCCAATTTTGATTTATTTATTTGTTTTTTTCCAGAAAAAAGGCATTAAATATCGAGGGTCGTGTTCCTCACTCAACTTTGTTTTGTACAAGCCGAAAAAAGTAAGATGGTACTACGCAAAATACCGACACTGAGAAGGCGATTGTAAGTATATTTCAATTTCTTTGATTTTTACTAAATTTAATTCCTTATATTATTTTATCATTTTAATTTATGTTATATATCAATCAACATAATGCTTTAGAGGCATTTACAGAAAAAGAACCTGACAATTTGGGCCCAAACGATCATCTACATCAGGTATTAGGAAATGAGCATCAGGGTAGAGTGCATTGTCGACCTAGAAAGAAGATTCTACCATCTCGATACTAGTCTACTAATGTTTCTTTGAGTACCAGTTTTGGTTGTGTCACAGTGGAACAAATTAATGCCACAATCAAAGAAGAAAGTCAAAAATCAGAACAGGTGATAACTACAAATATGATGAAATTTTTGTCTTCCCTTTCTACTACACTTCCACCAGAATCGGCTGCAACGGTTGATGCCTTTTTGATGTTGATGCGTTATGCTAATGTAGATTCTTCGGTCATATCCAGAGCCGGAACTAGTGCTGGACCCGGTGCTGGTGCCGGTTCTGATGCAGATGCCGATGATGATGTTGGTGGTGTGAGAGGTGGTGATGGTGTTTTTGCAGGAGGTGTGGATGAGGGTTATCATGATTCTGATGATACTGATATTGAGACTCATTTTTGATGTAAATTTTATTTTTGTATTGGTAATGTATGATGAGTTCCTTAAGACATTGGATGGTGTGTTTCATGGCCATGTTCTTGAATGGGTTTCTTTTCCTGGTAATGGATTCATGCTTGAGAATACAAGTTAGCATGTCGGTGATGGAAGATTTATTAGCCGAGTGGTGACAACATAATCTATCAATGAAGATTATTTCATGACTCTAAAAGATCCTAAGATATATCCGATAACAAAAATCCCCTATAGGATTAGGGGTTCTCATAATTTCTTATTCAACTATATATAAAAGCATTTACACTACTAAAAATAACACAACACTACTTGGATCCTTGGTTCCTCATTATGCACCAGACTAATAAACTTTTTTAAGGTTGAGTAAATGTTGTTATGCCCTAATAAGGTTACTTAATTGTTTTTCTGGTATGATTGTTTCATCATTTTGCCTTATCCCACACTAACTATGTGAATTGTCAAAAATGTTTGGGGTTCTTTTAATAAACATTCTTACATAATCTCTCTTCATGGTGGGGTTCTTATGGCTTGTGTAGATGATTTGATTATTTTAGATTCATATTCCCCTTACAATTTTTTCATCCATTTCATTTTCATTTAAATGGTTTCTCTCCTCCCATCATCTAGTGTGTGGTGAGAAATACACCATAGGAGTATTCACCAATTTAGGATTATATTTTCACATGAGGACACAAATAATGAGATTATACTTAGGCTTATTGGAACACTTTTATTTCCATATTATTATTATTATCATGTATGGGTGGAATCATACCTGGGTGGAGTCTAGGATAGGATGGTTCTTCTAGTAGTAAAACAATTTTCATCACCGACCCACCTATCTACATCAATTATGGTGTTGATTCAAGACTCAATTGATCCTTAAAGGAATCATATTCATCCTGGTGATGGCCATCACATTAGTGTGAAAGCGGGGGGTAGGGGGGTGGGGCAGGGGGTGCTGGTTCAGGGGCAGGGGGTGAAAGAGGGGGGATGGGGGTGGGGAAGTGGGGTGCTTGTGTAGGGGCAGGTGGGTGAAAGAGCTTCTTGATAAAAAACATCATGAGTTTTTAAGAATAATAAATGATGTTGATTTGATGCTTGGGTTATTCCTCACAGCTTAAATCATTGTGATTTGAGATGAATGAGTGATGTTTGAAAAATAAAGATCTTTATTAATGATCATCTCATTATATCACCCACTCACATAGGTTGAGGTCCCATATCTAATCTCATATCACCAATCTATTCTTTAGGTCAAGTCTCTTATCATATCATGTACCACCACTATCTCATTCAAGACATGGCCTACATGAATACAGTAAGGGAGTATGAAATACATAGATAACACAACCATAAACCTAGTACATTGATATATATTAAGCCATACCTAGTTCCCCACTAGAGGATACTCCACTATAAAACTCATAGTCAACTATTTTTTCCTTTATTAGACTTGG